>CM075344.1:163635000-164117500 GCA_037693485.1 Kitagawia praeruptora
TGATAATCTCTGCAAGTGTAAATAGAATGCCAAGTACTTCCACAGTGTTTGCATAAAGTCTGTGGTCTAGTTCTCACATAATCACTCTTTACTACAGTTTTAGAGGGCAAAGAATTAATGTTCTTATTCTTACTGCAGAAACTAGCAAGATGATTAGTGCTACCACAATTAAAGCATGTTTTTCTAGGGGCTAATGAAGCAAGCATTGGCTTAATTCCTGATGTGATGCCTACTTTTCCATTTTTGTTTTTCTTAGGCAATCTCTGTTTGTTGACAGATTTTATCTCCTTAAGCTTATGCTTGAGTTGTTTATCTGTCATTAAACCAATGTTAGCCTCTTTAACAAAAGTTTTAGCATATGACTCTCTAACAGCCTTTTTCTGTGCTTCAGTCTTAGGTCCACCTGTTCCCATGACATTACCCTCAGATGAACAATGTGGTCTAACCTTTACCTGATTTTCAAATCTAAGTTCATCTCCTACAGAGTAACCTAGACCTACTGTGTCTGACTGAAACACTTCTTGAGTGTCTTTACCAGAGTGTGTCCAAGTTTTAATGATGTGTTTAGTATCCTCCAATTCAGATTCTAGTTGCTTATACTTACCTAGCAACTCCTGTTCTATAAACACTGCATCATCTCTCTCTTTTTGAATTTTATTCATGTTCTCTAGCTGTTCCTCAACAAATTTATTTCTTTCTTTGAGTTGAGAGCACTCAGACTTTATCCTCTCATTTTCTAAAGTCTGATCCCTATAACTGATATGTAATGCCTTAAGATAAATTCTCAATTCAGTTATATTATCAGTGTTATAAGCATAGGTAGTTGGAGGTACCTTGAGATCATCATTTTCAGTCTGAGTAGTAGCCATGAGAGCATAGTTGACTTCCTCATCTGAATCTGAAGTGTCTGCCCAATCTCTGCCTTTGGTGTAGAGTGCCTTTTCAGTTTTACCCTTCTTGCACTCAGGAGCATAGTGTCCCATCTCCTTACACTTGTAGCATTGAATTTCAGACTTATCTTTCTTACCAGATTTGAAGTCCTTTCCCTCAGCTTTCTTGAAATTCTTCTTGTCAGACTTTGAGTAGTCCCTGGAGAATCTCTTTCCCTTCTTGAAGTTCTTGTATCCCATCTTCTTGAAGGTCTTTACCATCAATGCAGCCATTTACATCATCTCTTCATCATCTTCAGAATCAGATGATCCATCAGTGTTTGAGTCAACATCAGTGTTTGATGACTCATTCTCTGAATGTATGACTAAGGCTTTTCCTTTTGCCTTTCTCCTTGATGCCTCCTTCTTTGATGGTTTCTCCTCAACCTTAAGTGCAACAGACTTTGACTTTCTACTTGATCTTTTATTTCTCTGCTCCAATTCCAATTCATGGGTTTTGAGCAGTCCATAAATTTCATCAATCTCTGTTTCACCAAGTTCATAATTATCTCTTATAGTGGTTGTTTTCACATCCCACTTTTCAGGTAGAGAAAGAAGAAACTTGAGATTTGAGTCTTCTAAATCATACTCTTTATTAACCAATGACAAATCATTGAGCAGTTTACAGAATCTGTCAAATGTTTCTGTCATGGTTTCATCAGACTTTGCCTCAAAGTGCTCATACTCCTGAGTGAGTATATTTCTTCTGTTTTTCTTGATTGCAGGAGTTCCTTGACACCTAACCTCAAGTGCATCCCATATTTCCTTTGCAGTGGTGCAGTTAATCACTTTATTAGACATAACATTGTCTAATGCACTGTGAAGTAAATGTCTTACTTTTGCATCCTTTGCAATAGATGAAAGATCCTCAGCAGTTAGATCTTTCTTTTCCTTTGGAATGACCTTTGATTCCTCACCAGCAACAGCAGCAGATAATTTTGTTGGTTTGTGAGGACCTTCATAAATTCTATCAAGGTATTCTGGATATGTAGCCTCCAGAAACATGGTCATTTTCACCTTCCAAATTGCATACTCTGATGGCCTAAGTATAGGAACCCTTATTGTCTCATACCTACTAACAGTAGTAGGGGTTTTCTCAGATGGTGGAGGTATCTCTGCCATTGATTACTCTTGTGTTGTTTGGATCTTTAACTGTAATAAAGTAATAGATTAGGCTCTGATACCACTTGTTAGGTCGAATACACAATAAGTAATCAAATACTGTATGAGTAACTTAACAAGAACACACTGTTTAACAATTAAAAAACTGTTTGGAATTAATAATTCCTCTCTCGGTGATGTAAATATCACAGAGAGCTGCTTAGGTTACAATCAATGAATTTCTCAATGTTCGATTACCCTTCTAGGGTTAACCTAACTGTATTTATAGAACATACAGCTTCGTACAATCAGTAACTGATTCTCCTAAAATCAAGCTATACAATTGATATCAATCACGATTGTTCCAGTCTTCCAAGTCAACTCAATCTCTTTGACAGCTTTCCAATCTTCAAAGATATTGCTTCCATATTCATCTTGAAATAATCTACAAACACTGTTGACTCTTCAGACAATACCGCTACAGAGTTTAACAAACTCTGTTTGCGCTTCCAGTCAGTGTTTAACTAAACTCTGACTGCTTCCAGCTAAACTCTGTTTTCTGACTTTAGCTTCCAAACACTGTTTTCATCAATCATTTCTAACACTAGTTATTGTAAATACACTTTAGTATCAATAGTCATAGTTCAGGTACTCTATTTTTGCAACTATTCTTCTCAGATCCATAGTAATTGATGTATCTGCTGGTTTGTGTTCAGTACAGACTCGTTTTTAGTAATAGATAGTGTTTGAGTATTAAAAAAAACCAGACAATAACAAAATAAGTAGTTATACAGTTGTTTTGTTGATTTACTGAGTCAACTCAGTACTGGAGATAGTTAAAATTAGTTGTTTTGTGTTCAATTGTGGTGGATCTTTGTTTGGATTGTGAAAGGAGAGTTTTTCGGTGTATTTGCTGTTCTGTGGGAGAATTGTAGTGGTGTAGAAGTTAGTTGAGGAAAGGTGCACATCAGGTGTTCGATATAAAGTCTCAGTGATTCAGATCTGCAGATTTGCTGAGGTTTGCTAGCTGATTCATCTCGTTTTCAGTTCAATTGGTTGTTGTGTTTGTTATATTGAGAAAAATACAAACAAATTAGTAGATCTACTCCATTTTGCTATTGCTAGTACTCTGTTCCTGAAGGAGTAGTGCTACTATTGAGTGCATCTGTGATTTGCTTTGCTGAATTATGGAGTTATAAGGATTGTGTACTCGGTAGTGTGATTGTGTGTAGAGAATAGTATTGCTGGAAAAGTGCACTTTAGGTGTTTTTAAAAATTGTTTGTGAGAAAGCAAGGAACTCTATTTCTGTGCAAACTTGTGAATTGTTGTTGAGCTGCAGTAGTATAAGATTATTGTTGTCTCGTGTTGCTTGAATCTGAGGGGTTCATTGTTTTCAGTAGCAGCTGTGGTTTGTGAGTATTTTGTGGTTGGTTAGATTCTGTGTTTGTGTGTGATTTGAAGAAGTTGTTACAGTTTGGTGTTGATATGCTGGTTGTTATGAATTTATGAACTGATCAGACAATGGAGGAAGATGATAGAGTGAATCAACCTGTGCTTTGATGCTCCTCATTCTACACTATGTTTTTCTGATTGTTTCTCAAACCCTCTTCTAACCTTTTTTTTTCCTGATATTTCTGGCCGTTCGAGTCACTTTGTGGCTCTGTGAGGTCTTCACCAATTCTGAATTTGTGCCCTTTAGTGGCAATTTCTCCCATTGTGGATTTATTTGGCTTGTCTCCTTTGTGAGCTAGCAATTTCCTAAATGAGTTTGTTATATCCCTTTGTGGATTTGATACCCTTTGTGGTTCTAAACCCCTTGGAGGTCTTCTAAACCCCTTGGTGGTCATTGTTACTCCTTTTGAGAGTTTGATATGCCCTTCATGGGTTTGATTTGCCCCTTAGAGGGTCGTTGCCCCTTAGTGGGATTTTTTGCAATTCGAATACGAATATCAAGATCCTTGTGGATTTCTAAATTCTAAACTCTATTGTGAGTTTCTAAATTCTGGTTTTCCTAAGTTTGATGTTGTCATCGTGCTGATGATCTAAATTCCCGAATTGTTTTACTAAAGTCTGATGAAGACTAAGTCCTGATGAGAATGTGCAACTCAGCCTCATGCCTCACCTCATGCCTAGCTGCTGTCACTTCCAAGTTCCAAGTTAGAGCCTAATAAAGCAACGTTAAAGTTCATCAATCAAAATACTTTTAAATTTCAAGTTGGATGTTTCTTCATTTCTTCATCACCTCCAACATGAGGGGGGATGTTGAGATATAATATCCAGCATCCAAACAGAGCTCCAAACAGAGCCTTATATCTTGTAACTGAATCAGTTACATGACAGTTAGATTGAGTAGTATAAATATAGACGTTAGCTTTCATTTCTCTTTTAACCATCATAATGTAATCTCTCAATATTTTCCTGCTATTGTAGCTCCATTGTGGAACCTTTATCTAGTTATTGTAAATACACTTTAGTATCAATATTATACAGCTTCTGTGTGTTGTTCTTTACTATGATTACTGATTGTTCAAGCATCAATCTGCTGCATATTACAGAAAATAACACTACTGTATCAAGTTAACAAATAAAACATCTACAAACCATGAATAATAACCATGTCCAAAGAGGCCTATTTTGAGTAAATTTGAGATGACTAAGAACAAGGCATGAGATGACTTTGAACAATGCAACTGTTTGCGGTGGATGCTGGTGGTGCTTTCATGCAAATAAATGGAATATATATAGGTCCTCCATTGCATAGCCACCGTCACATCGACATTATCAGTCACCGTCAAATTCTAAAAGATATAATGCTGAGGCGAATACTAGCTGGTTGGATGTAGCCCAGTCAGGTGCGGATCTATGACGGATCTATGAGAGAGCCGACCCAGCTCCCGCTGGGTGGAAAATAGGAGGAAAAGGGAAAAGGAAGATTCACAGCTGGGTGAAAATTTCTAAGACAATGGTTAGAAAGTGTTAGTAGGAACTCATATTAGATTAGAACAAGAAAATTAAGAGTTATGGTGGAATTTGAAGTCTATGGATTACAAATAGTTACTTCATACTACGTAAAGTACTTGTTTCTTGTTGAAATATATTGAGCAACATACTTATGGAGTTATAATATCAGTACTCTATCTATTTGACAAAATTTTCATAAGAAGATTTGAAATATTTAGATAATAGAAAGCTTAGCTGTATTCCTTATTTTCCCTCGAAGAAAAATCGACCAAAAGGGCAAAAAACCCATCAAGTAGCATGATATGGTTCATCAAAAAAAATTGCACTAGGCAGGTTTTTTTCGCTAGATCCGCCACTGAGCCCAGTACGTGCTCTCAAGAGTCTGCATGACTATATTGTTACATGTGTATGATTATTAGAATGGTTTGATGCCTTCAACGTCTTTGTGAGCAACTCTTTACCTGGATAGTTTATTCTGCCCCAACAATTATTTTTATAGTATTTTTTCTGCAAAGTAGAGACAAAACTAAAAATCTCACCAATGAAATCAAAAACAAAAAATCAGATGGGAAATGTAAGAAAATGTGAGCCCAAAATAATAAATAAGCTATAATTAGATACTAGCTTATAACCCCATACATTGCACGGATTTTTTTTAATACTTATACTTTTTATTTAATTGAAATTATAAATTTAATTATATAATTATGATCGAAAATGGAGTTAAAACGAATATATATATAACCATACCAAAATTGTGAGAGAAGAGTGAAACTGGTAACTTAATTGAACATGTAACCTACGTTGTTGATATAATTTCTTCCGCAAATTGATGATGGTTGTGACTCGTGAGTGATTAACCGAGATATCTAAATCTATCTTCCGAAAACTGATAATGGTTGTGAGTAATTTAACCGAGATATCTATCTATCTATCTATCTATCTATCTATCTCTCTATCTATATATATATATATATATATATATATGCTTTTTCTCAAATACAAACCACTCTTAAAATGAGAACTACAAACCAAAACAAAATATATATATTTCATTTATTCTAAGGGCCCCGTCAGGGGCACCTTCACAAAAAAATCTTATAATTCAACCCTCTATCCATTCATTAAAAAAAAATTAAAAAAAACTCCTGCCACGTCATCATTTTAAAAAAAATTATTTTTTTTAATTTTTTTTTTCGATGAATGGATAGAGGGTAGAATTATAAGACTTTTTCGTATTGGGTACCCCTAGTTTGGTCATTAGATTAGATTAAATATTGGATTAGAATTTGATTTTTAGGTTTGTATTCTAAGAAGGTTTGTATTGGAGTAACCCTATATATATATATAGGTTTTTGCTCAAATACAAACCAATCCTTAAATACAAACTACAAACTAACACTAAATTAATTATATTTCATCTATTCTAAGGTTTCCGCCAAGGGTACCTTCACAAAAAATGCTTAAAATAATTGGCTCTATCCAACAAAAAAAATATATATAAAAAAAAAATCCCTGCCGTGGAAATGCGAAGCATTTAAGACAGTAAACGGATGAGTTAGGTAGTCATGAAGGCCGAAGGCCCTCGACACACCCGTCAATCGTCTATTACCTTTACCATTGATTGCCATTCCTTACAACTTTAGAATGATAAAGGCACGAAGCGCCGTACAAGAAGGTGCGAAGCACCGTTAACCAGTGAAATCCACTGCCACGTCATCACGTGAACAGTGATTTTTTTTTTTGTTGGATAGAGCCAATTATTTTAAGCATTTTTTGTATTGGGGTACCCCTAGTTTGGTCATTAGATTAGCTTGAAATATTAGATTAGTGCTTAGTTTTTAGTTTGTAGTTAATTTTAGTTTGTAGTGGAGTAGGAAGGACTCTATATATATATATGGTGCAGGTGTCATTTTTGATGAGGGGTGTTAGACTTTAATCATAAAAGTTAAAATATGCAATGTGTTATTTAGTTGGAAAATGTATGTATAAAAAATAGGTTTTCCTTGGAAAACGTGTAAAATATAATATGTCTTTATATTATGTTATGGTCAAAAATGTAAATGGTTAGTCATTGTAAATTATGATATATTATTTATTTGATTATTTTATCAAACGGGATGATCGACCGAAAACCAAATCGACAAACTTTTAATGTTTCGGTTTTAATATGATAGTATAGATTAGAAAAGTAAAAAAGGAATATGTGTTTTAGATGAAAAAGCTATGTTTAAAAAATAGGTTTTATTTAGCAAACGCATAAAAGATAATATGTTTTTTTATATTACTAGCTTATAATCCGTGCAACGCATGACTCCTTTTTAATATTTATAATATTAAATTTTTTAAATTTTATATGTTATTAATTTATCTATCAAATTGTTATTAAAAAGTTGATATCTATAAGATTTTATTTGTATTCTATCTTGAATTCTTAAAATTTGATTTGGTCGATCGCATCCCAAGTGAAATTAACAAAAAAATCTTTAATTTAGTGATGGTTTAATAATTTTTATTCTAATTAAATCTATGCAGAAACAAAAAATAGAAGAAATTGACATTTATTGGGGGTGTTTGGAAGTTAGAGATTTGGAATGAAATTAGAGGTTTGATCAACTGAAACTTCTAATGTGAGTGTTTGGTTGTTAGAGGTTATCACAAAAAGTTACTCAAAAAGCTATTTACCAAACACTTTATTCAAAACAGCTAATTTAAAGACTTCAGTATGTATCTCCACTGTTCCATTCCAGGTTTATCCTGTTTTATCTATTGAAATTGTGGTTTTTCAAAAAAAAAAAACGCTACTCAAAACAGCTAATTCAATCCGCTACAGCCAATCGTTATCAGCTAATTTCCAAACAGGACCATAATTCATTTTGATTATCCAAACATCCTTATAATTATTTGAAGATAATTCTACTGACAACCAAATACAATTTTAATAATAAGTGTAATAGATTTTGTCCAAAATTTTGATAATCTATAGTTTGGTCCTCCATACGACAAAGATCTTAAAATAAATAGATGAAAACCGTTGAATCTGGCATAACACATATTTTATATTTTAATATGTTATAAACTAAAAGTCGTATTTATATTGTACTACGAAAATATATATGTCAATGATTTAAATCATATCTATATTATGTTTTCTATATTGAATATCATTATCAATGTAGGACTTCTACATTGAATAGGATTAATGTAAAATTTTGTAATTATATTTTATCTTGTGATTCTAAGTATTTCTATTTTAATAATATTTATTAAATCATCACTAAATTAAAGATAATTTTATGAGATTCGTGTGGATTGTAAAATCATCCAAATATGATTTCTAGATCTCAAGATAAAACCCAAATAGTAAATATGAATTTTTTAAATACTAATAAATAAATAAATAAAATTCAATTCTAATACAACCTTTTTTAATTATATCCTTTTCAGATTATATTTTTTTTAAATTCAATTTTAATACAACCTTTTTTAATTATATCCTTTTCAGATTATAATTTTCTTTTTAGTGTGATCTAATCTTGATCGTCTATTTTTAATCCAACGGATCATATGATTTTGGTAGTACATCGACCAGACCAAAAATTTGGATAAGATCCCCCTTATGCTTTGTCACAAAAAGTTACTCAAAAAGATATTTACCAAACACTTTATTCAAAACACCTAATTTAAAGACTGCAGTATGTATCTTTCCAGCTTATCCTGTTTTATCTATTGAAATTGTGGTTTTTAAAAAAAAAAACGCTAGTCAAAACAGCTAATTTAATCCGCTACAGCCAATCGCTATCAACTAATTGCCAAACATGACCATAATTCATTTTGATTATCCAAACATCCTTATAATTATTTGAAGATAGTTCTACTAACAACCAAATACAATTTTAATAATAAGTGTAATAGATTTTGTCCAAAACTTTGATAATCTATAGTTTGGTCCTCCATATGGAGACAAATATCTTAAAATAAATAGATGAAAACCGTTGAATCTGGCATAACACATATTTTATATTTTAATATGTTATAAAGTAAAAAGTGTATTTATATTGTACTACGAAAATGTATATGTCAATGATTTAAATCATATCTATATTATGTTTTCTACATTGAATAGGATTAATGTAAAATTTTGTAATTATATTTTCTCTTGCGATTCTAAATATTTCTATTTTAATAATATTTATTAAATCATCACTAAATTAAAGATAATTTTATGAGATTCGTGTGGATTGTAAAATCATCCAAATCTGATTTCTAGATCTCAAGATAAAGCCCAAATACTAAATATGAATTTTTTTAAATACTAATAAATAAATAAATAAAATCAATTTTAATACAACCTTTTTTAATTATATCATTTTCAGATTATAATTTTTTTTTTAAATTCAATTTTAATACAGCCTTTTTTAATTATATCCTTTTCAGATTATAATTTTCTTTTTAATGAGATTTAATCTTGATCGTCTATTTTTAATCCAACGGATCATATGATTTTGGTAGTATAGCGACCAAAAATTTGGATAAGATCCACCTTATGCTTATTATATATAAAGATATAATGTTTTGGTCAAAAAGGTAATTAGTTATATTATATTACGTTGATATATTATGTTTTAATGTTTCAGTTTTAATATAATACTAGCCTAAAACCCGTGCGATGCACAGATTTTTTTTATACTATATAAAAAAATTCATTAATTAATTTTTTTTTAAAACATGAATTTTGGAGGTTTACTTTTTTATATGAGATGATTTGATAATAATTATATAAATGTTATTCGTGATATTTTTAGAAAAGGAGGGATTTAGTTAGAAAATATATAAAAGATGATAGGTTTTAGTTAAAAAGAATAATCAATTAATTATTATTAATTATAAAATTATTACTTCATTTTATTAAATAGAATGTCCGTGGTATGATTAGAAAAATAGAGAATTTAGTTAGTGAAAATTAAAAAGATTATATGTTCTAGGTGAAAAAGGTAATTGTTAGTTTATATTAATTATAATTGAATTACGTTATTTTACTAAATACAATTGCTCGTAATGTTTTTAGAAAATGAGAAAATAATATTGTCCGTGGTATTTCTATTATAAAAGGGATTTTAGTTAGAAAATATAGAAAGGATGATATGTTTTAGCTGAAAAAGGTAATCAATTAATTAAAAATATTATTATATTATTAGTTTATTTCATTAAATAGAACCGTCCGTGATATAATTAAAAAAAAATTAGTTAGAGAAAATAGAAAGGTAACGTGCATGATTTATGTGGAAAAAGTAATTGATTAGTTTATAGTAATTATATTTTAATTATGTTATTTTACAAAATAAAATTTTTCATAGTTTTTAGAAAATGAGAAATTAACGCTACCCGCTATATTTCTAGAAAAAAAAGGGAATGTAATTTGAAAAAATAGAAAAGATGATATTTTTTAGCTGAAAAGGTAATCGGTTAATTATTAGTATTATAATATTATTATTTTATTTGTATTAAATAGAAACGCGTGTAATATAATTAGGAAAATGGAGGTTTTAGTAAGAAGAAAGAAAAAAGGTAACGTGTTTTGCTGAAAAAAGGTAACCGTCCATGATATAATTGGAAAAAGAGAGATTTTAGTTAGAGAAAAGAGAAAAGGTAACGTGTTTTAACTAAAAAACGTAATTGATTAGTTAATAATAATTATATATAATTATGTTATTTTTTAGCTAAAATGGTAATTGGTTAATTATTAGTATTATATTATTATTATTTTTTTATTAAATAGAAATGCTTGTAATATAATTAGAAAAATGGAGATTTTAGTAAGAAGAAAGAAAAAAGGTAATGTGTTTTACTGAAAAAGGTAACCATCCATAATATAATTGGAAAAAGAGAGATTTTAGTTAGAGAAAAGAGAAAAGGTAACGTGTTTTGACTGAAAAAGGTAATTGATTAGTTAATAGCAATTATATATAATTAAGTTATTTTTTTTAAACAAAATTGCTCATAGTGTTTTTAAAAAGGAGAAATTTTAGTTAGATAAAATGTAAAAGATATTCTTTTTTAAATGAAAAAGGAAATTATTTAGTTATTGAAAAATAGAAAAGGTCATATGTTTAAACTGAAAAAAGAAATTGATTAATAAATGAGAAATTTTAGTTATATAAAATATAAAAGATATTATATTTTACTTGAAAAAGGAAATAATTTAATTCTTGAAAATAGAAAAGATAATATGCGTAACCTGAAAAAGGAAATTGATTAGTTAATAGATCTGTAATTGAGTAGGGGTAATTAGGTAAATTCAATAGGTACTGTTGAACCAAACTTTTAATGTTTCGGCTTTTATATAATAGTATGAATGTGAAAAAGGTAATTGATTAGTTTATAGTAATTATAATTGAATTACATTATTTAGTAAATACAATTGCTCGTAATGTTTTTAGGAAATGAGAAAATAATAATGTCCGTGGTATTTCTATTATAAAAGGAATTTTAGTTAGAAAATATAGAAAAGATGATATGTTTTAGCTGAAAAAGGTAATCGGTTAATTAATAATATTATAATATTATTAGTTTATTTTATTAAAAAGAACCGTCCGTGATATAATTGGAAAAAAGAGATTTCAGTTAGAGAAAATAGAAAAGTAACGTGCATGATTTATGTGAAAAAATTAATTGATTAGTTTATAGTAATTATAATTTAATTATGTTATTTTACGAAATAAAATTGTTCATAGTTTTTAGAAAATGAGAAAGTAACGCTACCCGTTATATTTTTAGAAAAAAATGGATTGTAATTAGAAAAAATAGAAAAAATGATATATTTTAGTAGAAAAGGTAATCGGTTAATTATTAGTATTATAATATTATTATTTTATTTGTATTAAATAGAAACGCCTGTAATATAATTAGAAAAATGGAGGTTTTAGTAAGAAAAAAGAAAAATAGGTAACGTGTTTTACTGAAAAAAGGTAACCGTCATGATATAATTGGAAAATGAGAGATTTTAGTTTGAGAAAAGAGAAAAGGTGACGTGTTTTGACTGAAAAAGGTAATTGATTAGTTAATAATAATTATGTTATTTTTAGCTGAAAAGGTAATTGGTTAATTATTAGTATTATAATATTATTATTTTTATTATTAAATAGAAACGCCTGTAATATAATTAGATAAATGGAGGTTTTAGTAAGAAGAAAGAAAAAAAGGTAACGTGTTTTGCTGAAAAAAGTAACAGTCCATGATATAATTGGAAGAAGAGATATTTAGTTAGAGAAAGAGAAAAGGTAATGTGTTTTGACTGAAAAAGGTATTTGATTAGTTAATAGTAATTATATATAAATGTTATTTTATTAAATAAAATTGCTCGTAGTGTTTTTAAAAAGGAGAAATTTTAGTTAGATAAAATATAAAAGATATTCTATTTTAAATAAAAAAGGAAATTATTTAGTTATTGGAAAATAGAAAAGGTTATATGTTTAAATTGAAAAAGGAAATTGATTAATAAAGAGAAATTTTAGTTAGATAAATATAAAAGATATTTTATTTTACCTGAAAAAGGAAATTATTTAGTTCTTGAAAATAGAAAAGATAATATGTGTAACCTGAAAAAGAAAATTGATTAGTTAGTAGATCTGTAATTGAGTAAGGGTAAATATGTAAATTCAATAGGTACCGTTGAACCAAACTTTTAATATTTCGGAATTTATATAATAGTATAGATAGTATAGATATAGGTTTCCGACAAGGTTCAAGACTTCAAGTAGAAAGTCCTCAACCTCAAAATTATATTAAAAGTCCCGATTCCCGAATCATGAATCAAGTTCAGCCCATATTCTGTTACACACTTTTCACCAGAATAGTAATGTTATTTACTGTAATCAATTTAATGCAAAAAAAGAAAAACCTCACAAATCATATCTTCAAGTCTAAAAAGATAAACCACACAAAGAAAAGTCTAGTTAAAACCCCCATAAAAGTAAACCTATGAGAAAAACCTGAAGGGGAAAAAGAGTGCCCACAAAAATACATTGTTAAACAAAGTGGCTACTAAATGACTATAACTTCTTGTTGCATTCGAGAGTCCGTCAATTATTACCAGTTATTACCAAAGACTTGCACCTTAACTGCTCCATTACTTCATTTTGAAAGTCAAAACAAAATCTTTCAGAGACTTCTTTGTTGCAAAATATATACTTCCATTAGTTTTAGCTCTTTCCTCCATCCATCATCTCTTCACATGTAATTTGACAACCTTCCTATGCTAATTATTGAAAGTCAATACCATGTCGAAAAAACCTATAATAATAAAACAACCAAGAGTACCAATAACTCTAACCAAAGTGTATCACTTTGGCTAGATATCTAAGCCATCTAAAATAACACATAACGTCCATAAGACGACATCAACAATTACTCCCAATTGGTCAAAAGCCATTATAGATGGGACTCCCAGGCACAGAACAACCCTCTAAAAAGACATACCAAACACTTGCCTTCATTAATATTCGTTCACATAAATTTTGGAATAAACAAGAATCGAACAATCGAGATAAATTCTTAGCACTTAAGTTATCTAACACTCAAAATACATTAATTTGCTAAAACATTCTTCAAAGCAATTTGAATGCTTATATAATTTAGAAAATTTATGGAACAAATGATTATAATATTATATAAATAGCATGAATAATCTAAAATTATATTTTATAAATTAATGGAGTAATTTCTTCGTATAAATATAAAATATTCAAAAAATTATTGATATCATTTCTTAAAGTATTACGCATCAATCAATTAGATCAAACTGCACCTGGTTGAAAGCTAGCTATTTTATAAAATGTAATTTAAATAAAATATTAATAAATAATATATTTAACCTAACTTTAAGATTATTTTTTAAATGCTTCATATCATCTTCATCATCCATCGAAATTTTGAATAAATATTAAAAAAGATGATTATTTTATTATTATATTAATACAATCTCAAATATTATTTTATTATTACATTTAGTTAACATAAAATGAATATTTTAAAAAGCTTACATAAGAAAAAAGTAGATATTAACATATCAAATTAAATACAACAAAACATGATTTGATGGTGGTGCTTCCCTGCAGAAGTCCTAGCATCAAATGACAAAATTTAGGACTTTCACAAGTACACTGACTGCACTATCACATGAACATTATTGGCCGGTAATCATTCCTAAAATTCTAATGCTCCAACACAGTCTCAGAGATTGACTGGTTAACTTTAGCAACAGAGAATACATTCTGCAGAGTCTGCACAACTAGAGGGTTATATGTGTATGGCCAACAGAAAATAGAACACAGTAAACAAGGTTTGGATGCTCTGCCTAGCTCTGCTCCTTCATCTCACTTTTCCATGTCTTTCAAGAATCCTTGGCAATCACCTTCTGTAGCATGTCTGCATTGTCGAAGGAAATTATGTGCCAACAATTTTCTTCATAGGTTTCTCGCTACAAAAAAAGAAACATGACAATAAGCAACACTAATCAAGTTAACAGAAAACGAAAGGGGCATGTGAAGCAATGTACTAGTGCAAAGGCACCTAACATAATAAATAATTTAGAAATAACATATCCTCCAAAGATCTATGACTTTCAGATTTTCAGGTGTTAGAATATGGACATCTTATTTGTTTTATTGGTGCTATTGCCCCATTGAAAATATGAACTCATCAACTACCATTTTCCTCATGAAAATATAAATTAAAAATATCCAAAAGAATGTAAAGGGAAATCAATACCTGTTGTGGTGTCATGTCTTGGAAACCAAATTTCTCTTTCCAGATATCACTTGTAGAAGGTACAACCAACAACCTCACATTTAACAGCGTTAACAATTTCTCAATGTAAAATATCAGCAGACGGAAGTACCCCTGTACAAGTATTTTCAGTTAAGAATAAGAAGCTATTTAATCAACATCGGACTACGATGCCTTCAGCACATATTCTATAACACCCTCTTGTCTTCAAAATAATGACTTTCTATTTCCTTTATATCAATTTGACACATTTCCACATTGAAAGTGGATTTTAATCAAAAGAACTATTGCAATTGGTACAATTTCAACCATATCTTGCAAGATATTTAAACATATCTGACTATAATCAAATTATTACATACTCATCCTTATTATAGAAAATGAATCAAATTAACTTTTAAAGGTCAACTGGATCATGAATTCATAGAGTAGAGGTAGGGCCAAAAGTTCTCACTGACATCTCTTCCCTCCAACTCATTGTCAGTCTGAAGTGTCCCATTATATGTACATCCAGTGACGGACGCAGAACATAATTCTAGGGGGACCATTTTACATACAAATTTAAATTTATTGTACGATAGTTAGAAGTCTCATTTTGAAAAATATAGAAGGTTAAACAAAAAAAAACTATATCAAACATATACAATAATGAAGATGAACTACAAACAAACTGAAGATACGTATACTTTTTAAAAAGGCATAGATAGAAAACTAAATTTAATTCAGCCCTGCAAGAGATACTGATATCAGGACTTGAAAAACAAGAGCATTGAGAATCGAACCTTGGTCTCCAAAGTAAAACAGAGCTATGTGACCATCTGAGCTACAGACTATTTTACTCAAGAAAGTATACTACCTGCTTATTATACAAAACTGAGGGGGGGCCAGGGACCCCTCTGGACCCCCTAGATCCATCACTGTGTACATCACTAACTCTGGAATCAAACTACAGTTGGTAAATTCTGTATTGATGTCTGCAAGTTTTCACCTTGTCAAGGCTCTTTCCTGAAATCTCTGCCTAAAATGAAGTTCTTATTATGTGTAGATATCTTTTAATTATTCAATATTTGTAATTGCTTTTAGGCTAAAAGTAGATGTCTGAAGTCTGCAGTTTGTCTATGTACACTATCATCGCATGGATATTCCTGGGTATGTTTTTTATTCTAATGGTTATTAACTTTCTACAAATAGTCGGTAAATTGGTATTAATGACTTAATGTACACATTCTATATTTAACTTATTTAAATTAATAGTTTGCAGTGGCGCTGAGGATATCGTGCTGCTGCCGCTTGCGCCACGGCACATGCCTCAGAACACCTTTAATAACGCTGAATGTTCCAGTTAATAAACAATACACACTTATTGCATGACAATATGTAGGGTGAGAACTGCTCAGTAGCATGGGAAATTGCCGACTTAACTAAAAGATTCCGCAGTTTATATTTTAGTTATAACTAGTATCCTTATATGAGAGAGATAAAATTAAGGTTTTTTCTTTTGTTGGACAAAAAAGAGTGTTATTTTATTTACTATTTGCTTTAAGCCTTAAGAACATAGTTCAGGTTTTGTTAACTTTAGTACTATGTCTGTATGTCATAAAATGACAAATGTTCCCATGCTGGATATCATTACATCATTTTCATGCCAGAAATTCTTAATGAAGAAAAGAGGTAAAATATGATAATAATAATTCATTCATATGTACAATTTGGAAAATAAGATTTTACAGGGAAGTATAACTCATTTAATATCTGATGACCATGCTTCTCCATGTTAGTCGGCTGAATACATTCGTATTTGTTAAAATGGTTATCAAATATTCGTATTTGTTTTGACGAAATTCAGAAGTTTAAATTTATGGAACTAGAAAGCATATACATTGTAAATGTGAAAGCAAACATAAGCAAAAATATCAGATTAAAGATGCAGAAAGCACTTAAAAGTACAGATCAACAAGAAGATTGAAACAATAACTAATAAAAACTACTCCTCCGAGTATAGGTCTTTTACCATCAATAGATCGAAATAGGCGGGCTGCTGCATCTAAGATATAAAGTATTGTCCTAGAGCCAGTGCCCCTCAATAGCACTTCAAAAATACTTGAGTATAAACACAAGGTGGAATGCATCATTTTTGTACTTAAGCTTTTTTAGTAAAGGATGTAAAGTCACCTTGCATCGACTGGCCTTAGCAGTTGCGGCTAAAGGGAGTTCTGCAAGATCTTGCCCCAAAACTCGAAATAGTCCAGCAGCCACCACCGTTGACCTACATTTTTAACAGAACAGATCGACCAAACGATTAACACTAATAATTAATGACAAAAAGTTAAATGAAAAGAAAAACAATATAAACAGAAAGAACTCATACCCCTCTGTGACAACCGCACAATACATCCGTCTTTTCTGACCCTTCTTCCTGTGAGAGAGTATTCATATTTACGAATAAGTAGTAATAAGCATCAATTCCTAAAAAAAATGAACTGAATATAATGGAATCGTAAAAGAGCGGAATATATATTTGTTTACCCATAAACCATGTCTCGAATAAGGTCATCACTTGATAGTGAAAGACTTTTCCTGTCAAAGTTTTCCTGAAGCACAGAGTACATAAAAAAAATTATTTCATCCAATGCTAATGCAAATTCTAGTTCAACAAGGGCATGAAAAATCTGTCCGAAACTATAAAACTAACGGCAGAAGCAGAGATTTCCTAGCCTGCCAGATTAGATAAAGAAAACCCTAGGCTTTAGAGAGACAACAATTTCACACACATATAGAGAGAGTTGATAACAAGTCTCCCATGGAGAGTAGTTTTCTGAGATTTAATTCCCAGTCGGAAAAGCAAAAATAAAAATACAGGAATCTCCACTATTAACTAAAAGCAACTACTCTTTACCTATAAAGTGCATCTACAATTTAGACTTGATACAGAGTGCAAGAAATATAGACAGCTTGGACACACTGAACGGATCAACGGATTTGGGAACATGGGAAGGCAAAAGAGGCTACTACCTTAAAACATGAAGATGATATTTTATTTTAGGGTAAAACAGCCAAGTCACCATAGAACTATGCACCAAGAGTAAAAAAGCTTACAGAAGCACACGTCACCGACTCATTAATAGTTGGCAACCGTAATACTGAACTAACAAGACCATTAAATATTTTGACTTTTGACGGAAGAATATTAGTTGTTTGCAACTCATGTCCAACGTAGATACCATGTCAGCACCCATATCAGCATCCGGAATCTACATAAGCAAAACTTGACCCGATCCGCCTAACTAACCTAACCCATAAAATTCATCTCTCTCTCTCTCTCTCTCTAATTCCTTTCTTTAGTCTCTCTCTTAATACATCTTTTCCATCACTCTCTTCAATCTTCTCCATCTATTTCCTATGAATGTTTATAAACATAAAATGTTAAATGTGTATAAATAAAAATTGGACCCAGACGTTCAGGGAGAGATGTACTAATTTTATTTGACCCAAAATTAATACATAATTTTCATTATGTACAATGAAAATTTTGTTTGTGATGATCATGTTTTGTAGGTGTTTCTAATTTGACCAAAAAGTTACTAGTAAAAAATTTATAATTGCATTTATTGGAAGTGGGAAATCTTTATGCATCCTTTTCATGTCAACTTTCAATTTCAACATATTCATTCTCAAAGGGGTGCATATTAGGCGTGATCTAAAGTTATGGGATGCTATGTGCAAAATAACTATAGTAAAATCTCTACATGAAACAACAATAGCAGACTCACATAGAAGATGGAAGTAGCATCCAAAAGCAATTTGTTATCGCTGTAAGTGCTTTTCGCGCAGAGAAGCCTCCATTTAACAGCCTTTTTGGATATGTTAAGTGACCTTTTATCCATGTGCTTCTTTCTTCCGTCTTCCGTGAAAAAAGCTTTAAACTTTTCCTCTCCACCATCTTCTATAAAGCTTTCCAGAGTTAAGAAGATTCTTTCACATTTACTATCAGAATCTAAGCTGCAAAACCACTTTCCCTTCGGCTTTGCCTGCATTCATTAAGCTTTGACTAAGATATGTGCTCAAGGCCAGAAATACGGCTAGTCATTCTTAAACTTCTAACCAACCCCAGATGTGTAACACTACTTAGTGTACAAAACATATATACAGACACACATACACATGCGCACCTTTAGATCAGACTTTCCTAGCTCCTTCAAGCAGCGGACATGAAATTGCTTCTCGCACTGAAAATAGACAAGTCAAATAAATAAGAGTACAAAACTATATACTTTATATAGAGTTCTCGCTAATTATGCGCAATTTAATAGCATAGTTGTGCAAGATAGCAACGTCTGTGACCCAGTTTAGCACACCAGGAATGCATCATTCAGATGCGTAATATACTAGTCTAAATTCCACCATGTGACACGCTAAAAGAATGTGCAGAAAATTTGAAAAAGAAATGTTACTCTTTCCTGAAAACAGAACAAGTCTAACGTTTTAAACTATGCATGACGTTACCCTGCAAAACAAAATGTAAATATATAACACGTCTCAATTTCTTTTCTTTCATTTTTGCATCTGCTATCGCTATCACATAGCTATTACTCTATTACGTTGTTATAAACGACCACCTCAATGAAAAATGTTATTTTGGGTTAGCAGCTCCAATATTTGTGCTATTTCAAAAATTCGATTAATGTTAAAAGCAACATATCTCGCAAACCATGATGCAAATTACTTGTGTAAAGATAAAAGATCTGAATTAGCATGGAACCTCAGCCACACACACCAAAATAAAATACTTACTTGTACGCAGTCAATAAGTGCTAGTGGACCGAATTGGCAATCACAGTTCTTATAACCACTGCAAAGAAAAGGACATCAAGCAAAACAAAATAAGGGTTAATAATATCTGAGAAAATACTTTTAGCGTATGACAGGTTCATATCACAGAACATAGTGAAGGTTACAGAAAAGTAAATGCAAAGCCAAGCAGGTGTAATAACCTGCACATTCTGAGTGCGCCGCACACGATGTCAGTCTTTTTATTCTTTCCGACAACACAAGTGGCGCACTCATCTGTACTTATTGTGGGATGTACTTCCGCGATGCTTCCAGCTTCAGAAGCATAAGAATTTTCCCCACAAAATCCACATTGCCCTTCAGCAAGGGTGTTCACTGGCAAGGATGCAGAATCTGCATAACATTGACAAAGAAAAAATATTAAAAATACAATGGGCACCAGGGGGCCTTGATGAGACCGACAAACAACCCCATATACAACAAATACCTAAAGAATAGCTACAGACTAATTCTAAAGTATGACACTGATGCGGAATGCTTATATCATCTTATATCAAACAAAAGGGGACTGGGTCCATGTTTTAAGAAATATTTACCCATATCACGACACGCTAATGTTCTTAAACACTTAATTGTGTAAATTACTTGGTGGATTTCTCAGACATTGGACTGGCAAACTGGAAGAGTTGCTAATTCAGATGATAAACTTTCACTTCCTACATTAACACGTAACTGTGGCAAGCATAATATTGTTGGAGAGAAGCTCTAGCACCCATTTATATGATTAGATGATAAAATTATATATATGTTATAGAAATCTTTAATTATATTTGGACAAGTGTAGATATAAATATTAACAAATAACTGTATAACAACTATAATAACATTATTAAAGCACGGGAAGTGCTACACTTCATATTGTAAAATCGTAAAATATTTTAGCAGTAGGCATAACTACGCATGGAGTATATTTACAACTATACATTAAAAGATGAACCTATTTTAATATATGTATGTCTGAAATTATACATATGGTGGACACCATATCTCCACCATGGTATCCTGGAACACCTTACCAACACCGTGAAGTGCCGTAACAAGAATGATGATCCCAACAATTATTTTGGTATCATATTTTATTCTTAGAATTAAGCATCAACAAAACCTCTACATGCATATAGACCGAAAACTGATGAAAGCTGCAGCTATATATATACACCCCCTACGAAATCCTTGCCTTAATAGAATAATGAATAGCAATTTGTCAAGCCAAGTATAGTTCGTATCATGCTTGAAAATATATAGAAAACTTCAGAAAAGAGTGTTTTCTGCACTATCCTAAAAACTATGGATAGTAAACCATGATTTATCATCTTTGATATGACGGTTTCAGTTTCTCTAGTCAAATCTTATGGAAAGGAGCACAAGATGTTCCTAATAACTCATGTTCACAGTAGAGCACAATTGAGCTGTTTTTACAACTCTGTTACATGTTGACAGCACGTAAAATTTGAAGAAATAAATATCATAGAGTTTTAGAATTTCAGTATGTCACCTTTTTGGAAGAAACTACAGCATTCATCACAAAGCAAACCTTTCTCACCATCTGCACTTGAATTTCCATTGTCTACAACAGAACGTATTCCCCGCAGAAACTGAGATACTTTATGGAGGGAATACCCATTTTCCAATTTTATATACGAGTACCTAACAAAAATGCAGTAGAAAGGCTAATATAAATTATTGAAATTTTGAAAATTAAATGAGAGATTTAAGACTCACGGTTTCTTGTGTGGTTTCATGTGTGGATTCTTGTGCAAGTTCTCCTCAACAGCATGCTTCTCAAATTCTGAAGGACTGACCTGTACATTCAAAGCTAGAATATCAACAACTTCCCTAGAATTTGTTAAAAGACTTAAATTTGAGGATAAAGAGACTTACTTTATCGGAGCAGTGATAACAGAAAATTTGAGAACCTGCCTTGTAGCCCTTTAGTAATGTCTGCCAATAACTTAACAGATAAGTATTTATTTAATAAACATACAATGCATGCATAATACTAGTCTGACTACCTCTCCCTTATCACAGTATTTCAGCTCTGTTCCATCCAGTAAACCACCCTCTTCAAATATCAACATATGTAGCTTTGGATCTCTACATATGACACTTTGAAGATCAAAAGAGTTAATGTAATGAAACATAATTTTCTTTGAAACAAATTGATAGATCAGGAAAAGTACTGTGCACCAACTTTTTCTTATTGGGCGGTCGGTTTGAAGCATTTCTGGAAGTACCATGGCATGATGCAGATCTTAAAAGCCTGAACAAACCCAATAATAAAACATATTACTAAGTGATGCACAGTCTCACATCATTACCTAAAAGTCATTCTTTTCCAAATACATACCTTTTTGTAGCCTGCGCACTCCTAGGGGATTTCAAGTTTGGCACCATTTCCTAGCAAGGCCCTGTTCAGATAAAGATCAACAATTGTCAAGTGGCATAAAACTAAGAATCAATGAGGGAATCAATCAGGGAGTCTATTATTTTCAGGTTTCCATACGCGAGTATTATTCAACTCCAATATACTAGGATTCTCTTACTATATTTATGTTCACAATTTTGAACAGAATCATTTAAAGCCATACCTTATGACTTCAGAGCTAAAAGTAAGCAAATAGAATCTTAACTACTACGCATGGCTCTAAAGACTGCAATCCAAACATGATATCAAATTTGTGGTTGGCAGGGGTCTCACGTTCGATTCTCTGCTATCCCCAATATTCTCATAATTAATAATGGACATGAAGGCAAATTATTGCACCAAAAATTGGCGTCCGTGATCCACTCTTCGACCCAGAAATGGGCTTTCTGAGTGAGGGAGAGTGTTAAAATATAATATAAGATCCTGGTAAATCCTTTCCTTAACACTCTACTGTTTTAGGAAAACCGGTAATTTAACATGGTACCAGAGTGCTAACGCAACTCTCAAGTTCAATACCATGTCATGATGTCATCCCTAATATTCCTTTCCCTAGCACCTAGAGATTTTAGCAGAACCGGTAACTTAACAACACTAATGCATCATGAAAACATTTAAATTAATTCTCATTGGAGTTAGACCCTATATAAATATATTACAAATAATTTATTAACCATATACAGTAAACCAATTTCCGGTAAATTCCTATGAAACTCCATTGTTCTATTAATTAACTACTCAAACATTCTTCATCCTGGAGATACATCACTATAAGCAATCATTCGAATAATAAATCTCACAAAAATTCACTTAGATTTACTTACTGAACATATGCAAAATTAATAAATTATTTTCCTCTTTCTTTCCCATAATCACACCACACAGATCAATGTGTATTAATTTTGCATATAAATTTATCTTTGCATCAACATAAGTAAATGTCAAAAACTCATAATTTACCTTAACCGTGGGGCTTATTACTCTCTTTGAATTTCTTTAATATCCTTCTCTTTCTCACACGAAGCTGCCTGAATCCACCAGTCTTCTAGTTTTAATTTCCTTTTCCTAGTCGTGAATCTGTGTCTTCTAGTAATAGATTCAAATATAAATTCCTCCGCAGGATGAAACTAGGGTTCTCTTTTTAAATTGTGAGTGTAATATGGGTGAGAATTTGGGAATTTTATATGACTGGTACCGATAGTACCGGATACGGGTCAGGAAAGTAAGGTTTTTGGATAAACCTTAGTAATAAATCTCACACATAGAACAATCTCAATATAATTTTCAATATTAAAAAATCAATCCTTATTTAAAATTAAACTAAACAATTTTTCCAAATTAAAGTCCATTTCAAAATACATAATTTTCCTCTTTTTTTTCTAAAACGTAATTACTTATATTAATTCCAAAAGATTTTAATTATTGGCTTTCAATACCTCTGTTCAACCCGAGTTAGGCTTTCTATTAGGTTGTCCTCTTGCATGATAAGAACGAAGGAGGGAGGGAGGAAAGATGAAGGAGAAATTGAAGCACTACTGTAACTGTGCGTGTTTTTCATATAATAGATTATTATTATTATTAAAAGACTTGGTTAGACTATCGATACTGACATTGTTCTATTGGGTTGCGATCTAAACAGATTCCTCCTTGAGAAATCCTAAGGTAATGCTTATTATAAATAGTTGATTTTCACGCAAAATTCACCAATTCCATCCTTTTCATTGTTTACATTTCTTGTCAAGCATTAAATTAGTATCATAGAACGGATTGACAAACAAAGTTAGTTGTAAACTAGCTTCTTATCCGCGCAAGGCAAGGACTTGTTGATATGTGATTATTTAGATAATATTCGATATAATATTTGTCTATATGATTACTTATATTACTTTCAAATAATGTTATATTTGTATAGTCTTATTTGGCACACAAAAAGTAAAATTAGCTCAACTCATTCATATTTCTCATTTATTATTGTGAAGGATAGGAAAACAGTTTCCATAAAATATTTGTTTTATTCAAGTTATCATATAAAAAATTAATAAAATTTGGTATTTTTGAAAAAACATCAGAAAAGACGAGTGGCGACATTTTTATAAATAACTAGAATTTTCTAAAGATTCAACGTATTAACAATGACTACTACAAATAAAATAAAAACATAACATATTTATTGACTTATATTGAGTCGTACTTATATAATCTCTATATTTATATGCGTTTAGATTTGATGATGTTAACTAGGTTTCAATTTTTTTAATAACTAGTAAATAACATATTTTAGTGAGTTTATTGAACAATGCATGTAAAATGTCAAAATTTATATGTGCTTTGATTTTATATAATATATTTATTTTATTTTAACTATACTTCAATTTTCCTTTACAACTTGTATAAAAGTTTCCGTTATTTACATACATACAATCATTTTATTCTTTGATCTTAAACCTTAATTAATTATACTAGCTTATAGCCCGTGCAAAGCACAGGTTACTTTTTTTTTAATTTACTTAAAGTGTAGTATATATATAATATTATAAATATAATTTTTAATATGTTGTTGGAAGGATTCGAACCTTAGACCTTTGTATATAACAACTTTTAGTATTAAATCTAAATTATTATGTTGTTGGCGGGAATCGAACCTTCAACCTTTCTATATAACATCTTTTAGTATTAACTAGCTTAAAACCCGTGCGATGCACGGATTGGTTTTAATATTATATGAATTTTTTAATTAATTTAAATTATTTTTTTTAAAACATGAATTTTGGAGACTTTAATTTTTTTATGAGATGATTTGATAATAAATATATATGTTATCCGTGATATTTATAGAAAATGAGAAATTTTAGTTAGAAAAGATGATAGGTTTTAGTTGAAAAAGGTAATCGATTAATTGTTAGTAATTATAAAATTATTATTTTATTTTATTAAATAGAAGGGTTAAATGGCTTAAACATCACTGAACTGCCCCCTAAGTTGCAGTTGGGTAACTAAACTCAAAAAGGTTGCAGTCAACTCATTAAACTGATAAAAAGTTGCATTTAGGTCACTACCGTTAAAATACATAACGGGCCGTTAAAATACATAACGGAATAAACGAAAATCAGGTTAATATGATAAAAACTTGCAATTGGGTACCTGAACTGCTCCTTAAGTTGCAGTTGGGTAACTGAACTTAATTTTTTTTTGCATAAAATCTATAATTTATAAATTTATAAATTTATAAAATCTATAATTTGGTAAAGTTTATAAATTTGGTAAAAAATAAGTCCTTATTTTGGTTAAAAAACAACTTTTCCAAATAGCCCCTAAGAGTTAAAATGAAAATGGTGCAAAAATGGGTAATTATATATTTTTTCTGAAAATAAGTACATATTTTTACAAAAAAAGGATGCCAAAAAAAAATAACGGATTTATTTATTAAATAAAAACTAACGGATTTATTTAGCAAAAAAATAACGGATTTATTTAGTAAATAAAAACTAACAGATTTATTTAGCAAATAAATAACGGATTTATTTAGTAAATAAAAACTAACGGATTTATTTAGCAAAAAAATAACGGATTTATTTAGTAAATAAAAACTAACGAATTTATTTAGCAAAAAAAATAACGGATTTATTTAGTAAATAAAAACTAACGGATTTATTTAGCAAAAAAATAACGGATTTATTTAATAAATAAAAACTAATTGATTTATTTAGTAAAAAAATAAAAAAAAATAACTGATTTATTTAGTAAATAACAACTAACGAATTTATTTAGCAAAAAAAATAACGGATTTATTTAGTAAATAAAAACTAACGAATTTATTTAGCAAAAAAAATAACGGATTTATTTAGTAAATAAAAACTAACGAATTTATTTAGCAAAAAAAATAACGGATTTATTTAGTAAATAAAAACTAACAGATTTATTTAGCAAAAAAAAAAATAACGGATTTATTTAGTAAATAACAACTAACGGATTTATTTAGCAAAAAAAATAACAGATTTATTTAGTAAATAAAAACTAACGGATTTATTTAGCAAAAAAATAACGGATTTATTTAGTAAATAAAAACTAATTGATTTATTTAGTAAAAAAATAAAAAAAAATAACTGATTTATTTAGAAAAAACAAAAAAAATTGATTAATTGTTAATAGCAATGACATTTATGCAACTATTTTTGAGTTCAGTTATCCAATTGCAACTTCGGGGCAGTTCAGTGATGTTTTAGCAAAGATGAGTTAACGGAATCCGTTAAAGTCAAACCTGAGTTAACGGTTGTGCAATTTTATTTCAGTGTAATGACCTGATTGCAACTTTTATTTAGTGTAGTTAGTCGATTGCGAACTTTTTGAGTACAATGACCCAGTTGCAACTTGAGGGTGAGTTCAGTGATGTTTAAGCCATTTTACCCTTAAATAGAATGTCCATGATATGATTGGAAAAAGAGAGGATTTAGTTAGAGAAAATTAAAAATGTAACATGTTCTAGGTGAAAAAGTTAATTGATTAGTTTATAGGTATTATAATTTAATTACGTTATTTTACTAAATACAATTTCTCGTAATATTTTTAGAAAAGGAGAAATTAATAATGTCCGTGATATTTCCATTAAAAGAGGGTTTTTAGTTAGAAAATATAAAAAAATGGTACACTTTAGCTAAAAAAAGGTAATCGGTTTATTATTAATATTACAATGTTTATTGTATAAAATAGAACCTCTTGTGATTTAATTGAAAAAATAGAGATTTTAGTTAGAGAAAATAAAAAGATAACATGAAATTTAAAAAAGTGACATGATTTATGTGAAAAAAGTAATTGAATAGTTCATAGTAATTATTATTTAATTATGTTATTTTACTTAATAAAATTGCTCATAGTGTTTTTAGAAAATGAGATATTGATGTTGCCATTGATATTTCTAGAAAAAAAAAGAAATTTATTTTAGAAAAAATAGAAAAGATGATACGTTTTAGCTGAAAAGGTAATTGGTTAATAATTAGTATAATGATTTTATTATTTAATTTTTAATAAATAGAAACGCTCGTGATATAATTGGAAAAAGAGAGGTTTCAGTAAGAAAAAATAAAAGGTAACGTGTTTTGGCTGAAAAAGGTAATCGTCCATGATATAATTGAAAAAAGATAGATTTTAGTTAGAGAAAAGAGAAAAGGTAACGTGGCTGAAAAGGGTAATTGATTAGTAAATAGTAATTATAATATAATTACGTTAGTTGATTAAACAAAATTGCTCGCAGTGTTTTTAAAAAAGGAATGTAAAAGATATTGTATTTTACCTAAAAAAGGAAATTATTTTGTTTTTGTCAAATTATAAAGGTAACATGTTTAACCTGAAAAAGGAAATTGATTAATAAAGGAGAAATTTTAGTACCTGAAAAAGAAAATTATTTTATTTTTGAAAAATAGAAAATATAATATGTTTAACCCGAAAAAGGAAATTGATTAATAAAAGAGAAATTTTAGTTAGATAAAATATATAAGATATTATATTTTACCTGAAAAAGGAAATTGTTTAGTTATTAAAAAATAAGGAAAAAAATAAAATGTTTAACTTAAAAAAAGAAATTGATTAGTTAGTAAAATGAGTAAGGGTAAATAAGTAAAATCAACAGGTACCGTACCGACCAACCAAACTTTTAATGTTTCGACTTTTATATAATAGTATAGATTTTAAATTAAAATGTTGTTGACGAGATTCGAACCTTAGATCTCTATATATAACAACTTTTAGTATTGTATCCAACGATTATCATTTATCTGAGTTGCAGATCTAACGGTTGTAAATGAAAGGCATAACCAAAAAAGGGGAATAACCAAAAATTGGGGATAACCAAACTACAAAATATGCCCCCTTTTGTTTATTATAGTATAGTATATAAATAATTATATACTATCTTATAACTTGTGTGATGCACATATTTTTTAAAATATTTATAAAAAAAATTATCCTATTGAATTTATAAATTAATCATATACTATGTTCAAAAATCAAGTTAAAATAAATATATGTAAAAGTTGAAACGTAGGGAGAAAAGTCAAATTGGTAATCTAATTGAACATGTAACTTACTTTACAAACATTGTTGATAAGTTTTTTTCTGGAAATTAATGTTGTTGTGAGTGATTTAACTGAAATACATATGTAGACCATTATAGCATGCCTCTCTTATATAAAGTTCAAGAGTGAAATATTAATTACACTATAAAATCTCATAAATAATTCTCACAAAATATAAAAGTTGATTCTGATGTAGAATATTAATCATATATAAACTTTATCAAAAATTTAACACTTGAAACATGAACAAAAAATTGATTTTAAATTTGATTATATGTAGAACCAAATCGGATAAATTTAGTTCTCTTATAGAATCATTATTTTGGACTATTATGAGTCATTTTCAACGACTTTGTAAAAGAAAATATTGCAATTTTTTTAATTTACTAATTGATATGTATGATTAAATTTGATAAATTATGATATAAATATGAGTATTTTATGTAGTTCTATACAAGTGTTCGTAGAGTGTTACTCAATATATACATATTTGAGGAAGATGAGGGGTTTAGAGTTTACTTACGAAAATAGAAAAGGTAACGTATTTTAGCTGAAAAAGTATTTGATTATTATTACTAATTATAATATTATTATATCTTTATCTAAATAGAATAATCGATAAATTTTTAATATTTTGATTTTAGTAATGTAGTATAGATATAATTCTAATCTCCTATTAATATATTTTCTAGTTGAATTGAATCTTTATTAGATAGATTTTATTTTTATTGTAGTAAATAAATAATTTTTCAGTTTGAAAGAATAAAGAAAAAATAAATAAATTGTAATTAAAATAAATAAAAAGTTCATACTTACTATTTGAACTCTATCTTGAGATCGAGAAATCAGATTTGGATGATTTCACAACGCACGCAAAACTCACAAAATTATCTTTAGTTTAGTGATGGTTTAACAATTAGTATCCAGATGTAATCCCCCAATATCTTAAGAAAAAATACAATTACGTATTTTTACATTAATAATCCTTTTTAATGTAGAAATTCTACGTTAACAATCCTATTCAATATGGATTAGTTAATCATACATGGTTTAAATTATTGACGTATACTTTTTCGTATTTCAATATAAAGACACTTTTTAGTTTACATATTAATATAGAATATTCTTTTATATTATATCCATCGGTTTTCATCTATTTATTTTAAGATCAAATGATTCTTATTATTTTGTTGTACTGAGGCGTAGACTATCGACTACCAAAGTTTTAGATAAAATCCCTATTACACTTGTCATATTATATCCATCGGTTTTCATCTATTTATTTTAAGATCAAATGATTCTTATTATTTCGTTGTACTGAGGCGTAGACTATCGACTACCAAAGTTTTAGATAAAATCCATATTACACTTATCATATATAAGGATATAATATTGTTTTATTATTGCTTTGTTTTTAATACATTGTGTTATTATGTTATGTATGTATCGGAACTTCTATATAAGCTTTCAGTTGATTAAGAACAATCCTATTCTATCTCCAATTGTATTAAGCACACTTTGCCAAACAGTTTTGAAGTTAGAACTCAATGTTTAATTGATAGTTCATCTAAAAGATCTCTCTCTTACACAGCTCACACAACTCATGTATATAAATTACTATTAAAAATATGTTATTTCTAGGAATCGATCCCTTGACCTATGATAATACTTTCTTATTATCCCTCTAACTCTTATTATGTAATAGGATATAATGTGTTGAAATTTAGTTATACAACATTTCAATTATCTACAAAATCATCACTACTTTATACTTTGTTAAACATTTTATAATTTTTCATGACAAAAATGTTATTGCCGTCAACATTGAACGCTTTTATAATAATACGCTTTTATAATAATGTTTTCAAAGAAAGTTATGCAAAAAATGTAATTAAAAATAAAATATAGTATTCTAATGAATAACATATATTAGTTCGAAAGTTGTAAGAATAACATAGTTATTAATGTATAATAATTAATTAGATATTGTTAAATATAACAATCTAAGATCCTTGCTAAGTCCTCCTAAAATTTTAAGGTTTTAGATGGACCGGCTACTTAACATAGCATCAAAGCTCATGCACAGATCTCAGTTCCATTTCATGTTAACCCAATATTCTCATAATTTATCATAAACACAAAGGCCGATTATTCTTTGGGCTTCGATCCAAGAAAGGGCTTTCTGGTGAGGGAAAGTGTTAATTAACAATATAAGATCCTTGATAAGTCCTCCTCTTAACACCTTAAGGTTTTATATGTGTTGGTCACTTAACATATTAAATACAGAGTTATCAATGTGATTAGTTTAAAATAATAAAACCTATTTTATAACATTTTTAGTAAAATTTATAATCTGAAATAATTTGTTAGTTTAAGGCAACTTTTTAAGACTGCTTCATTGTTGATGCTCTTATTGTTCTAGACACTTTAAGCATTCATATACAATAAGATGTTTATAATGTACAACTGGAACTAAAAAAAAACATTGAACTTGGGGAACAACATACGTATCTCGTAACTCAAAGATTTACAATTATAGGTACCTATCTTTGGCCTAAACCGTAATATAAGTTTTAAACAACAAAAGCATGTATAATATATCATTCTATAGATCACATAAAGTATAAACATTAAATTATCAACAATCACGAGCTTCGAGTTACGTGTATGAAAACTAAAAATAATACATCAATAACTAAAAAAATCCTTCAAAAAAATTACTAACCTGCCTGGAAGAGCTCCCGGCATGTTCATTTTCTTCGAAATCCAATTCGATTCCCTTGGCTCCTGATCCTCCACAGCTTCACTACTCGAAAATCGACACGAAAATCGACTGGAAAATCCAATAGGAGGAAGCATATTGACCTGAATATTCTCAGGTGTTACACAATCAATCATAATAATCTCCATAGGATCAAAAACTGTGTCACTAGTTGAGCTTTTGAATATATATTTTATATTGATCAAACCCTAGTTTTTAAAGAGAAGTGGAGCGAAAACAGAGGATACCTATTTTCAAAAGCTATACTTACAACTACGAACTACAGAGTGTATATATGATTTTCAAAAGCTATACTTACAACTACGAATTAGACAGTCTATATATGATTTTCAAATGGTGTTGCCACAGAACAATAATGGAACAATAACCGTCATATTCAGGCATTTAAAAATCAAATTTAGATCGTACTAAATGGAAATTAACAAAAATTTCTAAAAGAGTAATACTGGTACCCCAAATTGGTATCCAAATATTACTTCCAAATGATGTGGCATAGATGATGTGGCAGCTTGGAAAAATTTGATTGGTGAGGTTGGTGTGAATGCATGGGGGCCCATTTTATTTTAACCAATTACCATCATACACTTGGCATTTGGGAATTTTTTTGGGTACCAATTTGGGGTACCTAGCATTTTCCTTTCTAAAATTAGGCGCCCTGTGTAACATCCGACTTTTCGAGATATTAAAACAGAACTAAAAAAATACACTAACCAAAATAAAAGTCTCAAAAAAACCAACATTTCTTAAATCAAATATCTTAAAACAAATGTCAAAATATCATAAATAAAACATAGTTCAAATAAACAGAGGCGCAGCTCCCACAAGTTTTTTAAATATAATTAAAAACATAAAAAACATAACGGTCGTCCAATGAACCAACTCTCAAATCCAAATAGCTCTTATGAACTCCACAACCTAAAAAGTTTTTAAAACAATGAGCTACAAAAGCCCAGCAAGATACTATCCTTACAAATTAGTTGGTCAAGTACCTTATATCTATAAGAGAGAGAGAGATCAAAATATTTTACTAATTTAACTATGATTTCAGAAACAGAGCTAACAGAAAGTTTCAGTGTCAAACAGTGAATCACAAAAGGGGCAGTAAAATAAAATCAACTTTATAACCCACAGCTTAACCTAAGGTCACTACAAACCGGTGACACGGTCCTGAAGTTCAGAAGTCACTATAAACCGGTGACGCGGTCCAGAAGTTAATATTGCGTCCCTCTCTAATGTATCAGAAATTGCACAACAGTGCCCCTGGAAAGGTATCAGATTCTAGTTCCGGAACTAAACGCATATACTAACGTGTTCAGATCATAAACTAAACTGGGGTTCCAAAGTTCATATTTTCTTACCAAATTTGAAAATAAACAATTTTAACATACTAGTACTTGACCCAATTTATAACACTAAAGAGTAAATTCGAAATTAAAAGTAAAGAGAGCGGAAGCGTAAATAAATATAAATTCAGAATAAAAAGAAATAAATTTTAAAAAAATAATTAGTCCGAATATTAAACTTACCTCGATACGTACTAAATACTAATGACTCGAAAGTAATTACCAGAGCACCTAAGATATAGATTTTGACAAAATAAATACAATGGATCATTCACCTACTATTTTCTGAAAAACTAAATGTAATTTACACCCATAAATCAACTAAAAGAAGTACAACAAGACCATAACCATGACATGAGATACTTTAATACAATTATTATAAAACAAGTATTCATGCACCATGTTGGTAAATTATAACAAGGCCGGATCTTCTTACTACTACTGTGTTATACCGCACGCATACCAATACACATGTACTTGAATGAACTTTTAATTCATGACATATAATACACAACCAGACAAATATTATCACAAGCATAATTTTTCCCAACCATCTAAATTTTACAAATAGATTATCCATTGGATTATTGCTTCCCAAAATATGTAACTAACAAAAGACTAAAAAGAAATTTTAACTCACCACAAGTATTAAAAATTAATATTATTGACATTGTTTTTTTTTTTAAACAGTGACCAACAGACACTAATAAAATACATACCAATCATGTCAGCACTAAACACAAAATGAATCATGTTTAGCAACTTAAATCTAACCAAATCAAGGTTCTAGTAAAAGATCAAATCCTGGTTAATCATAAATAAAAGAATTACAAAACTAATATGGCATGACATATCTACACATGATAACATAAAAGTCTCTTTTACACTACTTGCAATGATAATATCATGAACATATATATATATGGTGGCAGAGACAAAAGCATGTATGACACAGACAGTAAACACATGATACACCACATACATAGATTATGATAAATTCCTAAGCAAGACTTTCAAACACTCGGCATGCATATAAGGTAAATAAAAGAAAATATACAAGAACAGAGGAGAGACTAACCTTTTTGTTTTCCTAATCTATTCTTACCAATCTCTCTTCTTTTTATAGTAACAAAAATGATCTACATGTAACTGATGGGTCGAATCAATTGTCATAGTCATTATTACAAAATTTGATTTAATTGTCAATTATCACACACAATTATAACCTTTCAGTTTTCTTCCTTTAAAATAAAAAAAACAATTCTCATGTCAAAATCAAAATATATCAATGCTACTAGTCAAATTATACACAATTATAAATGTAAAATAATTTAATCTACTAACATTTAATATAAAAAAATAGTGGGTATTACACCCTGGGTAAATTTTCGAGTTTATTATTGGGGAAGAAAAAGGGCTTTTTTGAAAAATAAATTGATAAAAGTAAATTTTTGCACATTTACTTTTGTAAATAATAGTTATTTGCAAAAATAATATCTTACTTGATAAAAGTAAATTCGGGTTATGACCAGTTAAGCATATCTTTCGGATAGATGATAAGCTTTTGTCGAAGAAAGAATGACTCATGTCCCTTCCGGATTGTGTATTTTTATCTTTTAAATGAAATCATTTCAATTATGCAAAAAAAAAAAAAAAAAATCGACGTGGCAGGTTACTGTTCATCCGAATTATTTTTAAAAAATTTTTTTTTAATAAAAAATAATTAAAATTGGGTTGAAAGAGGAAAGATAGTATTTTTGCAGTTAAGATAGTAAATATGCAAAGAATTAAAGGAGATGGTATTTTTGCAAAAAGAAACTTTAAACCTAGTATTTTTTTTAAATACTCAAAAAAAAAATGTGTTAGTGTATATTAGAATTACCTATTTATTTAATTAAATAAATATGGATGATTAATAATATTTAAACTTATATTCATACATTTATTAATTGGGATCGGAGTTTTTATTAGTGTAGCCTAAAATAAATGTTTTTCAACGATCAGATCGTATGAATGTATAGGTTATGTCTAAATTTTGTTATAGAATAGTTTTTTTTGCAAATTTAAGTTGTAGAGTATTGATTTTATAATGATATTATTTTTTTATAATATTAACGGTAAAGATTGAATGATTAATTTTGTTAAAAAATGATTGATTTAAATGACCAATTCATTTAAAAATTGAGAAAATGACCAAAATACCTCAATTTCACTATCCTATGGTCCAAAATACCCATTTTCGGAACTGTTGGCCCTATCTACCCACGCAACACGCTATTGCATGTAGCGTGTCCCGTCTACTGTTCATCTGCCTTGTCTCTCTCCGATATCTCTCCTCTCACCGGCACCTCTCTCCGTCCCGTTTGTTTCACTCCGGCCACCTCCACCAAATCTGAACACACCTCCACAAAGATCGTTGAAAGACGATTTAATTAATATATATTACGTCATGAAAAGATATCTGGAAGGTGATTAACGGAGCATCGATGAGTTCATCGGAAAATCGTGGTTAGGTTTTGGAATTGGGGGTTAATAATCCGGCGATAGAATCGTTTTAATTCTGGTATAGGTTTGTAGATGATGAGATTGCGATTCTAATGGTGTGCAATATTTGACCGAAAAATCTGTATTGATGACTGAACGGGAGGGAGAAGAAGACGCCGGAAATCGCCTCTAAATCGCCATGATCGCCACAGCTTCAGTTCTCTAGACGTGGGTCTCGCAAGGGCATACGCATCTACAAGATGCGTATCCTTTGTCACGCTTTCTCCACTAGCGTAACAGGGATTGTTTCCGCTGGCATCAATACCGTGTATTCAAGACACGGTTCTCACAGTGGCGTATGTGCGAGACACGATTCTCAGTATAACGTATATTCAAGATACTCCTCTGCTAATAGCGTGTCCTGTGGGTATTTAGGATCGCCTAAACTGACGGTGGATATTTTGGTTATGTGTATTTAATTTGTGGGTATTCGTTTATTCGCTGTCTTTAACATCCAAAACTCCACAAAGTATGTTGAATACATTTACCTCGAAAATCATAAAATTGACAAAAGAGCAAAAATATATTTAAGACCATTTGTATTATAAACCAACAATAAACTTATCAAGGTTCTCGACAAAACAAAGTTAAAAAATTATATCATAATATTTTTTTTTTGAAAGCAATTATATCATAATATAATAAAATAGAATCTAAACCAAAGGGGATCCTTTGGTTAGATACTCGTTAAAATCATTTTTCATTAATAAGGCATAATAAGATAAAGTACAGTATTTAAAACCTACACAAAAGACTTGAAATATAGCTGATATAAACTTTTTTGCAACCCATTAATAATATATACTCATTTTAAGCATCTTAAAACAAATTAATTTAATGTAATTCGAATCAATAAAATACTCTATTAAGAAAATTAATATATGTAACTTAAAACAAAGTTATATAATTTTATATACATTGAGAGTCTATGTGCCAGTTTGTTTTACCTTAAAGTAGGTGGCTTATGGCTTATAAACCCATAAGAGTTTATGGGGGTGTTTGCCTATTTAAGTTTTAGCTCAACTTATAACTTATATGTTGATAAGTTGAATGTTAAGAAATCCTCACATTCAACTTTAAACTTATTCTTATTTCTCGATACACGCAATATATAATATCTTTCAAATCTTCAAAATCATATATCTTTTGATCTGTTCATTAAAAAATTGATATGTATATATCAAATTTCTCTACTCATCGATATCTATCCATTGACATCCATTCATATATATTAAAAAAACAAATATTTTGTAAATAATAAAAAAAGTTAACTTATAAGTTTTGATTTACCAAACACTCTACTAATTTATAAGTTCTGATTTACCAAACAATCTACTGACTTATAATTTCTGATCTCCTTATCACTTATATGATATTTATGCTTATAAGTCATAAGCTACTCATTTTAATGTAAACCAAACGGCCCCTATATTAAAATTGAGAATCTATTATGGAACCTATATGTTGTTCTTATACCCCCATTTGGAGGCCATTAAATAGATTTAATTTGGGCATCAATTTCTATTTCCTATATTACGAAACCTTAATGGATCCTGGCATTACATTTGAAATTGAAAACTTTACTATGGCGTTATATCTGGGAGTATTAATATTTCTTATCTTAAAAATTTTAAACTTTGTTCTTATTTAAAGAAAGATTTCCATCTAAATCAAATCCCTAAATTTTAGACCTTAAATTAATGCCTCAACATTCCCTCTTTTTAAACTCCACCTATTCTTATTAGTTAAAATACACCTATTAAAGCCTAAAATTTATCTAATTGTTCCCTTAAATCCATTCCTAAAAACTAGCTTCCTGTCAGACTTCCTAAAAAGTAGACAATCTCATACTTTTCTAATAAAACTGATTCTTTTTTTTTTTGTCATAAATAACTTTTTAATTAATGAATTGTATCAAAGTACAATATCCGTATAGCCGGAGAAAGAGTTTCTTTCATTCAAGAAAGTTTATCATCTAACCGAAAAGCACGCAAGTTGCTTCCGGACGCTTAGACAATATAACTTTAATGTCTGAATAGAAAACCCACCAAATAAGGCCTCGTTAAAACCCCGCAAGAGTAAAACCCTATGGGACAAAAACTCAGGGGGGAAAAAGAGTGCCCTACAAAAATACATCGTTAACACAGAAATTGAAATAAAAATTGGTGACTCCTTGTAGCTATAGAGAATCCCTGCTGCCATCAATATTAGTTATAAAACTGGTACATACATCGATGTCCTCCTTCATTCTTATGTCTTCTTTTTCCAACCATCCAAAATACCATAAAATAACTTATAGAACTTTAACCACTCCTTGATCAACTCGCATAGTGTCCCCAACCATATAGGTAATAGCACCTCCAATCCTGTAATTAAAAAGAACTTGTTCTTTTCTCTTACTCTTAGCTGCCTCTCCCTTTTAGCACCTTAATTCTATGTCGAAAAGTGAAGTAACCTGAGAAATTAAAAGCAGTGCATTAAATTATATATTCTGATTAGCATAAAATTATTTATTCTGATTAACATTTTCTATTATGATCATCTATGGTTCAACAATAGTATCATAATCAAAGGAGATCCCTTTGATTAGATACGTCAAAACTGTTTAATATTAAAATGCCCAAAATATAAGCCATCAATCATGAACGCTCATAATTGGTACAACAAACCTAATAACCTCTTTAAGGCCCATAACATATGCCATCAATCATGGCCACCAAATTGGTACAAAAACACTAGAAAAAAATCACTTAAGGTCCAAGATTTCAGTCATAAAAAAAGGTCAATAAAATTGGTACCAAATTAAGCAAGCATCAACTAGCATTTATTAAACATTTAAAACATTTATTCCAAGAAAATTCAAATTTCAAATGTTAAAACTAAAATTATGGAAATTAATTACTAATTTAAGATTATAAAAAATAAAATCAGTTAAAACTAATCACGGAAAGAAATAAATGATGTCATTAAAGCATTAAATGATAATTAATTGAAATTCAATTTTATGAAACTGAAAAATAAATGCTATATTTAAAAATGGATAGAAATTAAAACCTTACTTTACATTTTTGAAAATATCAATGAATATCAATTAATTATAAAACATAAAGTATAAACTCTTTTAAACAAAATCATCGGAGAATTAGTTACTAAAAAATGCTCATCGGCTCAATTAAAACCCGTTTTATCAGTTACTCAAAAATACTTGATAAAAAATATGTTACAAAAAAATTCAAAAATATGTTAGTATCACTTAAAATAATAAAGAAGACACATTTAATGCATAAAACTAATTAGAAAGGAGTTATAAAAGATGAACAATTACATGGAAAGCATATTTTTCCTAACCTAAATTTTAGCTACCTACATGGCCTAAAATGAGTAACTTGAATGAGTATTAAATCCATCATTATAACTTACAGACTGATCGCAAATACATAGATCAATTCAGAAACATAACTAAAATTAAGAGATTTCATTCAAAACGAATAATACAGGTAAGAATTATTGTCAATTGTAATAGGAGATTAACTACTAGCCAAAAATTACTACTGGAATGTAATTTGGCTAAATTATTGAAGCAAATAACATAAAGCAATTGATGACAAAATTAATTAGCAAAATAAGTTATTCATCACTAAATAAAGTGCATGGATTAAGCAAACGTTACAAGAGGTTACAAATCAGAATTCAATCAATTTAATATTATTAATAAATGAAAATCCAAGCACAATCAATATTATAAACATGCAAAACGAACTACAATTATTATAAATAAAATATATTATTAATTATTATTAAAAATTACAAGAGACTGAATGTCACAAAACTCAAACTAAAAAACTTGAAAGCACACTAGAAAAACTAATCTCAGCTATCGTTGCAGTGAATTAAGCAAATAAAAATCAGAATTCAAATCGGAAGAAAACATATCAATAATTATTAGTGCATTAATTATCCATTACTCAGACGGTTTCAAAGAAATTAGTATGGTCTTAATAGCATAATCAATCAAGCATGCATTGATAAAATAAAGGACAAAATTATGGAGTATCAGTTATACATTATTAGATAATTTAGAACCGAAATAATATGAAAACTCACATTCAAAAGTGAAAATGGGATCCCTCGTACCAACACTAGAAGTGGCTAAGTATCGAAAATGAAGCATTTATTAATTTGGATTGTTTTAGCATTCTTATTCAGACCAGATACCAGAGCTAGAACGTATAATCATAGAAAAAATCTGTGAAAATGAACTTGACTATCAAATGAAATCATTGTCGATAACCTACAATTAGCACTTATAAGCAAGATTAGAAAAACAATAAAAATGCAAAAAATAAATGATACAAAAACCAACATAAGCGACTTAAACGTACATAACTAAGAAACAATTTAAGAGACCTACAAGAAGAAAACTTTAATCCAAATAAAGTCAAATTCGAAGATGAAAAAAATATTATATCACAAACACCTTCCCGGCAAAGATTAGTACTACATATAAAATATAAAGATTTCACCTCTATGGTGGGAATGCAACTTTAAACAGAAGAATCGCCAACATGTTGAAGTCAAACAGATTGCTTGAACCCGGGGTAGTTTGATTTCCAATCGCTCCTTTTTTATCTTGTTTGTGTAGAATCCAAAAATACTTGCAATACCTAACGTTGATAACCATTTGCTGGTTCGGAAAAAGCTTTCACGGCCCAAGACCAAAAAAACCAAACACTTGGCACTCATTTGATTCACAGCAACATACACAAACATCTGTTCCTTTCTTTTTAAACAAAAAAACGCAGAGCATATATACGAAAACAAATAGAGCACCACATGTAGTTTAATTTTCTCTATCAATTGTTTTGTCAATTTCGTGGGTAGTATATAGACTTGTTACTGATTGTGGTGTCCGATTATTATATGTATTGGTGTGATTGGTGGGTTGAAATTGGAGATTGTCAGGGGGATGACGACGAGAGATGGAGGGGTGGTGAGGTTGTATTATGTATTGCGTGTGTGTTGTGAGTATTGACTGGTGATTTAATCGGAGGAGGTGGGTTTGTGATGGTGGTGTTAGGAGGCTGCGATTGTTGTTGTTGGTGAAGGCAGCCACCACCGATTGGTGGTGGTGGTGGTGTACGGGAGAGGCAGCAGAGGGGAGAGAGATTGATAGAGAGTGAGACTGATTCTTTTTTAGTTTAGCATTCTTCTCCATTTTTGTCAGGGACAATCTTCACCAACTGACTATTGATAAATACTTTTTTGAATTGATATCTTATTTGTCAAAAATTTGAATTATTATCTTTATATAGCATATATAATCAACCATTTAGAAACTTTTTTCTAAACCATTTAGAAACTTTAATATTACTAATCTTTTAAATTCAAACTCTTTTTCAACATGATGAGTCAGTTAAGGAACCACAAGAGTCATTTTAGGACTACACAAATTAATAGAAATCTTCTCCATTTGACTATTGATAAATATAACCTTCCTTTTTTTAAAGAAGCTACATTAAAGGGCACATCCCCTATTCAAAGCGAAAAAACAACCCTTGAAGGCACAAAACTATTTTTCATAGTAAATAATACCTCTTTAAGGCACCAACAATCCATCTATCATGGCCGCCATGAAAAACCTCTTCATGGTACATAGATACCATATTAGATGTGTTTTGTGAAAGTCCAGGATTTCTTTCATGATTAAAATGAAGTTATTCAGCGTATATTCAACATTTATTAGAGTTATAATTATCCAATATAGAATTAGGAGATACCTATAAAGTTAAAAATTTTATCTAATAATTTTGTTCAACATAGTCATTATAAACAAAGAGATGGTCATTTATAAACATGGTCTTAGTTCTCTCTATAAGGCGGTTTTTACATAATACAAGATCATACAGAAATTCTTATTTATATTTAATCTCTACAAAACATTTGCTAGATACAACAGAGTACATAGAACATTCTTAAATTTAATCCTTGAAAAGAAAATATGTTAAACTGCTGTATTAATTAAGTTAACTGTTAAAACATGCTAAACTACTTATAGACGTTAGCTTTCATTTCTATTTTAACCATCATAATGTAATCTCTCTATATTTTCCTGCTATTGTAGCTCCATTGTGGAGCCTTTATCTAGTTATTGTAAATACACTTTAGTATCAATATTATACAGCTTCTGTGTGTTGTTCTTTACTGTGATTACTGATTGTTCAAGCATCAATCCGCTGCATATAACAGAAAATAACATGGTATCAGAGCAAGTGTATACGATCTTGATCTCTTTGATCTCCGGTGTCATCTCCGGCGATTAGGCGTTATCTCCGACGAACGTTTTCTTCATCTATTCTGTCATTGTATACCTAATTCCGCCATTGTTAAACCTTCGTATGATCTCTCGGTGTTGTTCGCGATCTTTCCGCTTGAGTTCTCGTTCGATTCGTAACAATAATCATCAGCTACTGCTTCACCAGTGTTGTGCTATCAAAAATGATTCTAGTCATCTATCAAGTGTTGAAATCCATTCAGTCTACACAGAGTTATGTTCATCATAGTTCAGGTACTCTATTTTTGCAACTATTCTTCTCAGATCCATAGTAATTGATGTATTTGCTGGTTTGTGTTCAGTACAGACTCGTTTTTAGTAATAGATAGTGTTTGAGTATTAAAAAAAACCAGACAACAACAAAATAAGTAGTTATACAGTTGTTTTGTTGATTTACTGAGTCAACTCAGTACTAGAGGTAGTTAAAATCAGTTGTTTTGTGTTCAATTGTGGTGGATCTTTGTTTGGATTGGTGAAAGGAGAGTTTTTCGGTGTATTTGCTGTTGTGTGGGAGAATTGTAGTGGTGTAGAAGTCAGTTGAGGAAAGGTGCACATCAGGTGTTCGATATAAAGTCTCAGTGATTCAGATCTGCAGATTTGTTGAGGTTTGCTAGCTGATTCATCTCGTTTTCATTTCAATTGGTTGTTGTGTTTGTTATATTGAGAAAAATACAAACAAATTAGTAGATCTACTCCATTTTGCTATTGCTAGTACTCTGTTCCTGAAGGAGTAGTGCTACTATTGAGTGCATCTGTGATTTGCTTTGCTGAATTATGGAGTTATAAGGATTGTGTACTCGGTAGTGTGATTGTGTGTAGAGAATAATATTGCTGGAAAAGTGCACTTTAGGTGTTTTTAGGAATTGCTTGTGAGAAAGCAAGGAACTCTGTTTCTGTGCAAACTTGTGAATTGTTGTTGAGCTGCAGTAGTATAAGATTATTGTTGTCTCGTGTTGCTTGAATCTGAGGGGTTCAGTGTTTTCAGTAGCAGCTGTGGTTTGTGAGTATTTTGTGGTTGGTTAGATTCTGTGTTTGTGTGTGATTTGAAGAAGTTGTTACAGTTTGGTGTTGATATGCTGGTTGTTATGAATTTATGAACTGATCAGACAATGGAGGAAGATGATATAGTGAATCAACCTGTGCTTTGATGCTCCTCATTCTACACTATGTTTTTCTGATTGTTTCTCAAACCCTCTTCTAACCTTTTTTTTCTGATATTTCTGGCCATTCGAGTCACTTTGTGGCTCTGTGAGGTCTTCACCAATTCTGAATTTGTGCCCTTTAGTGGCAATTTCTCCCATTGTGGGTTTATTTGGCTTGTCTCCTTTGTGAGCTAGCAATTTCCTAAATGAGTTTGTTATATCCCTTTGTGGTTCTAAACCCCTTGGAGGTCTTCTAAACCCCTTGGTGGTCATTGTTACTCCTTTTGAGAGTTTGATATGCCCTTCATGGGTTTGATTTGCCCCTTAGAGGGTCGTTGCCCCTTAGTGGGATTTTTTGCAATTCGAATACGAATATCAAGATCCTTGTGGATTTCTAAATTCTAAACTCTATTGTGAGTTTCTAAATTCTGGTTTTCCTAAGTTTGATGTTGTCATCGTGCTGATGATCTAAATTCCCGAATTCCCGAATTGTTTTACTAAAGTCTGATGAAGACTAAGTCCTGATGAGAATGTGCAACTCAGCCTCATGCCTCACCTCATGCCTAGCTGCTGTCACTTCCAAGTTCCAAGTTAGAGCCTAATAAAGCAACATTAAAGTTCATCAATCAAAATACTTTTAAATTTCAAGTTGGATGTTTCTTCATTTCTTCATCACCTCCAACATGAGGGGGGATGTTGAGATATAATATCCAGCATCCAAACAGAGCTCCAAACAGAGCCTTATATCTTGTAACTGAATCAGTTACATGACAGTTAGATTGAGTAGTATAAATATAGACGTTAGCTTTCATTTCTCTTTTAACCATCATAATGTAATCTCTCAATATTTTCCTGCTATTGTAGCTCCATTGTGGAGCCTTTATCTAGTTATTGTAAATACACTTTAGTATCAATATTATACAGCTTCTGTGTGTTGTTCTTTACTATGATTACTGATTGTTCAAGCATCAATCTGCTGCATATTACAGAAAATAACACTACTGTATCAAGTTAACAAATAAAACATCTACAAACCATGAATAATAACCATGTCCAAAGAGGCCTGTTTTGAGTAAATTTGAGATGACTAAGAACAAGGCATGAGATGACTTTGAACAATGCAACTGTTTGCGGTGGATGCTGGTGGTGCTTTCATGCAAATAAATGGAATATATATAGGTCCTCCATTGCATAGCCACCGTCACATCGACATTATCAGTCACCGTCAAATTCTAAAAGATATAATGCTGAGGCGAATACTAGCTGGTTGGATGTAGCCCAGTCAGGTGCGGATCTATGACGGATCTATGAGAGAGCCGACCCAGCTCCCGCTGGGTGGAAAATAGGAGGAAAAGGGAAAAGGAAGATTCACAGCTGGGTGAAAATTTCTAAGACAATGGTTAGAAAGTGTTAGTAGGAACTCATATTAGATTAGAACAAGAAAATTAAGAGTTATGGTGGAATTTGAAGTCTGTGGATTACAAATAGTTACTTCATACTACGTAAAGTACTTGTTTCTTGTTGAAATATATTGAGCAACATACTTATGGAGTTACAATATCAGTACTCTATCTATTTGACAAAATTTTCATAAGAAGATTTGAAATATTTAGATAATAGAAAGCTTAGCTGCATTCCTTATTTTCCCTCGAAGAAAAATCGACCAAAAGGGCAAAAAACCCATCAAGTAGCATGATATGGTTCATCAAAAAAAATTGCACTAGGCAGGTTTTTTTCGCTAGATCCGCCACTGAGCCCAGTACGTGCTCTCAAGAGTCTGCATGACTATATTGTTACATGTGTATGATTATTAGAATGGTTTGATGCCTTCAACGTCTTTGTGAGCAACTCTTTACCTGGATAGTTTATTCTGCCCCAACAATTATTTTTATAGTATTTTTTCTGCAAAGTAGAGACAAAACTCAAAATCTCACCAATGAAATCAAAAACAAAAAATCAGATGGGAAATGTAAGAAAATGTGAGCCCAAAATAATAAATAAGCTATAATTAGATACTAGCTTATAACCCCATACATTGCACGGATTTTTTTTAATACTTATACTTTTTATTTAATTGAAATTATAAATTTAATTATATAATTATGATCGAAAATGGAGTTAAAACGAATATATATATAACCATACCAAAATTGTGAGAGAAGAGTGAAACTGGTAACTTAATTGAACATGTAACCTACGTTGTTGATATAATTTCTTCCGCAAATTGATGATGGTTGTGACTCGTGAGTGATTAACCGAGATATCTAAATCTATCTTCCGAAAACTGATAATGGTTGTGAGTAATTTAACCGAGATATCTATCTATCTATCTATCTATCTATCTATCTATATATATATATATGCTTTTTCTCAAATACAAACCACTCTTAAAATGAGAACTACAAACCAAAACAAAATATATATATTTCATTTATTCTAAGGGCCCCGTCAGGGGCACCTTCACAAAAAAATCTTATAATTCAACCCTCTATCCATTCATTAAAAAAAAATTAAAAAAAACTCCTGCCACGTCATCATTTTAAAAAAAATTATTTTTTTTAATTTTTTTTTTCGATGAATGGATAGAGGGTAGAATTATAAGACTTTTTCGTATTGGGTACCCCTAATTTGGTCATTAGATTAGATTAAATATTGGATTAGAATTTGATTTTTAGGTTTGTATTCTAAGAAGGTTTGTATTGGAGTAACCCTATATATATATATATAGGTTTTTGCTCAAATACAAACCAATCCTTAAATACAAACTACAAACTAACACTAAATTAATTATATTTCATCTATTCTAAGGTTTCCGCCAAGGGTACCTTCACAAAAAATGCTTAAAATAATTGGCTCTATCCAACAAAAAAAATATATATAAAAAAAAATCCCTGCCGTGGAAATGCGAAGCATTTAAGACAGTAAACGGATGAGTTAGGTAGTCATGAAGGCCGAAGGCCCTCGACACACTCGTCAATCGTCTATTACCTTTACCATTGATTGCCATTCCTTACAACTTTAGAATGATAAAGGCGCGAAGCGCCGTACAAGAAGGTGCGAAGCACCGTTAACCAGTGAAATCCACTGCCACGTCATCACGTGAACAGTGATTTTTTTTTTGTTGGATAGAGCCAATTATTTTAAGCATTTTTTGTATTGGGGTACCCCTAGTTTGGTCATTAGATTAGCTTGAAATATTAGATTAGTGCTTAGTTTTTAGTTTGTAGTTAATTTTAGTTTGTAGTGGAGTAGGAAGGACTCTATATATATATATATGGTGCAGGTGTCATTTTTGATGAGGGGTGTTAGACTTTAATCATAAAAGTTAAAATATGCAATGTGTTATTTAGTTGGAAAATGTATGTATAAAAAATAGGTTTTCCTTGGAAAACGTGTAAAATATAATATGTCTTTATATTATGTTATGGTCAAAAATGTAAATGGTTAGTCATTGTAAATTATGATATATTATTTATTTGATTATTTTATCAAACGGGATGATCGACCGAAAATCAAATCGACAAACTTTTAATGTTTCGGTTTTAATATGATAGTATAGATTAGAAAAGTAAAAAAGGAATATGTGTTTTAGATGAAAAAGCTATGTTTAAAAAATAGGTTTTATTTAGCAAACGCATAAAAGATAATATGTTTTTTATATTACTAGCTTATAATCCGTGCAACGCACGACTCCTTTTTAATATTTATAATATTAAATTTTTTAAATTTTATATGTTATTAATTTATCTATCAAATTGTTATTAAAAAGTTGATATCTATAAGATTTTATTTGTATTCTATCTTGAATTCTTAAAATTTGATTTGGTCGATCGCATCCCAAGTGAAATTAACAAAAAAATCTTTAATTTAGTGATGGTTTAATAATTTTTATTCTAATTAAATCTATGCAGAAACAAAAAATAGAAGAAATTGACATTTATTGGGGGTGTTTGGAAGTTAGAGATTAGGAATGAAATTAGAGGTTTGATCAACTGAAACATCTAATGTGAGTGTTTGGTTGTTAGAGGTTATCACAAAAAGTTACTCAAAAAGCTATTTACCAAACACTTTATTCAAAACAGCTAATTTAAAGACTGCAGTATGCATGTATCTCCACTGTTCCATTCCAGGTTTATCCTGTTTTATCTATTGAAATTGTGGTTTTTCAAAAAAAAAAACGCTACTCAAAACAGCTAATTCAATCCGCTACAGCCAATCGTTATCAGCTAATTTCCAAACAGGACCATAATTCATTTTGATTATCCAAACATCCTTATAATTATTTGAAGATAATTCTACTGACAACCAAATACAATTTTAATAATAAGTGTAATAGATTTTGTCCAAAATTTTGATAATCTATAGTTTGGTCCTCCATACGACAAAGATCTTAAAATAAATAGATGAAAACCGTTGAATCTGGCATAACACATATTTTATATTTTAATATGTTATAAACTAAAAGTCGTATTTATATTGTACTACGAAAATATATATGTCAATGATTTAAATCATATCTATATTATGTTTTCTACATTGAATAGGATTAATGTAAAATTTTGTAATTATATTTTATCTTGTGATTCTAAGTATTTCTATTTTAATAATATTTATTAAATCATCACTAAATTAAAGATAATTTTATGAGATTCTTGTGGATTGTAAAATCATCCAAATATGATTTCTAGATCTCATGATAAAACCCAAATAGTAAATATGAATTTTTTAAATACTAATAAATAAATAAATAAAATTCAATTCTAATACAACCTTTTTTAATTATATCCTTTTCAGATTATATTTTTTTTTAAATTCAATTTTAATACAACCTTTTTTAATTATATCCTTTTCAGATTATAATTTTCTTTTTAATGAGATTTAATCTTGATCGTCTATTTTTAATCCAACGGATCATATGATTTTGGTAGTATAGCGACCAAAAATTTGGATAAGATCCACCTTATGCTTATTATATATAAAGATATAATGTTTTGGTCAAAAAGGTAATTAGTTTTTTTTTTTTTTTTGCTAAATAAAAAGGTAATTAGTTATATTATATTACGTTGATATATTATGTTTTAATGTTTCAGTTTTAATATAATATAGTATAGATATAGGTTTCCGACAAGGTTCAAGACTTCAAGTAGAAAGTCCTCAACCTCAAAATTATATTAAAAGTCCCGAATCATGAATCAAGTTCAGCCCATATTCTGTTACACACTTTTCACCAGAATAGTAATGTTATTTACTGTAATCAATTTAATGCAAAAAAAGAAAAACCTCACAAATCATATCTTCAAGTCTAAAAAGATAAACCACACAAAGAAAAGTCTAGTTAAAACCCCCATAAAAGTAAACCTATGAGAAAAACCTCAAGGGGAAAAAGAGTGCCCACAAAAATACATTGTTAAACAAAGTGGCTACTAAATGACTATAACTTCTTGTTGCATTCGAGAGTCCGTCAATTATTACCAGTTATTACCAAAGACTTGCACCTTAACTGCTCCATTACTTCATTTTGAAAGTCAAAACAAAATCTTTCAGAGACTTCTTTGTTGCAAAATATATACTTCCATTAGTTTTAGCTCCTTCCTCCATCCATCATCTCTTCACATGTAATTTGACAACCTTCCTATGCTAATTATTGAAAGTCAATACCATGTCGAAAAAACCTATAATAATAAAACAACCAAGAGTACCAATAACTCTAACCAAAGTGTATCACTTTGGCTAGATATCTAAGCCATCTAAAATAACACATAACGTCCATAAGACGACATCAACAATTACTCCCAATTGGTCAAAAGCCATTATAGATGGGACTCCCAGGCACAGAACAACCCTCTAAAAAGACATACCAAACACTTGCCTTCATTAATATTCGTTCACATAAATTTTGGAATAAACAAGAATCGAACAATCGAGATAAATTCTTAGCACTTAAGTTATCTAACACTCAAAATACATTAGTTTGCTAAAACATTCTTCAAAGCAATTTGAATGCTTATATAATTTAGAAAATTTATGGAACAAATGATTATAATATTATATAAATAGCATGAATAATCTAAAATTATATTTTATAAATTAATGGAGTAATTTCTTCGTATAAATATAAAATATTCAAAAAATTATTGATATCATTTCTTAAAGTATTACGTATCAATCAATTAGATCAAATTGCACCTGGTTGAAAGCTAGCTATTTTACAAAATGTAATTTAAATAAAATACTAATAAATAATATATTTAACCTGACTTTAAGATTATTTTTTGAATGCTTCATATCATATTCATTATCCATCGAAATTTTGAATAAATATTAAAAAAGATTATTATTTTATTATTACATTTAGTTAACATAAAATGAATATTTTAAAAAGCTTACATAAGAAAAAAGTAGATATTAACATATCAAATTAAATACAACAAAACATGATTTGATGGTGGTGCTTCCCTGCAGAAGTCCTAGCATCAAATGACAAAATTTAGGACTTTCACAAGTACACTGACTGCACTATCACATGAACATTATTGGCCGGTAATCATTCCTAAAATTCTAATGCTCCAACACAGTCTCAGAGATTGACTGGTTAACTTTAACAACAGAGAATGCATTCTGCGGAGTCTGCACAACTAGAGGGTTATATGTGTATGGCCAACAGAAAATAGAACACAGTAAACAAGGTTTGGATGCTCTGCCTAGCTCTGCTCCTTCATCTCACTTTTCCATGTCTTTCAAGAATCCTTGGCAATCACCTTCTGTAGCATGTCTGCATTGTCGAAGGAAATTATGTGCCAACAATTTTCTTCATAGGTTTCTCGCTACAAAAAAAGAAACATGACAATAAGCAACACTAATCAAGTTAACAGAAAACGAAAGGGGCATGTGAAGCAATGTACTAGTGCAAAGGCACCTAACATAATAAATAATTTAGAAATAACATATCCTCCAAAGATCTATGACTTTCAGATTTTCAGGTGTTAGAATATGGACATCTTATTTGTTTTATTGGTGCTATTGCCCCATTGAAAATATGAACTCATCAACTACCATTTTCCTCATGAAAATATAAATTAAAAATATCCAAAAGAATGTAAAGGGAAATCAATACCTGTTGTGGTGTCATGTCTTGGAAACCAAATTTCTCTTTCCAGATATCACTTGTAGAAGGTACAACCAACAACCTCACATTTAACAGCGTTAACAATTTCTCAATGTAAAATATCAGCAGACGGAAGTACCCCTGTACAAGTATTTTCAGTTAAGAATAAGAAGCTATTTAATCAACATCGGACTACGATGCCTTCAGCACATATTCTATAACACCCTCTTGTCTTCAAAATAATGACTTTCTATTTCCTTTATATCAATTTGACACATTTCCACATTGAAAGTGGATTTTAATCAAAAGAACTATTGCAATTGGTACAATTTCAACCATATCTTGCAAGATATTTAAACATATCTGACTATAATCAAATTATTACATACTCATCCTTATTATAGAAAATGAATCAAATTAACTTTTAAAGGTCAACTGGATCATGAATTCATAGAGTAGAGGTAGGGCCAAAAGTTCTCACTGACATCTCTTCCCTCCAACTCATTGTCAGTCTGAAGTGTCCCATTATATGTACATCCAGTGAGGGACGCAGAACATAATTCTAGGGGGACCATTTTACATACAAATTTAAATTTATTGTACGATAGTTAGAAGTCTCATTTTGAAAAATATAGAAGGTTAAACAAAAAAAAACTATATCAAACATATACAATAATGAAGATGAACTACAAACAAACTGAAGATACGTATACTTTTTAAAAAGGCATAGATAGAAAACTAAATTTAATTCAGCCCTGCAAGAGATACTGATATCAGGACTTGAAAAACAAGAGCATTGAGAATCGAACCTTGGTCTCCAAAGTAAAACAGAGCTATGTGACCATCTGAGCTACAGACTATTTTACTCAAGAAAGTATACTACCTGCTTATTATACAAAACTGAGGGGGGGGGGGGGGGGGGCAGGGACCCCTAGATCCGTCACTGTGTACATCACTAACTCTGGAATCAAACTATAGTTGGTAAATTCTGTATTGATGTCTGCAAGTTTTCACCTTGTCTAGGCTCTTTCCTGAAATCTCTGCCTAAAATGAAGTTCTTATTATGTGTAGATATCTTTTAATTATTCAATATTTGTAATTGCTTTTAGGCTAAAAGTAGATGTCTGAAGTCTGCAGTTTGTCTATGTACACTATCATCGCATGGATATTCCTGGGTATGTTTTTTATTCTAATGGTTATTAACTTTCTACAAATAGTCGGTAAATTGGTATTAATGACTTAATGTACACATTCTATATTTAACTTATTTAAATTAATAGTTTGCAGTGGCGCTGAGGATATCGTGCTGCTGCCGCTTGCGCCACGGCACATGCCTCAGAGCACCTTTAATAACGCTGAATGTTCCAGTTAATAAACAATACACACTTATTGCATGACAATATGTAGGGTGAGAACTGCTCAGTAGCATGGGAAATTGCCGACTTAACTAAAAGATTCCGCAGTTTATATTTTAGTTATAACTAGTATCCTTATATGAGAGATATAAAATTAAGGTTTTTTCTTCTGTTGGACAAAAAAGAGTGTTATTTTATTTACTATTTGCTTTAAGCCTTAAGAACATAGTTCAGGTTTTGTTAACTTTAGTACTATGTCTGTATGTCATAAAATGACAAATGTTCCCATGCTGGATATCATTACATCATTTTCATGCCAGAAATTCTTAATGAAGAAAAGAGGTAAAATATGATAATAATAATTCATTCATATGTACAATTTGGAAAATAAGATTTTACAGGGAAGTATAACTCATTTAATATCTGATGACCATGCTTCTCCATGTTAGTCGGCTGAATACATTCGTATTTGTTAAAATGGTTATCAAATATTCGTATTTGTTTTGACGAAATTCAGAAGTTTAAATTTATGGAACTAGAAAGCATATACATTGTAAATGTGAAAGCAAACATAAGCAAAAATATCAGATTAAAGATGCAGAAAGCACTTAAAAGTACAGATCAACAAGAAGATTGAAACAATAACTAATAAAAACTACTCCTCCGAGTATAGGTCTTTTACCATCAATAGATCGAAATAGGCGGGCTGCTGCATCTAAGATATAAAGTATTGTCCTAGAGCCAGTGCCCCTCAATAGCACTTCAAAAATACTTGAGTATAAACACAAGGTGGAATGCATCATTTTTGTACTTAAGCTTTTTTAGTAAAGGATGTAAAGTCACCTTGCATCGACTGGCCTTAGCAGTTGCGGCTAAAGGGAGTTCTGCAAGATCTTGCCCCAAAACTCGAAATAGTCCAGCAGCCACCACCGTTGACCTACATTTTTAACAGAACAGATTGACCAAACGATTAACACTAATAATTAATGACAAAAAAGTTAAATGAAAAGAAAAACAATATAAACAGAAAGAACTCATACCCCTCTGTGACAACCGCACAATACATCCGTCTTTTCTGACCCTTCTTCCTGTGAGAGAGTATTCATATTTACGAATAAGTAGTAATAAATATCAATTCCAAAAAAAAATGAACTGAATATAATGGAATCGTAAAAGAGCGGAATATATATTTGTTTACCCATAAACCATGTCTCGAATAAGGTCATCACTTGATAGTGAAAGACTTTTCCTGTCAAAGTTTTCCTGAAGCACAGAGTACATAAAAAAAATTATTTCATCCAATGCTAATGCAAATTCTAGTTCAACAAGGGCATGAAAAATCTGTCCGAAACTATAAAACTAACGGCAGAAGCAGAGATTTCCTAGCCTGCCAGATTAGATAAAGAAAACCCTAGGCTTTAGAGAGACAACAACAATTTCACACACATATAGAGAGAGTTGATAACTAGTCTCCCATGGAGAGTAGTTTTCTGAGATTTAATTCCCAGTCGGAAAAGCAAAAATAAAAATACAGGAATCTCCACTATTAACTAAAAGCAACTACTCTTTACCTATAAAGTGCATCTACAATTTAGACTTGATACAGAGTGCAAGAAATATAGACAGCTTGGACACACTGAACGGATCAACGGATTTGGATGTTCCAGGAACATGGGAAGGCAAAAGAGGCTACTACCTTAAAACATGAAGATGATATTTTATTTTAGGGTAAAACAGCTAAGTCACCATAGAACTATGCACCAAGAGTAAAAAAGCTTACAGAAGCACACGTCACCGACTCATTAATAGTTGGCAACCGTAATACTGAACTAACAAGACCATTAAATATTTTGACTTTTGACGGAAGAATATTAGTTGTTTGCAACTCATGTCCAACGTAGATACCATGTCAGCACCCATATCAGCATCCGGAATCTACATAAGCAAAACTTGACCCGATCCGCCTAACTAACCTAACCCATAAAATTCATCTCTCTCTCTCTCTCTCTCTCTCTAATTCCTTTCTTTAGTCTCTCTCTTAATACATCTTTTCCATCACTCTCTTCAAACTTCTCCATCTATTTCTTATGAATGTTTATAAACATAAAATGTTAAATGTGTATAAATAAAAATTGGACCCAGACGTTCAGGGAGAGATGCACTAATTTTATTTGACCCAAAATTAATACATAATTTTCATTATGTACAATGAAAATTTTGTTTGTGATGATCATGTTTTGTAGGTGTTTCTAATTTGACCAAAAAGTTACTAGTAAAAAATTTATAATTGCATTTATTGGAAGTGGGAAATCTTTATGCATCCTTTTCATGTCAACTTTCAATTTCAACATATTCATTCTCAAAGGGGTGCATATTAGGCGTGATCTAAAGTTATGGGATGCTATGTGCAAAATAACTATAGTAAAATCTCTACATGAAACAACAATAGCAGACTCACATAGAAGATGGAAGTAGCATCCAAAAGCAATTTGTTATCGCTGTAAGTGCTTTTCGCGCAGAGAAGCCTCCATTTAACAGCCTTTTTGGATATGTTAAGTGACCTTTTATCCATGTGCTTCTTTCTTCCGTCTTCCGTGAAAAAAGCTTTAAACTTTTCCTCTCCACCATCTTCTATAAAGCTTTCCAGAGTTAAGAAGATTCTTTCACATTTACTATCAGAATCTAAGCTGCAAAACCACTTTCCCTTCGGCTTTGCCTGCATTCATTAAGCTTTGACTAAGATATGTGCTCAAGGCCAGAAATACGGCTAGTCATTCTTAAACTTCTAACCAACCCCAGATATGTAACACTACTTAGTGTACAAAACATATATACAGACACACATACACATGCGCACCTTTAGATCAGACTTTCCTAGCTCCTTCAAGCAGCGGACATGAAATTGCTTCTCGCACTGAAAATAGACAAGTCAAATAAATAAGAGTACAAAACTATATACTTTATATAGAGTTCTCGCTAATTATGCGCAATTTAATAGCATAGTTGTGCAAGATAGCAACGTCTGTGACCCAGTTTAGCACACCAGGAATGCATCATTCAGATGCGTAATATACTAGTCTAAATTCCACCATGTGACACGCTAAAAGAATGTGCAGAAAATTTGAAAAAGAAATGTTACTCTTTCCTGAAAACAGAACAAGTCTAACGTTTTAAACTATGCATGACGTTACCCTGCAAAACAAAATGTAAATATATAACACGTCTCAATTTCTTTTCTTTCATTTTTGCATCTGCTATCGCTATCACATAGCTATTACTCTATTACGTTGTTATAAACGACCACCTCAATGAAAAATGTTATTTTGGGTTAGCAGCTCCAATATTTGTGCTATTTCAAAAATTCGATTAATGTTAAAAGCAACATATCTCGCAAACCATGATGCAAATTACTTGTGTAAAGATAAAAGATCTGAATTAGCATGGAACCTCAGCCACACACACCAAAATAAAATACTTACTTGTACGCAGTCAATAAGTGCTAGTGGACCGAATTGGCAATCACAGTTCTTATAACCACTGCAAAGAAAAGGACATCAAGCAAAACAAAATAAGGGTTAATAATATCTGAGAAAATACTTTTAGCGTATGACAGGTTCATATCACAGAACATAGTGAAGGTTACAGAAAAGTAAATGCAAAGCCAAGCAGGTGTAATAACCTGCACATTCTGAGTGCGCCGCACACGATGTCAGTCTTTTTATTCTTTCCGACAACACAAGTGGCGCACTCATCTGTACTTATTGTGGGATGTACTTCCGCGATGCTTCCAGCTTCAGAAGCATAAGAATTTTCCCCACAAAATCCACATTGCCCTTCAGCAAGGGTGTTCACTGGCAAGGATGCAGAATCTGCATAACATTGACAAAGAAAAAATATTAAAAATACAATGGGCACCAGGGGGCCTTGATGAGACCGACAAACAACCCCATATACAACAAATACCTAAAGAATAGCTACAGACTAATTCTAAAGTATGACACTGATGCGGAATGCTTATATCATCTTATATCAAACAAAAGGGGACTGGGTCCATGTTTTAAGAAATATTTACCCATATCACGACACGCTAATGTTCTTAAACACTTAATTGTGTAAATTACTTGGTGGATTTCTCAGACATTGGACTGGCAAACTGGAAGAGTTGCTAATTCAGATGATAAACTTTCACTTCCTACATTAACACGTAACTGTGGCAAGCATAATATTGTTGGAGAGAAGCTCTAGCACCCATTTATATGATTAGATGATAAAATTATATATATGTTATAGAAATCTTTAATTATATTTGGACAAGTGTAGATATAAATATTAACAAATAACTGTATAACAACTATAATAACATTATTAAAGCACGGGAAGTGCTACACTTCATATTGTAAAATCGTAAAATATTTTAGCAGTAGGCATAACTACGCATGGAGTATATTTACAACTACACATTAAAAGATGAACCTATTTTAATATATGTATGTCTGAAATTATACATATGGTGGACACCATATCTCCACCATGGTATCCTGGAACACCTTACCAACACCGTGAAGTGCCGTAACAAGAATGATGATCCCAACAATTATTTTGGTATCATATTTTATTCTTAGAATTAAGCATCAACAAAACCTCTACATGCATATAGACCGAAAACTGATGAAAGCTGCAGCTATATATATACACCCCCTACGAAATCCTTGCCTTAATAGAATAATGAATAGCAATTTGTCAAGCCAAGTATAGTTCGTATCATGCTTGAAAATATATAGAAAACTTCAGAAAAGAGTGTTTTCTGCACTATCCTAAAAACTATGGATAGTAAACCATGATTTATCATCTTTGATATGACGGTTTCAGTTTCTCTAGTCAAATCTTATGGAAAGGAGCACAAGATGTTCCTAATAACTCATGTTCACAGTAGAGCACAATTGAGCTGTTTTTACAACTCTGTTACATGTTGACAGCACGTAAAATTTGAAGAAATAAATATCATAGAGTTTTAGAATTTCAGTATGTCACCTTTTTGGAAGAAACTACAGCATTCATCACAAAGCAAACCTTTCTCACCATCTGCACTTGAATTTCCATTGTCTACAACAGAACGTATTCCCCGCAGAAACTGAGATACTTTATGGAGGGAATACCCATTTTCCAATTTTATATACGAGTACCTAACAAAAATGCAGTAGAAAGGCTAATATAAATTATTGAAATTTTGAAAATTAAATGAGAGATTTAAGACTCACGGTTTCTTGTGTGGTTTCATGTGTGGATTCTTGTGCAAGTTCTCCTCAACAGCATGCTTCTCAAATTCTGAAGGACTGACCTGTACATTCAAAGCTAGAATATCAACAACTTCCCTAGAATTTGTTAAAAGACTTAAATTTGAGGATAAAGAGACTTACTTTATCGGAGCAGTGATAACAGAAAATTTGAGAACCTGCCTTGTAGCCCTTTAGTAATGTCTGCCAATAACTTAACAGATAAGTATTTATTTAATAAACATACAATGCATGCATAATACTAGTCTGACTACCTCCCCCTTATCACAGTATTTCAGCTCTGTTCCATCCAGTAAACCACCCTCTTCAAATATCAACATATGTAGCTTTGGATCTCTACATATGACACTTTGAAGATCAAAAGAGTTAATGTAATGAAACATAATTTTCTTTGAAACAAATTGATAGATCAGGAAAAGTACTGTGCACCAACTTTTTCTTATTGGGCGGTCGGTTTGAAGCATTTCTGGAAGTACCATGGCATGATGCAGATCTTAAAAGCCTGAACAAACCCAATAATAAAACATATTACTAAGTGATGCACAGTCTCACATCATTACCTAAAAGTCATTCTTTTCCAAATACATACCTTTTTGTAGCCTGCGCACTCCTAGGGGATTTCAAGTTTGGCACCATTTCCTAGCAAGGCCCTGTTCAGATAAAGATCAACAATTGTCAAGTGGCATAAAACTAAGAATCAATGAGGGAATCAATCAGGGAGTCTATTATTTTCAGGTTTCCATACGCGAGTATTATTCAACTCCAATATACTAGGATTCTCTTACTATATTTATGTTCACAATTTTGAACAGAATCATTTAAAGCCATACCTTATGACTTCAGAGCTAAAAGTAAGCAAATAGAATCTTAACTACTACGCATGGCTCTAAAGACTGCAATCCAAACATGATATCAAATTTGTGGTTGGCAGGGGTCTCACGTTCGATTCTCTGCTATCCCCAATATTCTCATAATTAATAATGGACATGAAGGACATGAAGGCAAATTATTGCACCAAAAATTGGCGTCCGTGATCCACTCTTCGACCCAGAAATGGGCTTTCTGAGTGAGGGAGAGTGTTAAAATATAATATAAGATCCTGGTAAATCCTTTCCTTAACACTCTACTGTTTTAGGAAAACCGGTAATTTAACATGGTACCAGAGTGCTAACGCAACTCTCAAGTTCAATACCATGTCATGATGTCATCCCTAATATTCCTTTCCCTAGCACCTAGAGATTTTAGCAGAACCGGTAACTTAACAACACTAATGCATCATGAAAACATTTAAATTAATTCTCATTGGAGTTAGACCCTATATAAATATATTACAAATAATTTATTAACCATATACAGTAAACCAATTTCCGGTAAATTCCTATGAAACTCCATTGTTCTATTAATTAACTACTCAAACATTCTTCATCCTGGAGATACATCACTATAAGCAATCATTCGAATAATAAATCTCACAAAAATTCACTTAGATTTACTTACTGAACATATGCAAAATTAATAAATTATTTTCCTCTTTCTTTCCCATAATCACACCACACAGATCAATGTGTATTAATTTTGCATATAAATTTATCTTTGCATCAACATAAGTAAATGTCAAAAACTCATAATTTACCTTAACTGTGGGGCTTATTACTCTCTTTGAATTTCTTTAATATCCTTCTCTTTCTCGCACGAAGCTGCCTGAATCCACCAGTCTTCTAGTTTTAATTTCTTTTTCCTAGTCGTGAATCTGTGTCTTCTAGTAATAGATTCAAATATAAATTCCTCCGCAGGATGAAACTAGGGTTATCTTTTTAAATTGTGAGTGTAATATGGGTAAGAATTTGGGAATTTTATATGACTGGTACCGATAGTACCGGATACGGGTCAGGAAAGTAAGGTTTTTGGATAAACCTTAGTAATAAATCTCACACATAGAACAATCTCAATATAATTTTCAATATTAAAAAATCAATCCTTATTTAAAATTAAACTAAACAATTTTTCCAAATTAAAGTCCATTTCAAAATACATAATTTTCCTCTTTTTTTTCTAAAACGTAATTACTTATATTAATTCCAAAAGATTTTAATTATTGGCTTTCAATACCTCTGTTCAACCCGAGTTAGGCTTTCTATTAGGTTGTCCTCTTGCATGATAAGAAAGAAGGAGGGAGGGAGGAAAGATGAAGGAGAAATTGAAGCACTACTGTAACTGTGGGTGTTTTTCATATAATAGATTATTATTATTATTAAAAGACTTGGTTAGACTATCGATACTGACATTGTTCTATTGGGTTGCGATCTAAACAGATTCCTCCTTGAGAAATCCTAAGGTAATGCTTATTATAAATAGTTGATTTTCACGCAAAATTCACCAATTCCATCCTTTTCATTGTTTACATTTCTTGTCAAGCATTAAATTAGTATCATAGAACGGATTGACAAACAAAGTTAGTTGTAAACTAGCTTCTTATCCGCGCAAGGCAAGGACTTGTTGATATGTGATTATTTAGATAATATTCGATATAATATTTGTCTATATGATTACTTATATTACTTTCAAATAATGTTATATTTGTATAGTCTTATTTGGCACACAAAAAGTAAAATTAGCTCAACTCATTCATATTTCTCATTTATGATTGTGAAGGATAGGAAAACAGTTTCCATAAAATATTTGTTTTATTCAAGTTATCATATAAAAAATTAATAAAATTTGGTATTTTTGAAAAAACATCATAAAAGACGAGTGGCGACATTTTTATAAATAACTAGAATTTTCTAAAGATTCAACGTATTAACAATGACTACTACAAATAAAATAAAAACATAACATATTTATTGACTTATATTGAGTCGTACTTATATAATCTCTATATTTATATGCGTTTAGATTTGATGATGTTAACTAGGTTTCAATTTTTTTAATAACTAGTAAATAACATATTTTAGTGAGTTTATTGAACAATGCATGTAAAATGTCAAAATTTATATGTGCTTTGATTTTATATAATATATTTATTTTATTTTAACTATACTTCAATTTTCCTTTACAACTTGTATAAAAGTTTCCGTTATTTACATACATACAATCATTTTATTCTTTGATCTTAAACCTTAATTAATTATACTAGCTTATAGCCCGTGCAAAGCACAGGTTACTTTTTTTTAATTTACTTAAAGTGTAGTATATATATAATATTATAAATATAATTTTTAATATGTTGTTGGAAGGATTCGAACCTTAGACCTTTGTATATAACAACTTTTAGTATTAAATCTAAATTATTATGTTGTTGGCGGGAATCGAACCTTCAACCTTTCTATATAACATCTTTTAGTATTAACTAGCTTAAAACCCGTGCGATGCACGGATTGGTTTTAATATTATATGAATTTTTTAATTAATTTAAATTATTTTTTTTAAAACATGAATTTTGGAGACTTTAATTTTTTTATGAGATGATTTGATAATAAATATATATGTTATCCGTGATATTTATAGAAAATGAGAAATTTTAGTTAGAAAAGATGATAGGTTTTAGTTGAAAAAGGTAATCGATTAATTGTTAGTAATTATAAAATTATTATTTTATTTTATTAAATAGAATGTCCATGATATGATTGGAAAAAGAGAGGATTTAGTTAGAGAAAATTAAAAATGTAACATGTTCTAGGTGAAAAAGTTAATTGATTAGTTTATAGGTATTATAATTTAATTACGTTATTTTACTAAATACAATTTCTCGTAATATTTTTAGAAAAGGAGAAATTAATAATGTCCGTGATATTTCCATTAAAAGAGGGTTTTTAGTTAGAAAATATAAAAAAATGGTACACTTTAGCTAAAAAAGGTAATCGGTTTATTATTAATATTACAATGTTTATTGTATAAAATAGAACCTCTTGTGATTTAATTGAAAAAATAGAGATTTTAGTTAGAGAAAATAAAAAGATAACATGAAATTTAAAAAAGTGACATGATTTATGTGAAAAAGGTAATTGAATAGTTCATAGTAATTATTATTTAATTATGCTATTTTACTAAATAAAATTGCTCATAGTGTTTTTAGAAAATGAGATATTAATGTTGCCATTAATATTTCTAGAAAAAAAAATAAATTTAATTTAGAAAAAACAGAAAAGATTATACGTTTTAGCTGAAAAGGTAATTGGTTAATAATTAATATAATGATTTTATTATTTTATTTTTAATAAATAGAAACGCTCGTGATATAATTGGAAAAAGAGAGGTTTCAGTAAGAAAAAATAAAAAGGTAACGTGTTTTGGCTGAAAAAGGTAATCGTCCATGATATAATTGGAAAAAGATAGATTTTAGTTAGAGAAAAGAGAAAAGGTAACGTGGCTGAAAAAATTATAATATAATTACGTTAGTTGATTAAACAAAATTGCTCGTAGTGTTTTTAAAAAAGGAATGTAAAAGATATTGTATTTTACCTAAAAAAGGAAATTATTTGGTTTTTGTCAAATTATAAAGGTAACATGTTTAACCTGAAAAAGGAAATTGATTAATAAAGGAGAAATTTTAGTACCTGAAAAAGAAAATTATTTTATTTTTGAAAAATAGAAAATATAATATGTTTAACCCGAAAAAGGAAATTGATTAATAAAAGAGAAATTTTAGTTAGATAAAATATATAAGATATTATATTTTACCTGAAAAAGGAAATTGTTTAGTTATTAAAAAATAAGGAAAAAAATAAAATGTTTAACTTAAAAAAAGAAATTGATTAGTTAGTAAAATGAGTAAGGGTAAATAAGTAAAATCAACAGGTACCGTACCGACCAACCAAACTTTTAATGTTTCGGCTTTTATATAATAGTATAGATTTTAAATTAAAATGTTGTTGACGAGATTCGAACCTTAGATCTCTATATATAACAACTTTTAGTATTGTATCCAACGATTATCATTTATCTGAGTTGCAGATCTAACGGTTGTAAATGAAAGGCATAACCAAAAAAGGGGAATAACCAAAAATTGGGGATAACCAAACTACAAAATATGCCCCCTTTTGTTTATTATAGTATAGTATATAAATAATTATATACTATCTTATAACTTGTGTGATGCACATATTTTTTAAAATATTTATAAAAAAAATTATCCTATTGAATTTATAAATTAATCATATACTATGTTCAAAAATCAAGTTAAAATAAATATATGTAAAAGTTGAAACGTAGGGAGAAAAGTCAAATTGGTAATCTAATTGAACATGTAACTTACTTTACAAACATTGTTGATAAGTTTTTTTCTGGAAATTAATGTTGTTGTGAGTGATTTAACTGAAATACATATGTAGACCATTATAGCATGCCTCTCTTATATAAAGTTCAAGAGTGAAATATTAATTACACTATAAAATCTCATAAATAATTCTCACAAAATATAAAAGTTGATTCTGATGTAGAATATTAATCATATATAAACTTTATCAAAAATTTAACACTTGAAACATGAACAAAAAATTGATTTTAAATTTGATTATATGTAGAACCAAATCGGATAAATTTAGTTCTCTTATAGAATCATTATTTTGGACTATTATGAGTCATTTTCAACGACTTTGTAAAAGAAAATATTGCAATTTTTTTAATTTACTAATTGATATGTATGATTAAATTTGATAAATTATGATATAAATATGAGTATTTTATGTAGTTCTATACAAGTGTTCGTAGAGTGTTACTCAATATATACATATTTGAGGAAGATGAGGGGTTTAGAGTTTACTTACGAAAATAGAAAAGGTAACGTATTTTAGCTGAAAAAGTATTTGATTATTATTACTAATTATAATATTATTATATCTTTATCTAAATAGAATAATCGATAAATTTTTAATATTTTGATTTTAGTAATATAGTATAGATATAATTCTAATCTCCTATTAATATATTTTCTAGTTGAATTGAATCTTTATTAGATAGATTTTATTTTTATTGTAGTAAATAAATAATTTTTCAGTTTGAAAGAATAAAGAAAAAATAAATAAATTGTAATTAAAATAAATAAAAAGTTCATACTTACTATTTGAACTCTATCTTGAGATCGAGAAATCAGATTTGGATGATTTCACAACGCACGCAAAACTCACAAAATTATCTTTAGTTTAGTGATGGTTTAACAATTAGTATCCAGATGTAATCCCCCAATATCTTAAGAAAAAATACAATTACGTATTTTTACATTAATAATCCTTTTTAATGTAGAAATTCCACGTTAACAATCCTATTCAATATGGATTAGTTAATCATACATGGTTTAAATTATTGACGTATACTTTTTCGTATTTCAATATAAAGACACTTTTTAGTTTACATATTAATATAGAATATTCTTTTATATTATATCCATCGGTTTTCATCTATTTATTTTAAGATCAAATGATTCTTATTATTTTGTTGTACTGAGGCGTAGACTATCGACTACCAAAGTTTTAGATAAAATCCCTATTACACTTATCATATTATATCCATCGGTTTTCATCTATTTATTTTAAGATCAAATGATTCTTATTATTTCGTTGTACTGAGGCGTAGACTATCGACTACCAAAGTTTTAGATAAAATCCATATTACACTTATCATATATAAGGATATAATATTGTTTTATTATTGCTTTGTTTTTAATACATTGTGTTATTATGTTATGTATGTATCGGAACTTCTATATAAGCTTTCAGTTGATTAAGAACAATCCTATTCTATCTCCAATTGTATTAAGCACACTTTGCCAAACAGTTTTGAAGTTAGAACTCAATGTTTAATTGATAGTTCATCTAAAAGATCTCTCTCTTACACAGCTCACACAACTCATGTATATAAATTACTATTAAAAATATGTTATTTCTAGGAATCGATCCCTTGACCTATGATAATACTTTCTTATTATCCCTCTAACTCTTATTATGTAATAGGATATAATGTGTTGAAATTTAGTTATACAACATTTCAATTATCTACAAAATCATCACTACTTTATACTTTGTTAAACATTTTATAATTTTTCATGACAAAAATGTTATTGCCGTCAACATTGAACGCTTTTATAATAATACGCTTTTATAATAATGTTTTCAAAGAAAGTTATGCAAAAAATGTAATTAAAAATAATATATAGTATTCTAATGAATAACATATATTAGTTCGAAAGTTGTAAGAATAACATAGTTATTAATGTATAATAATTAATTAGATATTGTTAAATATAACAATCTAAGATCCTTGCTAAGTCCTCCTAAAATTTTAAGGTTTTAGATGGACCGGCTACTTAACATAGCATCAAAGCTCATGCACAGATCTCAGTTCCATTTCATGTTAACCCAATATTCTCATAATTTATCATAAACACAAAGGCCGATTATTCTTTGGGCTTCGATCCAAGAAAGGGCTTTCTGGTGAGGGAAAGTGTTAATTAACAATATAAGATCCTTGATAAGTCCTCCTCTTAACACCTTAAGGTTTTATATGTGTTGGTCACTTAACATATTAAATACAGAGTTATCAATGTGATTAGTTTAAAATAATAAAACCTATTTTATAACATTTTTAGTAAAATTTATAATCTGAAATAATTTGTTAGTTTAAGGCAACTTTTTAAGACTGCTTCATTGTTGATGCTCTTATTGTTCTAGACACTTTAAGCATTCATATACAATAAGATGTTTATAATGTACAACTGGAACTAAAAAAAAACATTGAACTTGGGGAACAACATACGTATCTCGTAACTCAAAGATTTACAATTATAGGTACCTATCTTTGGCCTAAACCGTAATATAAGTTTTAAACAACAAAAGCATGTATAATATATCATTCTATAGATCACATAAAGTATAAACATTAAATTATCAACAATCACGAGCTTCGAGTTACGTGTATGAAAACTAAAAATAATACATCAATAACTAAAAAAATCCTTCAAAAAAATTACTAACCTGCCTGGAAGAGCTCCCGGCATGTTCATTTTCTTTGAAATCCAATTCGATTCCCTTGGCTCCTGATCCTCCACAGCTTCACTACTCGAAAATCGACACGAAAATCGACTGGAAAATCCAATAGGAGGAAGCATATTGACCTGAATATTCTCAGGTGTTACACAATCAATCATAATAATCTCCATAGGATCAAAAACTGTGTCACTAGTTGAGCTTTTGAATATATATTTTATATTGATCAAACCCTAGTTTTTAAAGAGAAGTGGAGCGAAAACAGAGGATACCTATTTTCAAAAGCTATACTTACAACTACGAACTACAGAGTGTATATATGATTTTCAAAAGCTATACTTACAACTACGAATTAGACAGTCTATATATGATTTTCAAATGGTGTTGCCACAGAACAATAATGGAACAATAACCGTCATATTCAGGCATTTAAAAATCAAATTTAGATCGTACTAAATGGAAATTAACAAAAATTTCTAAAAGAGTAATACTGGTACCCCAAATTGGTATCCAAATATTACTTCCAAATGATGTGGCATAGATGATGTGGCAGCTTGGAAAAATTTGATTGGTGAGGTTGGTGTGAATGCATGGGGGCCCATTTTATTTTAACCAATTACCATCATACACTTGGCATTTGGGAATTTTTTTGGGTACCAATTTGGGGTACCTAGCATTTTCCTTTCTAAAATTAGGCGCCCTGTGTAACATCCGACTTTTCGAGATATTAAAACAGAACTAAAAAAATACACTAACCAAAATAAAAGTCTCAAAAAAACCAACATTTCTTAAATCAAATATCTTAAAACAAATGTCAGAATATCATAAATAAAACATAGTTCAAATAAACAGAGGCGCAGCTCCCACAAGTTTTTTAAATATAATTAAAAACATAAAAAACATAACGGTCGTCCAATGAACCAACTCTCAAATCCAAATAGCTCTTATGAACTCCACAACCTAAAAAGTTTTTAAAACAATGAGCTACAAAAGCCCAGCAAGATACTATCCTTACAAATTAGTTGGTCAAGTACCTTATATCTATAAGAGAGAGAGATCAAAATATTTTACTAATTTAACTATGATTTCAGAAACAGAGCTAACAGAAAGTTTCAGTGTCAAACAGTGAATCACAAAAGGGGCAGTAAAATAAAATCAACTTTATAACCCACAGCTTAACCTAAGGTCACTACAAACCGGTGACACGGTCCTGAAGTTCAAAAGTCACTATAAACCGGTGACGCGGTCCAGAAGTTAATATTGCGTCCCTCTCTAATGTATCAGAAATTGCACAACAGTGCCCCTGGAAAGGTATCAGATTCTAGTTCCGGAACTAAATGCATATACTAACGTGTTCAGATCATAAACTAAACTGGGGTTCCAAAGTTCATATTTTCTTACCAAATTTGAAAATAAACAATTTTAACATACTAGTACTTGACCCAATTTATAACACTAAAGAGTAAATTCGAAATTAAAAGTAAAGAGAGCGGAAGCGTAAATAAATATAAATTCAGAATAAAAAGAAATAAATTTTAAAAAAATAATTAGTCCGAATATTAAACTTACCTCGATACGTACTAAATACTAATGACTCGAAAGTAATTACCAGAGCACCTAAGAGGCTAAGATATAGATTTTGACAAAATAAATACAATGGATCATTCACCTACTATTTTCTGAAAAACTAAATGTAATTTACATCCATAAATCAACTAAAAGAAGTACAACAAGACCATAACCATGACATGAGATACTTTAATACAATTATTATAAAACAAGTATTCATGCACCATGTTGGTAAATTACAACAAGGCCGGATCTTCTTACTACTACTGTGTTATACCGCACGCATACCAATACACATGTACTTGAATGAACTTTTAATTCATGACATATAATACACAACCAGACAAATATTATCACAAGCATAATTTTTCCCAACCATCTAAATTTTACAAATAGATTATCCATTGGATTATTGCTTCCCAAAATATGTAACTAACAAAAGACTAAAAAGAAATTTTAACTCACCACAAGTATTAAAAATTAATATTATTGACATTGTTTTTTTTTAAACAGTGACCAACAGACACTAATAAAATACATACCAATCATGTCAGCACTAAACACAAAATGAATCATGTTTAGCAACTTAAATCTAACCAAATCAAGGTTCTAGTAAAAGATCAAATCCTGGTTAATCATAAATAAAAGAATTACAAAACTAATATGGCATGACATATCTACACATGATAACATAAAACTCTCTTTTACACTACTTGCAATGCTAATATCATGAACATATATATATGGTGGCAGAGACAAAAGCATGTATGACACAGACAGTAAACACATGATACACCACGTACATAGATTATGATAAATTCCTAAGCAAGACTTTCAAACACTCGGCATGCATATAAGGTAAATAAAAGAAAATATACAAGAACAGAGGAGAGACTAACCTTTTTGTTTTCCTAATCTATTCTTACCAATCTCTCATAGTAACAAAAATGATCTACATGTAACTGATGGGTCGAATCAATTGTCATAGTCATTATTACAAAATTTGATTTAATTGTCAATTATCACACACAATTATAACCTTTCAGTTTTCTTCCTTTAAAATAAAAAAACAATTCTCAAGTCAAAATCAAAATATCTCAATGCTACTAGTCAAATTATACACAATTATAAATGTAAAATAATTTAATCTACTAACATTTAATATAAAAAAATAGTGGGTATTACACCCTGGGTAAATTTTCGAGTTTATTATTGGGGAAGAAAAAAGGCTTTTTTGAAAAATAAATTGATAAAAGTAAATTTTTGCACATTTACTTTTGTTAAGAATAGTTATTTGCAAAAATAATATCTTACTTGATAAAAGTAAATACGGGTTATGACCGGTTAAGCATATCTTTCGGATAGATGATAAGCTTTTGTCGAAGAAAGAATGACTCATGTCCCTTCCGGATTGTGTATTTTTATCTTTTAAATGAAATCGTTTCAATTATGCAAAAAAAAAAAAAAAAATTATCGACGTGGCAGGTTACTGTTCATCCGAATTATTTTTTAAATTTTTTTTTTTAAAAAATAATTAAAATTGGGTTGAAAGAGGAAAGATAGTATTTTTGCAGTTAAGATAGTAAATATGCAAAGAATTAAAGGAGATGGTATTTTTGCAAAGAGAAACTTTAAACCTAGTATTTTTTTTAAATACTCAAAAAAAAATGTGTTAGTGTATATTAGAATTACCTATTTATTTAATTAAATAAATATGGATGATTAATAATATTTAAACTTATATTCATACATTTATTAATTGGGATCGGAGTTTTTATTAGTGTAGCCTAAAATAAATGTTTTTCAACGATCAGATCGTATGAATGTATAGGTTATGTCTAAATTTTGTTATAGAATAGTTTTTTTTGCAAATTTAAGTTGTAGAGTATTGATTTTATAATGATATTATTTTTTTATAATATTAACGGTAAAGATTGAATGATTAATTTTGTTAAAAAATGATTGATTTAAATGACCAATTCATTTAAAAATTGAGAAAATGACCAAAATACCTTAATTTCACTATCCTATGGTCCAAAATACCCATTTTCGGAACTGTTGGCCCTATCTACCCACGCAACACGCTACTGCATGTAGCGTGTCCCGTCTACTGTTCATCAGCCTTGTCTCTCTCCGATATCTCTCCTCTCACCGGCACCTCTCTCCGTCCCGTTTGTCTCACTCCGGCCACCTCCACCAAATCTGAACACACCGGCCTCCACAAAGATCGTTGAAAGACGATTTAATTAATATATATTACGTCATGAAAAGTTATCTGGAAGGTGATTAACGGAGCATCGATGAGTTCATCGGAAAATCGTGGTTAGGTTTTGGAATTGGGGGTTAATAATCCGGCGATAGAATCGTTTTAATTCTGGTATAGGTTTGTAGATGATGAGATTGCGATTCTAATGGTGTGTAATATTTGACCGAAAAATCTGTATTGATGACTGAACGGGAGGGAGAAGAAGACGCCGGAAATCGCCTCTAAATCGCCATGATCGCCACAGCTTCAGTTCTCTAGACGTGGGTCTCGCAAGGGCATACGCATCTACAAGATGCGTATCCTTTGTCACGCTTTCTCCACTAGCGTAACAGGGATTGTTTCCGCTGGCATCAATACCGTGTATTCAAGACACGGTTCTCACAGTGGCGTATGTGCGAGACACGATTCTCAGTATAACGTATATTCAAGATACTCTTCTGCTAATAGCGTGTCCTGTGGGTATTTAGGATCGCCTAAACTGACGGTGGATATTTTGGTTATGTGTATTTAATTTGTGGGTATTCTGGGCCTTCACCCTTAAAATTTTGCAAATTTATTTATTTTTACTAGATAATTACATCAATACGGTTGAATTAATAATTTAATGTCTAAATATTATAAATTCAAGGCACACTAATAGCAAACTTTTCTATTATGAATTTTAGATTTTTTTTCCCCTTAATTTAATAATAATCGACAAATATTTTATATCTTGTTTTGCACGTAAAGTGCATTCTTATACATATAATATTATTTTATATTTATACATTTTTTTTTGCCAAGAATGAGAATTTTCATTAATAAGAAGTCGAAAGTACAAAAACCCAAAGAATAATGGGTATTGAAAGGTTTCTTTCATCCACAAAAGCTTATCATCTAACCGAAAGGTATGCTTAACCAATCCATTGGTCGTAACCTAAAGAAAGAGATTCCCCCAAAAGTTTAAACAATAAAACTTTGAATGTCCGAAAAGAAAACCACATAAAGAAGGCCTCGTTAAAACCCCGCAAGAGTAAAACTCAATGGGAAACAAACTCAGGGGGGAAAAGAGTGCCTTACAACACAACTACATCGTTTACGTAGTGTAGCTAGAGTCCATGTTGCCATCAAATTTAGTAGCTAGGTTGCCTTGTCCACCGAAATCCTCCTTTCTTCCTCTATTATTCTTCGTTTATTCGCTGTCTTTAACATCCAAAACTCCACAAAGTATGTTGAATACATTTACCTCGAAAATCATAAAATTGACAAAAGAGCAAAAATATATTTAAGACCATTTGTATTATAAACCAACAATAAACTTATCAAGGTTCTCGACAAAACAAAGTTAAAAAATTATATCATAATATTTTTTTTTTGAAAGCAATTATATCATAATATAATAAAATAGAATCTAAACCAAAGGGGATCCTTTGGTTAGATACTCGTTAAAATCATTTTTCATTAATAAGGCATAATAAGATAAAGTACAGTATTTAAAACCTACACAAAAGACTTGAAATATAGCTGATATAAACTTTTTTGCAACCCATTAATAATATATACTCATTTTAAGCATCTTAAAACAAATTAATTTAATGTAATTCGAATCAATAAAATACTCTATTAAGAAAATTAATATATGTAACTTAAAACAAAGTTATATAATTTTATATACATTGAGAGTCTATGTGCCAGTTTGTTTTACCTTAAAGTAGGTGGCTTATGGCTTATAAACCCATAAGAGTTTATGGGGGTGTTTGCCTATTTAAGTTTTAGCTCAACTTATAACTTATATGTTGATAAGTTGAATGTTAAGAAATCCTCACATTCAACTTTAAACTTATTCTTATTTCTCGATACACGCAATATATAATATCTTTCAAATCTTCAAAATCATATATCTTTTGATCTGTTCATTAAAAAATTGATATGTATATATCAAATTTCTCTACTCATCGATATCTATCCATTGACATCCATTCATATATATTAAAAAAACAAATATTTTGAAAATAATAAAAAAAGTTAACTTATAAGTTTTGATTTACCAAACACTCTACTAATTTATAAGTTCTGATTTACCAAACAATCTACTGACTTATAATTTCTGATCTCCTTATCACTTATATGATATTTATGCTTATAAGTCATAAGCTACTCATTTTAATGTAAACCAAACGGCCCCTATATTAAAATTGAGAATCTATTATGGAACCTATATGTTGTTCTTATACCCCCATTTGGAGGCCATTAAATAGATTTAATTTGGGCATCAATTTCTATTTCCTATATTACGAAACCTTAATCGATCCTGGCATGACATTTGAAATTGAAAACTTTATTATGGCGTTATATCTGGGAGTATAATAATATCTGGGAGTATAATATTTCTTATCTTAAAAATTTTAAACTTTGTTCTTATTTAAAGAAAGATTTCCATCTAAATCAAATCCCTAAATTTTAGACCTTAAATTAATGCCTCAACATTCCCTCTTTTTAAACTCCACCTATTCTTATTAGTTAAAATACACCTATTAAAGCCTAAAATTTATCTAATTGTTCCCTTAAATCCATTCCTAAAAAGTAGCTTCCTGTCAGACTTCCTAAAAAGTAGACAATCTCATACTTTTCTAATAAAACTGATTCTTTTTTAGTTTAGCATTCTTCTCCATTTTTGTTAGGGACAATCTTCACCAACTGACTATTGATAAATACTTTTTTGAATTGATATCTTATTTGTCAAAAATTTGAATTATTATCTTTATATAGCATATATAATCAACCATTTAGAAACTTGTTTCTAAACCATTTAGAAACTTTAATATTACTAATCTTTTAAATTCAAACTCTTTTTCAACATGATGAGTCAGTTAAGGAACCACAAGAGTCATTTTAGGACTACACAAATTAATAGAAATCTTCTCCATTTGACTATTGATAAATATAACCTTCCTTTTTTTAAAGAAGCTACATTAAAGGGCACATCCCCTATTCAAAGCGAAAAAACAACCCTTGAAGGCACAAAACTATTTTTCATAGTAAATAATACCTCTTTAAGGCACCAACAATCCATCTATCATGGCCGCCATGAAAAACCTCTTCATGGTACATAGATACCATATTAGATGTGTTTTGTGAAAGTCCAGGATTTCTTTCATGATTAAAATGAAGTTATTCAGCGTATATTCAACATTTATTAGAGTTATAATTATCCAATATAGAATTAGGAGATACCTATAAAGTTAAAAATTTTATCTAATAATTTTGTTCAACATAGTCATTATAAACAAAGAGATGGTCATTTATAAACATGGTCTTAGTTCTCTCTATAAGGCGGTTTTTACATAATACAAGATCATACAGAAATTCTTATTTATATTTAATCTCTACAAAACATTTGCTAGATACAACAGAGTACATAGAACATTCTTAAATTTAATCCTTGAAAAGAAAATATGTTAAACTGCTGTATTAATTAAGTTAACTGTTAAAACATGCTAAACTACTTATAGACGTTAGCTTTCATTTCTATTTTAACCATCATAATGTAATCTCTCTATATTTTCCTGCTATTGTAGCTCCATTGTGGAGCCTTTATCTAGTTATTGTAAATACACTTTAGTATCAATATTATACAGCTTCTGTGTGTTGTTCTTTACTGTGATTACTGATTGTTCAAGCATCAATCCGCTGCATATAACAGAAAATAACATGGTATCAGAGCAAGTGTATACGATCTTGATCTCTTTGATCTCCGGTGTCATCTCCGGCGATTAGGCGTTATCTCCGACGAACGTTTTCTTCATCTATTCTGTCATTGTATACCTAATTCCGCCATTGTTAAACCTTCGTATGATCTCTCGGTGTTGTTCGCGATCTTTCCGCTTGAGTTCTCGTTCGATTCGTAACAATAATCATCAGCTACTGCTTCACCAGTGTTGTGCTATCAAAAATGATTCTAGTCATCTATCAAGTGTTGAAATCCATTCAGTCTACACAGAGTTATGTTCATCATAGTTCAGGTACTCTATTTTTGCAACTATTCTTCTCAGATCCATAGTAATTGATGTATTTGCTGGTTTGTGTTCAGTACAGACTCGTTTTTAGTAATAGATAGTGTTTGAGTATTAAAAAAAACCAGACAACAACAAAATAAGTAGTTATACAGTTGTTTTGTTGATTTACTGAGTCAACTCAGTACTAGAGGTAGTTAAAATCAGTTGTTTTGTGTTCAATTATGGTGGATCTTTGTTTGGATTGGTGAAAGGAGAGTTTTTCGGTGTATTTGCTGTTGTGTGGGAGAATTGTAGTGGTGTAGAAGTCAGTTGAGGAAAGGTGCACATCAGGTGTTCGATATAAAGTCTCAGTGATTCAGATCTGCAGATTTGTTGAGGTTTGCTAGCTGATTCATCTCGTTTTCATTTCAATTGGCTGTTGTGTTTGTTATATTGAGAAAAATACAAACAAATTAGTAGATCTACTCCATTTTGCTATTGCTAGTACTCTGTTCCTGAAGGAGTAGTGCTACTATTGAGTGCATCTGTGATTTGCTTTGCTGAATTGTGGAGTTATAAGGATTGTGTACTCGGTAGTGTGATTGTGTGTAGAGAATAGTATTGCTGGAGAAGTGCACTTTATGTGTTTTTAGAAATTGCTTGTGAGAAAGCAAGGAACTCTGTTTCTGTGCAAACTTGTGAATTGTTGTTGAGCTGCAGTAGTATAAGATTATTGTTGTCTCGTGTTGCTTGAATCTGAGGGGTTCAGTGTTTTCAGTAGTAGCTGTGGTTTGTGAATATTTTGTGGTTGGTTAGATTCTGTGTTTGTGTGTGATTTGAAGAAGTTGTTACAGTTTGGTGTTGATATGCTGGTTGTTATGAATTTATGAACTGATCAGACAATGGAGGAAGATGATAGAGTGAATCAACCTGTGCTTTGATGCTCCTCATTCTACACTATGTTTTTCTGATTGTTTCTCAAACCCTCTTCTAACCTTTTTTTTTCCTGATATTTCTGGCCGTTCGAGTCACTTTGTGGCTCTGTGAGGTCTTCACCAATTCTGAATTTGTGCCCTTTAGTGGCAATTTCTCCCATTGTGGGTTTATTTGGCTTGTCTCCTTTGTGAGCTAGCAATTTCCTAAATGAGTTTGTTATATCCCTTTGTGGATTTGATACCCTTTGTGGTTCTAAACCCCTTGGAGGTCTTCTAAACCCCTTGGTGGTCATTGTTACTCCTTTTGAGAGTTTGATATGCCCTTCATGGGTTTGATTTTCCCCTTAGAGGGTCGTTGCCCCTTAGTGGGATTTTTTGCAATTCGAATACGAATATCAAGATCCTTGTGGATTTCTAAATTCTAAACTCTATTGTGAGTTTCTAAATTCTGGTTTTCCTAAGTTTGATGTTGTCATCATGCTGATGATTTAAATTCCCGAATTCCCGAATTGTTTTACTAAAGTCTGATGAAGACTAAGTCCTGATCAGAATGTGCAACTCAGCCTCATGCCTCACCTCATGCCTAGCTGCTATCACTTCCAAGTTCCAAGTTAGAGCCTAATAAAGCAACATCAAAGTTCATCAATCAAAATACTTTTAAATTTCAAGTTGGATGTTTCTTCATTTCTTCATCACCTCCAACATGAGGGGGGATGTTGAGATATAATATCCAGCATCCAAACAGAGCTCCAAACAGAGCCTTATATCTTGTAACTGAATCAGTTACATGACAGTTAGATTGAGTAGTATAAATATAGACGTTAGCTTTCATTTCTCTTTTAACCATCATAATGTAATCTCTCTATATTTTCCTGCTATTGTAGCTCCATTGTGGAGCCTTTATCTAGTTATTGTAAATACACTTTAGTATCAATCTTATACAGCTTCTGTGTGTTGTTCTTTACTGTGATTACTGATTGTTCAAGCATCAATCCGCTGCATATTACAGAAAATAACACTACTGTATCAAGTTAACAAATAAAACATCTACAAACCATGAATAATAACCATGTCCAAATAGGCCTGTTTTGAGTAAATTTGAGATGACTAAGAACAAGGCATGAGATGACTTTGAACAATGCAACTGTTTGCGGTAGATGCTGGTGGTGCTTTCATGCAAATAAATGGAATATATATAGGTCCTCCATTGCATAGCCACCGTCACATCGACATTATCAGTCACCGTCAAATTCTAAAAGATATAATGCTGAGGCGAATACTAGTTGGATGTAGCCCAGTCAGGGGTGGATCTATGACGGATCTATGAGAGAGCCGACCCAGCTCCCGCTGGGTGAAAAATAGGAGGAAAAGGGAAAATGAAGATTCACAGCTGGGTGAAAATTTCTTAGACAATGGTTAGAAAGTGTTAGTAGGAACTCATATTAGATTAGAACAAGAAAATTAAGAGTTATGGTGGAATTTGAAGTCTGTGGATTACAAATAGTTACTTCATACTACGTAAAGTACTTGTTTCTTGTTGAAATATATTGAGCAACATACTTATGGAGTTACAATATCAGTACTCTATCTATTTGACAAAATTTTCATAAGAAGATTTGAAATATTTAGATAATAGAAAGCTTAGCTGCATTCCTTATTTTCCCTCGAAGAAAAATCGACCAAAAGGGCAAAAAAACCCATCAAGTAGCATGATATGGTTCATCAAAAAAAAATTGCACTAGGCAGGTTTTTTCGTTAGATCCGCCACTGAGCCCAGTACGTGCTCTCAAGAGTCTGCATGACTATATTGTTACATGTGTATGATTATTAGAATGGTTTGATGCCTTCAACGTCTTTGTGAGCAACTCTTTACTTGGATAGTTTATTCTACCCCAACAATTATTTTTATAGTATTTTTTCTGCAAAGTAGAGACGAAACTCAAAATCTCACCAATGAAATCAAAAATAAAAAATCAGATGGGAAATGTAAGAAAATGTGAGCCCAAAATAATAAATAAGCTATAATTAGATACTAGCTTATAACCCCATGCATTGCACGGATTTTTTTTAATACTTATACTTTTTATTTAATTGAAATTATAAATTTAATTATATAATTATGATCGAAAATGGAGTTAAAACAAATATATATAACCATACCAAAATTGTGAGAGAAGAGTGAAACTGGTAACTTAATTGAATATGTAACCTACGTTGTTGATATAATTTCTTCCGCAAATTGATGATGGTTGTGACTCGTGAGTGATTAACCGAGATATCTAAATCTATCTTCCGAAAACTGATAATGGTTGTGAGTAATTTAACCGAGATATCTATCTATCTATCTATCTATCTATCTATCTATCTATCTATCTATCTATCTATGCTTTTGCTCAAATACAAACCACTCTTAAAATGAGAACTACAAACCAACACAAAATATATTATATTTCATTTATTCTAAGGCCCCCGTCAGGGGCACCTTCACAAAAAAATCTTATAATTCAACCCTCTATCCATTCATAAAAAAAAATTAAAAAAAACTGCTGCCACGTCATCATTTTAAAAAAAATTATTTTTTTTAATTTTTTTTTTCGATGAATGGATAGAGGGTAGAATTATAAGACTTTTTCGTATTGGGTACCCCTAGTTTGGTCATTAGATTAGATTAAATATTGGATTAGAATTTGATTTTTAGGTTTGTATTCTAAGAAGGTTTGTATTGGAGTAACCCTATATATAGGCTTGTCAATAGATCGGATATCCGATCCGATCCGGTCCGATCCGAGCATTATTAAGTGGATATGGATTGTATAAAATAGAATCCGATCCGATAAAAATTCGATCCGATAAAGATCCGATATATAATGGATCGGATATGGATTTTAGCTTATCCGATCCAATAATAACCCGATCCGACCATTTATAATTACTTATATATAATTTTAATATAATAAATAAGATAAATTTAACTATATATAATCAAACTAATCTATTTCTCTGAGATTTATTATTTTATTTCTCATTCAAGTATTTTCTTCATCTTTCATGTGCACTATTATTTCATTAGATTTTCATATTCTGTATACACCATTATTTCATTAGATTCAAACGAATAAATATGTACATTTGAAGTTATTTGTTCATATTTATTTATTTAATAGTTAAATTTATGTTAATAGTTATAATATATATACAAATCACATATACTTCAATTCAAATTTTATTATTAAATCTTGAATATTATATTTTGAGAATTTTTTTGCTATTTTAAAATTTTTTTGGTTTAATTTTATTTTATTATTTTACTGTTTGTAATATCTATTTTTTATTTTTTATTTTAAATTTAAATGGATCCGGAGGTCCGATCCGATAATCCGAAATCCTAATGGATTGGATATGGATCATGCTATTAATAATCCGACAATGATCCGATCCGAATCCGAACCGACAAATTTAAATGGATATGGATATGGATTTAATCGAATCCGATCCAAACCCGACCCTTTGACAAGCCTACCTATATATATATATAGGCAAGTGCTCAAATGAGACCCCCTCTTATAGTGAGAACTGAGAATTAATCTCAGTCCTCCCTTCTTTTTTATCAGCTTCTAATCTGGTCCGTTGATAATTATTAACATTAACATCAAAATAAAGAAAGATACACAAAATATTGATATACGTATATTATCTCATCTCTCACCTATCTCATCTTTCTCATCTTTTTAATCTCTCTCACTTCTCTCTGTTCTCCCTCTCTTCTCATTCATCTCTCATCTCTTTCATCTTTAATCTCTCTATTCTTAATTCTCATCTATCACACTCTTTGTTTATTTTTAATTTCGATTTACATCAATTTTGGAGGAATTTTGCATCTTCAGTGCTATCTCTTTCGATTGATATAAATTTTTGTTCGACTCTTCGCTTGCAAGTGTTTTCATAACGAATACAAATGATTTATTACGGATTAACAGTAATCAAGGTGTTTTTTTCAATTTTTGTTAGTATATTGATATTTATGAAGAATCGATTTTTGTTCATTTAATTTGTTTCATTTTCATTTGTAATCGCTATGTGTCATTCTCATCCTTGCTCCATAATTTTATTTCTGATCGATAAAGCCTAAAGAGAAACACATATCATGTATGACTTGCTTCAGATTTATAATATCGTAGATCTCGTGATTTTCGTAAATGAGGTGGTTATGGTGGTGGTATAGGTGTGTGGAAGAAGGTTATGGCGGAGATGGTAGCAATGGTAATAGCGGTTATGACGGAATCGACTTTTTTGGTGATTTGCCTTTATAAAAAATTGGTGATTTGTGTTGAAATTCGGTGATTTGTGGTGAAATTAGGTAATTTGTAGCGAAATTTTGGTGATTAAACATAATTTTAGTAATTTTTGTGTATGGTGATGATAGTGACAATTAACGTGATGGTGATTCTACATATAACAAGGATGGTGAAGATTGTAATTAATAGTAATTATATGTGGTGATTGTGATTATGGTAGTGGGGATGGATGGATGGTGGTTGATGAATGAGTAAATAGTGATACGATGGAGTAGGTGGTGGTGATGGAGGAGGACGCGGAGCAGTGATGATGATCGGAGGTGTTTTTTAAAATTATATACGTATATGTAAGTAATGATAGATTATAGTAATTTATTGTTTTTCAAGAGATTATTGAAGATTATTTTGGTTGATTTCATTAATCTTAGAAGCTGCTGGAATGGTTTAGTGTTGGGCTATTTCCTTATGAGTTTGTAAAATGATCTTAAGAATTTTTGGGTGTATAATTTTTTCATAATATATTTTACTAATGTCTCATTTTGTGCGTGGTTTGATAATATTGTAGCAATGTTTCAAAGCATTCAGTTGTATTAAAAAATTTCTAAACCTTTGTCTGTAATTTGTTGTTTCTTTTGTGAGCTCAGAATTGGATTAAATTGGCATTATTGGTGTGATTTTTTGGCTAGTATCAACAGATTCTTTCTTATCGAATTGTTTTGTTGAAGGTGCTTCAGTTTTTGAATTGTGTTGATGGGCTGGTGCGCTAGTTCCAAATGGAAAGTTGTTGATTTAATTGTTTTTCTCTTTTTCCATTTCCTTTTAAGATTTTTCTAAGTTATAGACATTTGTTAATAAATGGATTATGGATGGGCTTCGTTCTCATTGTTTTTGGTAGGAATAGTCCTCTTATGTATACTAACAATTTTTATGATTAATATATTTTAACAAACTATCATGTTTACAAAAAATTTAATAACAATAATTTCTATTAATATGAATGCACACTTCTTTTAATTAAGTATAAAAAACAAAATGTTCTGTACAAATACGTTTGGTGATTTTCGATATATTATTTTTACAAACACCGGTAAGTTTGTATTTTTGGTGATTTATGCATATTTCTTGTAATTATGCAACACAAATAATATATGTTCAACTCTTTCATAAAAAAAGTGATTTGTATATATTTTTTTGGTGATTTGTGTCTCCTATTTCAAAGTAATTTTCTAGATGTTAAGTAAAAAAGGTGATTTTTATAAATAGATGATATTATATATTTGTATTTGATAGGTGAAAAGTGATTTTTTTTAAATAGATTATTTGTGTCTATTTTTATTTATTTGTGTGTTCTTTTTTTTTTTTTATAAATTTGGAATAATAATAAATTTTATTCAATTACAATTATTTTATAAGAGGTTCATTCTTAATGACTTGCTATACTTTAAATAAAAAGACATGTAATACAAATAATAAATATTTTAGTAAATACTCGTCACTTTATGTAAAAACAAGTTATTTATTTGTATCTTTTCGTGATTTGGGCATATTTTTCATATATTACAATTCAAATGATATACCTTTTTATGTCGAGAGGAATTCAGATGATAAACTTTTTTAAAAATGTTCACCACGTTAAGTGCGAAAAAGTAAATTTTTTGTGTATTTCTTAGTGATATAAAAGTGTGCTTCTTATGAATAATAAATATTTCTGTAAATGCTCACAAAATATAAGAGGTAATTTTTTTTAAAAGAAATTTGCAAGTGTAAAAATTAGAATTAATTTTAAGTATAAAAAGGTGATTTTTGAATATTTTTGATGATTTTGGTATATTTTTATTTAAATATGCACTATAAATAAAAACTATTATTTTTATAATGAGCATTTATCTAAGTTCGAAAGAATTGACTTATGTGTATTTTTTTGGTAATTTGTCTTCTTCTTTTTTTTTCTTATTTTATTAATAAATGTTCATCATCTTTAAGTAGAAAATGAAGATTTGCATATATCCTTTATTTTATACACATAAGAGGATTACATTTATAAAATATTCAAAAGAGTACAAAAGGCTAACAAGATGCTAACAATAAATAGTCAAGTTTTGACTTCCTAGCAAAACCAAAACAACCAAGAAGATTGAAAAAGAAACAAATACACCTTTAACTGCCCCAACATAACTAACAATTATACACCAGGCATGTGAACACATTGTAAACAAACTACACGATCTCTATCCTGGAAATTGCACCACAATCACCAAATTCTTTTACTGGAAACATCCGGTTGAAGATGGCTAAATCACTAATTCGATGCTTGAAGACCATAGACATTCTAGAACCTTGCCAAACTACCAACTTAGTGCCAAAAGAGAAACTCTGATAAATGACAGAGAACATAGTAGCATGAATCTTAAAAGCAAATGGTGGTATTGCCAGTTACCAGCACCACAAAATGTAATCCACCAAAATAGCACCCCACAATTGTTCTAGAAAAGTTTAGATCATGATTAGACAAATTGGAATGGCAAATGCAGAGTAAAAAAATAGTAGTGCCTATTAAACGGACAATCAAACCAATATGTAGTCTCATAATAAAGCATGTCGATGCAACAAATTTTGTCTTGATTTAAATAATGCAGAAGCATGTCATGATAGTGACAATGCTTATAAAGCACCAACACATGCCACTGCCATAACATTTGTCTAGACTGAAACAATACGGAAGCATATCAATGAGAGTCACAGTTCTTAGAAACAGTACTAGCAAATTAAGAATTTCTGAGAAGTTTCAAAATTGGGAATTTGGTAATGCACATTGAAACTTATGACATTAACCTTTAAAACTAGTAACCTGAGTAAATTCTAGCCCTACAATATGCCCAGGTCAAGTGATTCCAAATAAGTACCTGTAAACTAAAGTGCAGGGCCTAAAATATATAGCATGCTCAAAAAACGCAGAAATACTTAGATATTAGGACCATCAACTCATTATTATTATCTAATAAAACGAATAAAACTTAGCTCTTACATAAGAAAAGTACAAAACATTAATGTTCAGATCTATTCCGTGATTTAACAATCTCACTAGTCCGAAGCACAGTAAACCGGTACTTAAAGTTTTAACTTCTAATATCAACTTTCATTAAGAAACTAAAATCCAATGATAATGCAATACACATAACCTACTTACAATTTTAAAAAAAATGACAAGTAAATAAATTGACGATATTTGTTTCAGAAGGGAAAAGTACCAGATTTTTAAAATTTTTGGCAAGTAACCATTTTATATCATTGAATTACCAAAAGTAGAATTAAAATCTTACAATTATAATTCCCTTAGCAAGTAAATCTCACTATAAAAAAATCACATTTTCACAACTAAATCACTAAAAACTTTATCATAAGGGTTGAGTATCATATTATCATCAAAAGACTCATATCATTATGAAGACAAATTACCATTTTCAACACTTAAACCCTAAAAAAATATGTGTAACAAGACTAGATTATAATCTCCAATAAGACAATAAATATCATATATACAGATCACCTTTCGCATAACAAAATCACAAAAAACATATATGACAAAAAGCAGAGCAACAATTTATCATTTAGAAGTATATCACCTTTTTATCTCAGCCAATCACCAAAAAAAAAACACATGACAAGATTGCAACAGTATCTCCACCGAAATATATGAATATCACTTATAGCATAAACCACCTTTTCACAACATAATCACCAAAAGAAACAGAGCAAAGTATCATCATATTTTCAAAATCACAAATCAACTTTTTAACTTAAAAAACCACCAAAAAAATCTATAAATTTACTTTCTCTATCGATAGCCCATTTACATACATTGTATATGATTCTATGACCTGAAATATTGAGTAAATGCAAATCCCTACTTGAAACCCTATAAATTAGCAACGATTAACGTGTATGTATCAGAGAATGTTTAAGTTTTGTGTTAATATAGTCGTATCTATAGATAATTTTGTGATCATAGTGTGTGTATTCAACATATTTCGATGAAAAAGGAGCAAAATACCTGAGTGATTTTGGTAATTCATATGTTTTGAATTTTCCCCAAAATCGCCAAATCTAATACGATTTGATGATATGAAGAGTATGATATTGCTCCAAATTGATAGATTTAAGTAGTTAATTGAGGATTTCTTCGATTCGGAATGGTGATTGTGTGTATGAGCAAAAGGGAAAGGGCTTTGAGTTTGATCGTGGCAACGGACAGGGAAATTAAAAGAGTAATGTATGGATTGTTTTCTCGTGTTGTAACTACCCCGATAATTTAACAAAATTACAAAAATGCCACCAGGTTCTCAGTTCTCACTATAATGGGTTCTCATTAGAGTAGCTCCCTATATATATATAGGGTCTTGTTCTAATAGAAACTAACTTAGAATAGAAACTAGAAACTAAACCTAAATTAAATATTTCAAGCTAATCTAATGACCAAATTAGGGGTATCCCAATACATAAAACGTTTAAAATTATTGGCTCTATTCAACAAAAAAATAAAAAAATAATAAAAAAATTTTTAAAAAAGTTACTGTTCACGTGATGACGTGGCACGTGAACAGTAATTTTTTTTAAATTTTTTTTTTATTTTTTTTTATATTTTTGTTGAATAGAGCCAAGAATTTTATGAGTTTTTTGTGAAGGTGCCCCTAGCGGGGCCATTAAAATAAATGAAATATAATTTATTTAGTGTAGGTTTCTAGTTTCTATTCTAATGTTGGTTTCTATTTGAACGCTAGCCTATATATATATATAAGGTTTTCCTTGGAAAACGTGTAAAATATAATATGTCTTTATATTATGTTATGGTCAAAAATGTAAATGGTTAGTCATTGTAAATTATGATATATTATTTATTTGATTATTTTATCAAACGGGATGATCGACCGAAAACCAAATCGACAAACTTTTAATGTTTCGGTTTTAATATGATAGTATAGATTAGAAAAGTAAAAAAGGAATATGTGTTTTAGATGAAAAAGCTATGTTTAAAAAATAGGTTTTATTTAGCAAACGCATAAAAGATAATATGTTTTTTATATTACTAGCTTATAATCCGTGCAACGCACGGCTCCTTTTTAATATTTATAATTTTAAATTTTTAAAATTTTATATGTTATTAATTTATCTATCAAATTGTTATTAAAAAGTTGATATCTATAAGATTTTATTTGTATTCTATCTTGAATTCTTAAAATTTGATTTGGTCGATCGCATCCCAAGTGAAATTAACAAAAAAATCTTTAATTTAGTGATGGTTTAATAATTTTTATTCTAATTAAATCTAAGCAGAAACAAAAAATAGAAGAAATTGACATTTATTGGGGGTGTTTGGAAGTTAGAGATTTGGAATGAAATTAGAGGTTTGACCAAATGAAACATCTAATGTGAGTGTTTGGTTATTAGAGGTTATCACAAAAAGTTACTCAAAAAGCTATTTACCAAACACTTTATTCAAAACAGCTAATTTAAAGACTACAGTATGTATCTCCACTGTTCCATTCCAGGTTTATCCTGTTTTATCTATTGAAATTGTGGTTTTTCAAAAAAAAAAAAACCGCTAGGCAAAATAGCTAATTCAATCCGCTACAGCCAATCGTTATCAGCTAATTTCCAAACAAGACCATAATTCATTTTGATTATCCAAACATCCTTATAATTATTTGAAGATAATTCTACTGACAACCAAATACAATTTTAATAATAAGTGTAATAGATTTTGTCCAAAATTTTGATAATCTATAGTTTGGTCCTCCATAGGGAGACAAATATCTTAAAATAAATAGATGAAAACCGTTGAATCTGGCATAACACATATTTTATATTTTAATATGTTATAAAGTAAAAAGTGTATTTATATTGTACTACGAAAATGTACATGTCAATAATTTAAATCATATCTATATTAGGTTTTCTACATTGAATAGGATTAATGTAAAATTTTGAAATTATATTTTCTCTTGCGATTCTAAATATTTCTATTTTAATAATATTTATTAAATCATCACTAAATTAAATATAATTTTATCAGATTCGTGTGGATTGTAAAATCATCCAAATCTGATTTCTAGATCTCAAGATAAAGCCCAAACACTAAATATGAATTTTTTTAAATACTAATAAATAAATTAAAAAAAATCAATTTTAATACAACCTTTGTTAATTATATCATTTTCAGATTATAATTTTTTTAAATTCAATTTTAATACAGCCTTTTTTAATTATATCCTTTTCAGATTATAATTTTCTTTTTAATGAGATTTAATCTTGATCGTCTATTTTTAATCCAACAGATCATATGATTTTGGTAGTATAGCGACCAAAAATTTGGATAAGATCCACCTTATGCTTATTATATATAAAGATATAATGTTTTGGTAAAAAAGGTACTTAGTTATATTATATTACGTTGATATATTATGTTTTAACTAGCTTCGTTACCCGTGCAAGGCACTGGGATATTCTAGCTTTATTGTGATATTTTGATTTTTAATATTTGTGATCATGAATATTCTTCAATTTGTTGCAATGTTACTTAAATATAGATTAACTTACTCTTTTTTCAAGTGCTCTCGCTTTTAACAAGTTGTGTCCAAAATATTCTAATATCCATTCAATTAGTCATATAGTTCAATGATTTTAGTTATGAATTTAAATTCTTTATACTTAGACCTAGATGTCACAGTTTCGATTCTGGACAATGTGAAGATTAACTAACGTTTTCATAGCATTTGACTTTAGGGGGATTTTAGAGTTAAATCATAGAAAATTGGAAGGCATAAATGTGAAATGATATTAAATAAAATGTGGAATATTGTGATATTTTGGATTTTAGTAGTTCGACTTTGTAGCCATGAACACCTTTCAATTTGTAGCGGTGTTACCTAAATATAGCTTAGCAACTCTTTTCTCGAGAGCTTCATTTTCAACATGAATTGTCTAAGATTTATAATATCTATTAAAATAGTCATCTAATTCAATGTTTTAAGTTGTGAATTTAAATTCACTTTATTCAGAACTGAGAATTTAAATCTGATTACTCGCTATGAACTTTTAAATAGTATATTTTATTACAAATTAGACTAATACATTAAATACTATTATTACTAAAATATATACGTTTATTATTCTTGTTATTCCCAAGCTTAATTACTAATCGTGAACCCAATCGTTTAGTTTCGATTCTCGAATTTTATAAGTATTTCTATACAATTATTATTCATATATTAGCGTGATTATATAATAATTTACCCAAGAATTTTAATCTAAATATATGCACCAATATAAATTATTAAAAGTTAATGGCTATTATTAGTTTGTTGTAATTAATTACGTAATAGTAAAGTATATATTAAATAATCATATTGAATATAAGTTTATTAAATGATATGTATAGATGGCCCAAAATATTCATATGGGAGCCATGCTGGCCCTTTTTACTGACTGAAAACGCTACACCGTCTACCGTGATATAAGGGGTGTTGCGGAAGACCGTGTTCCGTATCATGGGGTGTTGCGGAACACCGTGTTCCGTATCATGAGGTGTTGCGGAACACCATATTCCGTATCATGGGGTGTTGCGGAACACGGTGTTCCGTATCATGCTAACACGGAAGATGGTGTTCCGTATCATGCATAATACGGAACACGGTGTTCCGTATTATGCTAATACGGAGGACGATTCTCCGTATCCCGTCGGTATTTCGGGCCATTTTTTTCAAAATCAGTATTTTGGACAAAAACTTGTGAAAAATAGGCATTTTGGTAATTCTCTCTAAATATATGAAGGGTTAAATAGTACCTTTGCCAGAAATAAAATGTGACATGTTATGGTATATACCGAGTATCTACGTTCACTACATATCATGTGTCACTAATTTATACTAAACTATAACATATAAAATATCTTAGAAATTTAAATACCAAATATTCTTCATTCATCACCCAACTTACATAGCATATTTATGATTTACAACACAAGTTATTGGTTAGCCTAGTGGTAAGGTGATAGTGCACATGAATGGGAAGACTTAGGTTCGTTTCTCCACAACAATAATTTTTGGAAAAAAAACTAAATGGATTAAAATGCAGGGTTAAAATAGTAACTTGGGAAGGAATAAAATGTGACATGTTGTGGTATTATATATATAATAGATAATAGATAGATAATAGATAATAGATGTTTCAATTTTAATATAATATAGTATAGATATAGGTTTCCGACAAGGTTTTATGACTTCATGTATTCAGGTTTTGTACTTCTGGTGCTATTGCATGGTTCAAGTAGAAAGTCCTCAACCTCAAAAATATATTAAAAGTCCCGAATCATGAATCAAGTTCAGCCCATATTCTGTTACACACTTTTCATCAGAATAGTAATGTTATTTACTGTAATCAATTTAATGCAAAAAAAGATAAACCTCACAAATCATATCTTCAAGTCTAAAAAGATAAATCTCACAAAGAAAAGTCTAGTTAAAACCCCCATAAAAGTAAACCTATGGGAAAAATCTCAAGGGGAAGAACAGTGCCCACAAAAATACATTGTTAAACAAAGTGGCTACTAAATGACTATAACTTCTTGTTGCTTTAGAGAGTCCGTCAATTATTACCGGTTATTACCAAAGACTTGCACCTTAACTGCTCCATTACTTCATTTTGAAAGTCAAAACAAAATCTTTCAGAGACTTCTTTGTTGCAAAATATATACTTCAATTAGTTTTAGTTCCTTCCTCCATCCATCATCTCTTCACATGTAATTTGACAACCTTCCTATGCTAATTATTGAAAGTCAATACCATGTCCAAAAAACCTATAATAATAAAACAACCAAGAGTACCAATAACTCTAACCAAAGTGTATCACTTTGGCTAGATATCTAAGCCATCTAATATAACACATAACGTCCATAAGACGACATCAACAATTACTCCCAATTGGTCAAAATCCATTATAGATTGGACTCCCAGGCACAGAACAGCCCTCTAAAAAGACATACCAAACACTTGCCTTCATTAATATTCGTTCACATAAATTTTGGAATAAACAAGAATCGAACAATCGAGATAAATTCTTAGCACTTAAGTTATCTAACACTCAAAATACATTAGTTTGCTAAAACATTCTTCAAAGCAATTTGAATGCTTATATAATTTAGAAAATTTATGGAACAAATGATTATAATATTATATAAATAGCATGAATAATCTAAAATTATATTTTATAAATTAATGGAGTAATTTCTTCGTATAAATATAAAATATTCAAAAAATTATTGATATCATTTCTTAAAGTATTACGCATCAATCAATTAGATCAAACTGCACCTGGTTGAAAGCTAGCTATTTTACAAAATGTAATTTAAATAAAATATTAATAAATAATATATTTAACCTAACTTTAAGATTATTTTTTAAAGGCTTCATATCATTTTCATCATCCATCGAAATTTTGAATAAATATTAAAAAAGATGATTATTTTATTATTATATTAATACAATCTCAAATATTATTTTATTATTACATTTAGTTAACATAAAATGAATATTTTAAAAAGCTTACATAAGAAAAAAGTAGATATTAACATATCAAATTAAATACACCAAAACATGAATTTGATGGTGGTGCTTCCCTGCAGAAGTCCTATCATCAAATGACAAAATTTAGGACTTTCACAAGTACACTGACTGCACTATCACATGAACATTATTGGTCGGTAATCATTCCTAAAATTCTAATGCTCCAAGACAGCTCAGAGATTGACTGGTTAACTTTAGCAACAGAGAATGCATTCTGCGGAGTCTGCACAACTAGAGGGTTATATGTGTATGGCCAACAGAAAATAGAACACAGTAAACAAGGTTTGGATGCTCTGCCTAGCTCCGCTCCTTCATCTCACTTTTCCATGTCTTTCAAGAATCCTTGGCAATCACCTTCTGTAGCATGTCTGCATTGTCGAAGGAAATTATGTGCCAACAATTTTCTTCATAGGTTTCTCGCTACAAAAAAAGAAACATGACAATAAGCAACACTAATCAAGTTAACAGAAAACGAAAGGGGCATGTGAAGCAATGTACTAGTGCAAAGGCACCTAACATAATAAATAATTTAGAAATAACATATCCTCCAAAGATCTACGACTTTCAGATTTTCAGGTGTTAGAATATGGACATCTTATTTGTTTTATTGGTGCTATTGCCCCATTGAAAATATGAACTCATCAACTACCATTTTCCTCATGAAAATATAAATTAAAAATATCCAAAAGAATGTAAAGGGAAATCAATACCTGTTGTGGTGTCATGTCTTGGAAACCAAATTTCTCTTTCCAGATATCACTTGTAGAAGGTACAACCAACAACCTCACATTTAACAGCGTTAACAATTTCTCAATGTAAAATATCAGCAGACGGAAGTACCCCTGTACAAGTATTTTCAGTTAAGAATAAGAAGCTATTTAATCAACATCGGACTACGATGCCTTCAGCACATATTCTATAACACCCTCTTGTCTTCAAAATAATGACTTTCTATTTCCTTTATATCAATTTGACACATTTCCACATTGAAAGTGGATTTTAATCAAAAGAACTATTGCAATTGGTACAATTTCAACCATATCTTGCAAGATATTTAAACATATCTGACTATAATCAAATTATTACATACTCATCCTTATTATAGAAAATGAATCAAATTAACTTTTAAAGGTCAACTGGATCATGAATTCATAGAGTAGAGGTAGGGCCAAAAGTTCTCACTGACATCTCTTCCCTCCAACTCATTGTCAGTCTGAAGTGTCCCATTATATGTACATCCAGTGACGGACGCAGAACATAATTCTAGGGGGACCATTTTACATACAAATTTAAATTTAATGTACGATAGTTAGAAGTCTCATTTTGAAAAATATAGAAGGTTAAACAAAAAAAAACTATATCAAACATATACAATAATGAAGATGAACTACAAACAAACTGAAGATACGTATACTTTTTAAAAAAGCATAGATAGAAAACTAAATTTAATTCAGCCCTGCAAGAGATACTGATATCAGGACTTGAAAAACAAGAGCATTGAGAATCGAACCTTGGTCTCCAAGGTAAAACAGAGCTATGTGACCATCTGAGCTACAGACTATTTTACTCAAGAAAGTATACTACCTGCTTATTATACAAAACTGAGGGGGGGCCAGGGACCCCTCTGGACCCCCTAGCTCCGTCACTGTGTACATCACTAACTCTGGAATCAAACTACAGTTGGTAAATTCTGTATTGATGTCTGCAAGTTTTCACCTTGTCAAGGCTCTTTCCTGAAATCTCTGCCTAAAATGAAGTTCTTATTATGTGTAGATATCTTTTAATTATTCAATATTTGTAATTGCTTTTAGGCTAAAAGTAGATGTTTGAAGTCTGCAGTTTGTCTATGTACACTATCATCGCATGGATATTCCTGGGTATGTTTTTTAATCTAATGGTTATTAACTTTCTACAAATAGTCGGTAAATTGGTATTAATGACTTAATGTACACATTCTATATTTAACTTATTTAAATTAATAGTTTGCAGTGGCGCTGAGGATATCGTGCTGCTGCCGCTTGCGCCACGGCACATGCCTCAGAGCACCTTTAATAACACTGAATGTTCCAGTTAATAAACAATACACACTTATTGCATCACAATATGTAGGGTGAGAACTGCTCAGCAGCATGGGAAATTGCCGACTTAACTAAAAGATTCTGCAGTTTATATTTTAGTTATAACTAGTATCCTTATATGAGAGATATAAAATTAAGGTTTTTTATTCTGTTGGACAAAAAAGAGTGTTATTTTTATTTACTATTTGCTTTAAGCCTTAAGAACATAGTTCAGGTTTTGTTAACTTTAGTACTATGTCTGTATGTCATAAAATGACAAATGTTCCCATGCTGGATATCATTACATCATTTTCATGCCAGAAATTCTTAATGAAGAAAAGAGGTAAAATATGATAATAATAATTCATTCATATGTATAATTTGGAAAATAAGATTTTACAGGGAAGTATAACTCATTTAATATCTGATGACCATGCTTCTCCATGTTAGTCGGCTGAATACATTCGTATTTGTTAAAATGGTTATCAAATATTCGTATTTGTTTTGATGAAATTCAGAAGTTTAAATTTATGGAACTAGAAAGCATATACATTGTAAATGTGAAAGCAAACATAAGCAAAAATATCAGATTAAAGATGCAGAAAGCACTTAAAAGTACAGATCAACAAGAAGATTGAAACAATAACTAATAAAAACTACTCCTCCAAGTATAGGTCTTTTACCATCAATAGATCGAAATATGCGGGCTGCTGCATCTAAGATATAAAGTATTGTCCTAGAGCCAGTGCCCCTCAATAGCACTTCAAAAATACTTGAGTATAAACACAAGGTGGAATGCATCATTTTTGTACTTAAGCTTTTTTAGTAAAGGATGTAAAGTCACCTTGCATCGACTGGCCTTAGCAGTTGCGGCTAAAGGGAGTTCTGCAAGATCTTGCCCCAAAACTCGAAATAGTCCAGCAGCCACCACCGTTGACCTACATTTTTAACAGAACAGATTGACCAAATGATTAACACTAATAATTAATGACAAAAGGTTAAATGAAAAGAAAAACAATATAAACAGAAAGAACTCATACCCCTCTGTGACAACCGCACAATACATCCGTCTTTTCTGACCCTTCTTCCTGTGAGAGAGTATTCATATTTACGAATAAGTAGTAATAAATATCAATTCCTAAAAAAAATGAATTGAATATAATGGAATCGTAAAAGAGCGGAATATATATTTGTTTACCCATAAACCATGTCTCGAATAAGGTCATCACTTGATAGTGAAAGACTTTTCCTGTCAAAGTTTTCCTGAAGCACAGAGTACATAAAAAAAATTATTTCATCCAATGCTAATGCAAATTCTAGTTCAACAAGGGCATGAAAAATCAGTCCGAAACTATAAAACTAGCGGCAGAAGCAGAGATTTCCTAGCCTGCCAGATTAGATAAAGAAAAACCCTAGGCTTTAGAGAGACAACAACAATTTCACACACATATAGAGAGAGTTGATAACAAGTCTCCCATGGAGAGTAGTTTTCTGAGATTTAATTCCCAGTCGGAAAAGCAAAAATAAAAATACAGGAATCTCCACTATTAACTAAAAGCAACTACTCTTTACCTATAAAGTGCATCTACAATTTAGACCTGATACAGAGTGCAAGAAATATAGACAGCTTGGACACACTGAACGGATCAACGGATTTGGATGTTCCAGGAACATGGGAAGGCAAAAGAGGCTACTACCTTAAAACATGAAGATGACATTTTATTTTAGGGTTAAACAGCTAAGTCACCATAGAACTATGCACCAAGAGTAAAAAAGCTTACAGAAGCACGCGTCACCGACTGATTAATAGTCGGCAACCGTAATACTGAACTAACAAGACCATTAAATATTTTGACTTTTGACGGAAGAATATTAGTTGTTTGCAACTCATGTCCAACGTAGATGCCATGTCAGCACCCATATCAGCATCCGGAATCTACATAAGCAAAACTTGACCCGATCCGCCTAACTAACCTAACCCATAAAATTCATCTCTCTCTCTCTCTCTCTCTCTAATTCCTTTCTTTAGTCTCTCTCTTAATACATCTTTTCCATCACTCTCTTCAATCTTCTCCATCTATTTCCTATGAATGTTTATAAACATAAAATGTTAAATGTGTATAAATAAAAATTGGACCCAGACGTTCAGGGAGAGATGTACTAATTTTATTTGACCCAAAATTAATACATAATTTTCATTATGTACAATGAAAATTTTGTTTGTGATGATCATGTTTTGTAGGTGTTTCTAATTTGACCAAAAAGTTACTAGTAAAAAATTTATAATTGCATTTATTGGAAGTGGGAAATCTCTAAATTATGCATCCTTTTCATGTCAACTTTCAATTTCAACATATTCATTGTCAAAGGGGTGCATATTAGGCGTGATCTAAAGTAATGGGATGCTATGTGCAAAATAACTATAGTAAAATCTCTACATGAAACAACAATAGCAGACTCACATAGAAGATGGAAGTAGCATCCAAAAGCAATTTGTCATCGCTGTAAGTGCTTTTCGCGCAGAGAAGCCTCCATTTAACAGCCTTTTTGGATATGTTAAGTGACCTTTTATCCATGTGCTTCTTTCTTCCGTCTTCCCTGAAAAAAGCTTTAAACTTTTCCTCTCCACCATCTTCTATAAAGCTTTCCAGAGTTAAGAAGATTCTTTCACATTCACTATCAGAATCTAAGCTGCAAAACCACTTTCCCTTCGGCTTTGCCTGCATTCATTAAGCTTTGACTAAGATATGTGCTCAAGGCCAGAAATACGGCTAGTCATTCTTAAACTTCTAACCAACCCCAGATATGTAACACTACTTAGTGTACAAAACATATAAACAGACACACATACACATGCGCACCTTTAGATCAGACTTTCCTAGCTCCTTCAAGCAGCGGACATGAAATTGCTTCTCGCACTGAAAATAGACAAGTCAACTAAATAAGAGTACAAAACTATATACTTTATATAGAGTTCTCGCTAATTATGCGCAATTTAATAGCATAGTTGTGCAAGATAGCAACGTCTGTGACCCAGTTTAGCACACCAGGAATGCATCATTCAGATGCGTAACATACTAGTCTAAATTCCACCATGTGACACGCTAAAAGAATGTGTAGAAAATTTGAAAAAGAAATGTTACTCTTTCCTGAAAACAGAACAAGTCTAACGTTTTAAACTATGCATGACGTTACCCTGCAAAACAAAATGTAAATATATAACACGTCTCAATTTCTTTTCTTTCATTTTTGCATCTGCTTCTCTATTACGTTGTTATAAACGACCACCTCAATGAAAAATGTTATTTTGGGTTAGCAGCTCCAATATTTGTGCTATTTCAAAAATTCGATTAATGTTAAAAGCAACATATCTCGCAAACCATGATGAAGCAACATATCTCGCAAACCATGATGCAAATTACTTGTGTAAAGATAAAAGATCTGAATTAGCATGGAACCTCAGCCACACACACCAAAATAAAATACTTACTTGTACGCAGTCAATAAGTGCTAGTGGACCGAATTGGCAATCACAGTTCTTATAACCACTGCAAAGAAAAGGACATCAAGCAAAACAAAATAAGGGTTAATAATATCTGAGAAAATACTTTTAGCGTATGACAGGTTCATATCACAGAACATAGTGAAGGTTACAGAAAAGTAAATGCAAAGCCAAGCTGGTGTAATAACCTGCACACTGTGAGTGCGCCGCACACGATGTCAGTCATTTTATTCTTTCCGACAACACAAGTGGCGCACTCATCTGTACTTATTGTGGGATGTACTTCCGCGACGCTTCCAGCTTCAGAAGCATAAGAATTTTCCCCACAAAATCCACATTGCCCTTCAGCAAGGGTGTTCACTGGCAAGGATGCAGAATCTGCATAACATTGACAAAGAAAAAATATTAAAAATACAATGGGCACCAGGGGGCCATGATGAGACCGGCAAACAACCCCATATACAACAAATACCTAAAGAATAGCTACAGACTAATTCTAAAGTATGACACTGATGCGGAATGCTTATATCATCTTATATCAAACAAAAGGGGACTGGGTCCATGTTTTAAGAAATATTTACCCATATCACGACACGCTAATGTTCTTAAACACTTCACTTTGTGTAAATTACTTGGTGGATTTCTCAGACATTGGACTGGCAAACTGGAAGAGTTGCTAATTCAGATGATAAACTTTCACTTCCTACATTAACACGTAACCGTGGCAAGCATAATATTGTTGGAGAGAAGCTCTAGCACCCATTTATATGATTAGATGATAAAATTATATATATGTTATAGAAATCTTTAATTATATTTGGACAAGTGTAGATATAAATATTAACAAATAACTGTATAACAACTATAATAACATTATTAAAGCACGGGAAGTGCTAAACTTCATATTTTAAAATCGTAAAATATTTTAGCAGTAGGCATAACTGCGCATGGAGTATATTTACAACTATACATTAAAAGATGAACCTATTTTAATATATGTATGTCTGAAATTATACATATGGTGGACACCATATCTCCACCATGGCATCCTGGAAAACCTTACCAACACCGTGAAGTGCCGTAACAAGAATGATGATCCCAACAATTATTTTGGTATCATATTTTATTCTTAGAATTAAGCATCAACAAAACCTCTACATGCATATAGACCGAAAACTGATGAAAGCTGCAGCTATATATATACACCCCCTACGAAATCCTTGCCTTAATAGAATAATGAATAGCAATTTGTCAAGCCAAGTATAGTTCGTATCATGCTTGAAAATATATAGAAAACTTCAGAAAAGAGTGTTTTCTGCACTATCCTAAAAACTATGGATAGTAAACCATGATTTATTATCATCTTTGATATGACGGTTTCAGTTTCTCTAGTCAAATCTTATGGAAAGGAGCACAAGATGTTCCTAATAACTCATGTTCACAGTAGAGCACAATTGAGCTGTTTTTACAACTCTGTTACATGTTGACAGCACGTAAAATTTGAAGAAATAAATATCATAGAGTTTTAGAATTTCAGTATGTCACCTTTTTGGAAGAAACTACAGCATTCATCACAAAGCAAACCTTTCTCACCATCTGCACTTGAATTTCCATTGTCTACAACAGAACGTATTCCCCGCAGAAACTGAGATACTTTATGGAGGGAATACCCATTTTCCAATTTTATATACGAGTACCTAACAAAAATGCAGTAGAAAGGCTAATATAATTATTGAAATTTTGAAAATTAAATGAGAGATTTAAGACTCACGGTTTCTTGTGTGGTTTCATGTGTGGATTCTTGTGCAAGTTCTCCTCAACAGCATGCTTCTCAAATTCTGAAGGACTGACCTGTACATTCAAAGCTAGAATATCAACAACTTCCCTAGAATTTGTTAAAAGACTTAAATTTGAGGATTAAGAGACTTACTTTATCGGAGCAGTGATAACAGAAAATTTGAGAACCTGCCTTGTAGCCCTTTAGTAATGTCTGCCAATAACTTAACAGATAAGTATTTATTTAATAAACATACAATGCACGCATAATACTAGTCTGACTACCTCTCCCTTATCACAGTATTTCAGCTCTGTTCCATCCAGTAAACCACCCTCTTCAAATATCAACATATGTAGCTTTGGATCTCTACATATGACACTTTGAAGATCAAAAGAGTTAATGTAATGTAACATAATTTTCTTTGAAACAAATTAATAGATCAGGAAAAGTACTGTGCACCAACCTTTTCTTATTGGGCGGTCTGTTTGAAGCATTTCTGGAAGTACCATGGCATGATGCAGATCTTAAAAGCCTGAACAAACCCAATAATAAAACATATTACTAAGTGATGCACAGTCTCACATCATTACCTAAAAGTCATTCTTTTCCAAATACATACCTTTTTGTAGCCTGCGCACTCCTAGGGGATTTTAAGTTTGGCACCATTTCCTAGCAAGGCCCTGTTCAGATAAAGATCAACAATTGTCAAGTGGCATAAAACTAAGAATCAATGAGGGAATCAATCAGGGAGTCTATTATTTTCAGGTTTCCTTACGCGAGTATTATTCAACTCCAATATACTAGGATTCTCTTACTATATTTATGTTCACAATTTTGAAGAGAATCATTTAAAGCCATACCTTATGACTTCAGAGCTAAAAGTAAGCAAATAGAATCTTAACTACTACGCATGGCTCTAAAGACTGCAATCCAAACATGATATCAAATTTGTGGTTGGCAGGGGTCTCACGTTCGATTCTCTGTTATCCCCAATATTCTCATAATTAATAATGGACATGAAGGACATGAAGGCAAATTATTGCACCAAAAATTGGCGTCCGTGATCCACTCTTCGACCCAGAAATGGGCTTTCTGAGTGAGGGAGAGTGTTAAAATATAATATAAGATCCTGGTAAATCCTTTCCTTAACACTCTACTGTTTTAGGAGAACCGGTAAGTTAACATGGTACCAGAGAACTCTCAAGTTCAATACCATGTCATGATGTCATCCCTAATATTCCTTTCCCTAACACCTAGAGATTTTAGCAGAACCGGTAACTTAACAACACTAATGCATCATGAAAACATTTAAATTAATTCTCATTGGAGTGAGACCCTATATAAATATATTACAAATAATTTATTAACCATATACGGTAAACCAATTTCCGGTAAATTCCTATGAAACTCCATTGTTCTATTAATTAACTACTCAAACATTCTTCATCCTGGAGATACATCACTATAAGCAATCATTCGAATAATAAATCTCACAAAAATTCACTTAGATTTACTTACTGAACATATGCAAAATTAATAAATTGTTTTCCTCTTTCTTTCCCATAATCAATAACCCCCCATCACACCACACAGATCAATGTGTATTAATTTTGCATATAAATTTATCTTTGCATCAACATAAGTAAATGTCAAAAACTCATAATTTACCTTAACCGTGGGGCTTATTACTCTCTTTGAATTTCTTTAATTTCCTTCTCTTTCTCGCACGAAGCTGCCTGAATCCACCAGTCTTCTAGTTTTAATTTCCTTTTCCTAGTCGTGAATCTTTGTCTTCTAGTAATAGATTCAAATATAAATTCCTCCGCAGGATGAAACTAGGGTTCCCTTTTTAAATTGTGAGTGTAATATGGGTGAGAATTTGGGAATTTTATATGACTGGTACCGATAGTACCGGATACGGGTCAGGAAAGTAAGGTTTTTGGATAAACCTTAGTAATAAATCTCAAATAGAACAATCTCAATATAATTTTCAATATTAAAAAATAAATCCTTATTTAAAATTAAACTAAACAATTTTTCCAAATTAAAGTCCATTTCTAAATACATAATTTTCCTTATTTTTTCTAAAACGTAATTACTTATATTAATTCCAAAAGATTTTAATTATTGGCTTTCAATACCTCTGTTCAACCCGAGTAAGGCTTTCTATTATGTTGTCCTCTTGCATGATAAGAACGAAGGAGGGAAGGAGGAAAGATGAACGAGAAATTGAAGCACTACTGTAACTGTGGGTGTTTTTCATATAATAGATTATTATTATTATTATTAAAAGACTTGGTTAGACTATCGATACTGACATTGTTCTATTGGGTTGCGATCTAAACAGATTCCTCCTTGAGAAATCCTAAGGTAATGCTTATTATAAATAGTTGATTTTCACCCAAAATTCACCAATTCCGACCTTTTCATTGTTTACATTTCTTGTCAAGCATTAAATTAGTATCATAGAACGGATTGACAAACAAAGTTAGTTGTAAACTAGCTTCTTATTCCGCGCAAGGCAAGGACTTGTTGGTATGTGATTATTTAGATAATATTCGATATAATATTTGTCTATATGATTACTTATATTACTTTCAAATAATGTTATATTTGTATAGTCTTATTTGGCACACAAAAAGTAAAATTAGCTCAACTCTTTCATATTTCTCATTTATGATTGTGAAGGATAGGAAAACAGTTTCCGTAAAATATTTGTTTTATTCAAGTTATCATATAAAAAATTAATAAAATTTCGTATTTTTGAAAAAACATCAGAAAAGACGAGTGGCGACATTTTTATAAATAACTAGAATTTTCTAAAGGTTCAACGTATTAACAATGACTACTACAAATAAAATTAAAACATACTCCCTCCGTCCCACTTTTATTGTCCACTATTTCCTATTTTCTTTGTCCCAAAATAATTGTCCACTTTTAATTAATAAGGTAAATTATGTGTTAATTATGTTAACTTTTGTAAAAAATAATACAATTATTTGGTAACTATGCGTTTAATTGACATGATTGAATAAAAGGTGGATTTTGATAGATGGACAATAAAAATGGGACGGAGGGAGTAACATATTTATTGACTTATATTGAGTCGTACTTATATAATCTCTATATTTATATGCGTTTAGATTTGATGATGTTAACTAGGTTTCAATTTTTTTTAATAACTAGTAAATAACATATTTTAGTGAGTTTATTGAACAATGCATGTAAAATGTCAAAATTTATATGTTCTTTGATTTTATATAATATATTTATTTTATTTTAACTATACTTCAATTTTCCTTTACAACTTGTATATAAGTTTCCGTTATTTACATACATAACAATTATTTTATTCTTTGATCTTAAACCTTAATTAATTATACTAGCTTATAGACCGTGCAAAGCACAGGTTACTTTTTTTTTTTAATTTACTTAAAGTGTAGTACATATATAATATTATAAATATTATTTTTAATATGCTGGAAGGATTCGAACCTTAGACCTTTGTATATAACAACTTTTAGTATTAAATCTAAATTATTATGTTGTTGGCGAGAATCGAACCTTCAACCTTTCTATATAACATCTTTTAGTATTAATTTTAAATTAAAATGTTGTTGACGAGATTCGAACCTTAGATCTCTATATATAACAACTTTTAGTATTGTATCCAACGATTATCATTTATTTGAGTTGCAGATCTAACGGTTGTAAACGAAAGGCATAACCAGAAAAGGGGAATAACAAAAAATTGGGGATAACCAAACTACAAAATATACCTTCTTTTGTTTATTATAGTATAGTATAGTATATAAATAATTATATACTATCTTATAACTTGTTTGATGCACATATTTTTTTAAATATTTATAAAAAAAAATTATTCTATTGAATTTATAAATTAATCATATACTATGTTCAAAAATCAAGTTAAAATAAATATATGTAAAAGTTGAAAAGTAAGGGGAAAAGTCAAATTGGTAATCTAATTGAACATGTAACTTACTTTACAAACATTGTTGATAAGTTTTTTTCGGGAAATTAATGTTGTTGTGAGTGATTTAACTTAAATACATATGTAGACCATTATGGCATGCCTCTCTTATATAAAGTCCAAGAGTGAAATATTAATTACACTATAAAATCTCATAAATAATTCTCACAAAATATAAAAGTTGATTCTGATGTAGAATATTAATCATATATAAACTTTATCAAAAATTTAACACTTGAAACATGAACAAAAAATTGATTTTAAATTTGATTATATTGTAGAACCAAATTGGATAAATTTAGTTCTCTTATAGAATCATTATTTTGGACTATTATGAGTCATTTTCAACGACTTTGTAAAAGAAAATATTGCAATTTTTTTAATTTACTAATTGATATGTATGATTAAATTTGATAAATAATGATATAAATATGAGTATTTTATGTAGTTCTATAGTGGTAGTACCACTGTGGTACTCTCCTGGACTCTATACAAGTGTTCGTAGAGTGTTACTCATAATATACATATTTGAGGAAGATGAGGGGTTTAGAGTTTACTTATGAAAATAGAAAAGGTAACGTATTTTAGCTGAAAAGGTATTTGATTATTACTAATTATTATATTATTATATCTTTATTTAAATAGAATAATCGACAAAATTTTAATATTTTGATTTTAATAATATAGTATAGATATAATTCTAATCTCCTATTAATATATTTTCTAGTTGAATTTAATCTTTATTAGATAGATTTTATTTTTATTGTAGTAAATAAATAATTTTTCAGTTTGAAAGAATAAAGAAAAAATAAATAAACTGTAATTAAAATAAATAAAAAGTTCATACTTACTATTCGAACTCTATCTTGAGATCGATAAATCAGATTTGGATGATTTCACAACGCACGAAAAACTCACAAAATTATCTTTAGTTTAGTGATGGTTTAACAATTAGTATCCAGATGTAATCCCCCAAAATCTTAAGAAAAAATACAATTACGTATTTTTACATTAATAATCCTTTTTAATGTAGAAATTCTACGTTAACAATCCTATTCAATATAGATTAGCTAATCATATTTGGTTTAAATTATTGACGTATACTTTTTCGTATTTCAATATAAAGACACTTTTTAGTTTACATATTAATATAGAATATTCTTTTATATTATATCCATCGATTTTCATTTATTTATTTTAAGATCTAATGATTCTTATCATTTCGTTGTACTGAGGCATAGACTATCGACTACCAAAGTTTTGGATAAAATCCCTATTACACTTATCATATATAAGGATATAATATTGTTTTATTATTGCTTTGTTTTTAATACATTGTGTTATTATGTTATGTATGTATCGGAACTTCTATATAAGCTTTCAGTTGATTAAGAACAATCCTATTCTATCTTCAATTGTATTAAGCACACTTTGCCAAACAGTTTTGAAGTTAGAACTCAATGTTTAATTGATAGTTCATCTAAAAGATCTCTCTCTTACACAGCTCACACAACTCATGTATATAAATTACTATTAAAAATATGTTATTTCTAGGAATCGATCCCTTGACCTATGGTAGTACTTTCTTATTATCCCTCTAACTCTTATATGTAATAGGATATAATGTGTTGAAATTTAGTTATACAACATTTCACTTATATACAAAATCATCACTACTTTATACTTTGTTAAACATTTTATAATTTTTCATGACAAAAATGTTATTGCCGTCAACATTGAACGCTTTTATAATAATGTTTTCAAAGAAAGTTATGCAAAAAATGTAATTAAAAATAAAATATAGTATTCTAATGAATAACATATATTAGTTCGAAAGTTGTAAGAATAACATAGTTATTAATGTATAATAATTAATTAGATATTGTTAAATATAACAATCTAAGATCCTTGCTAAGTCCTCCTAAAATTTTAAGGTTTTAGATGGACCGGCTACTTAACATAGCATCAAAGCTCATGCACAGATCTCAGTTCCATTTCATGTTAACCCAATATTCTCATAATTTATCATAAACAAAAAGGCCGATTGTTCTTTGGGCTTCTGTGATTCACTCTTCGATCCAAGAAAGGGCTTTCTGGTGAGGGAAAGTGTTAATTAACAATATAAGATCCTTGATAAGTCCTCCTCTTAACACCTTAAGATTTTATACGTGTTGGTCACTTAACATATTAAATACAGAGTTATCAATATGATTAGTTTAAAATAATAAAACCTATTTTATAACATTTTTAATAAAATTTATAATTTGAAATAATTTGTTAGTTTAAGGCAACTTTTTAAGACTGCTTCATTGTTGATGCTCTCATTGTTCTAGACACTTTAAGCATTCATATACAATAAGATGTTTATAATGTACAACTGGAACTAAAAAAGCATTGAACTTAAGGCACAACACACGTATCTCGTAACTCAAAGATTTACAATCACGGGTACCTATTTTTGAAAAAATGTTAAAAATACCAATTTTTGAGTTAACAATGACAAAAATAACAATTTTCAAAGTGTATGGTTATGGTTATTTTTACCCGATGGGATACCCGACTCGTAATTGGGTATCACATTTTGTATAAGATACCCAATTCAAAAATGGATATCCCTATAAGATACCCAACCCGTAAATGGGTATCCCAAAAAATTAAAAGTATAAAAAATTTGTGATACCCAACTTATAAACGGGTATCCTATATAAAATGAGATACCCAACTTACAAATGGGTATCCCAATTGTTATAAATAACCATCCACTTTTAAAATGGGTATTTTCATGATGAAGTTTTAAAAAATGGTTATTTTTAACCATCACCCCCTATTTTTGGCCTAAACCCTAATATAAGTTTTAAACAACAAAAGCATGTACATTCTATAGATCACATAAAGGATAAACATTAAATTATCAACAATCACGAGCTTCGGGTGACGTGTATGAAAACTAAAAATAATATCAATAACTAAAAAAATCCTTCAAAATAAATTACTAACCTGCCTGGAAGAGCTCCCGGCATGTTCATTTTCTTCGAAATCCAATTCGATTCCCTTGGCTCCTGATCCTCCACAGCTTCACTACTCGAAAATCGACACGAAAATCGACTCGAAAATCCAATACGAGGAAGCATATTGACCTGAATATTCTCAGGTGTTACACAATCAATCATAATAATCTCCATAGGATCAAAAACTGTGTCTCCAGTTGAGCTTTTGAATATATATTTTATATTGATCAAACCCTAGTTTTTCAAGTGTTGTGGAGCGAAAACAGAGGATAACTACTTTCAAAAGCTATACTTACAACTACCAACTACACAGTATATGTATATATGATTTTAAAATGCTCCATTATTTTAAATTTTAGAACATGTTAAAATAAATTGGAAACCTAAATGTATATGTTTTCATGAAGATGTAATAATTTGAGAATTAGACATTTTGGTGGTCAAAATAATGAAATATGTCTCGAAAAAATATTGTAATTTAAAATTTGTAAATCAATGGTCGAAGTTAAAATTGAATTTCGATTTTTGGGAAGTATCATGATCATTCAATAAGAACGGTATCAATTTTTCAATTTCTTTTAAAAAAAAATGGCACTACCTTAGTATTTATAAATTGTAGCCTAAATTGAATTTTAAAGGGGTGAAATGGCAAAATGGTCACTCAACTGGAGGTCAACTTGCAATCAGGTCATCGAACTGAAAAAGCTTACAATCGGGTCACTGAACTAATTAAAACTTGCATTGATGTCCTCGCCGTTTCCAACGTTAAATTTTGGACGGAAATCTGACTGGATACGCTGATGTGTGCGCTGACTGGATGTGCTGATTCATCTACACCATTTAATCCACCCTCCCACCCACCCGTTACATAACCCAATATTTCTATCCATCCTAAACTTCTCTCCTTCATTTCTAACACCCATTTCCATTCCGGTTGAGCTTTCTTGCAAGCTTTTATACGCCCATTTTCTTCAATGTCCACCTCTGAAGATTCGAATTCCTCGGTGAAAAATCCATACGATAATCGATCTAGCTCCTTCTCAAGAGCACAAAGAAAATACAACTCGGATTTTGAATATCAATTTCAAGGAGTGAAATGTATTTGCAATCTTCCATCTCCTTGTCAAGAGGCATGGAAGGAAGGAACACTTGATCCCGGGAGAAGATTTTTTGGGTGCAGCCAATTTAAGGTAAGATAAACTATCTTGCAAATTTTTACAAGTTTTACGATAAGTATAAATTACAAGCTACATTTGTTTGTTCTTAGGATCCTAGGAAAAAGTGTGGGTTTTTTTTATGGGCTGACCCTCCTTATCCGGAAAGAGCAAGGGAGGTGATTCAAGATTTGAGGTCGAAATTGAAGAGAAAAGATGAAGAAATGCACAACATAAGGGTGGACTTAAACTTTACGGAGAGGAAAATGTGGGTGCTAAATGAAGAATGTTGCATACTTCGCAAAAAAAATGAAGAAATAGCAGCAAACTTAGCAGATTTGAAGAAGAAAGATGGGGGTTGGAAAGTTAAAAATGTCATGATAATTGTTTTGGTAGCTTTGTTGTTGGTTAATCTGTTGAAGTAGTACCAGTTGAATGGGGTAGAATGCTCATATTTTTAACGCTTATGATTAATATCAATGTTAGCTTGGTGGTTTATTTGTTTGTCTAGTGGTAATTTATGTTTACATGGTGAAATGAACATCTAAACGACAAAAAAAAAACCCAATTTAAATTATGAAATACGAGAGGCTTAACTTAGAAACTTCGATCGATTTAACAATAACATGAGTTTTCCGATAGTCTCAAAAGACAAATAAGCTAGTACACAATCTAAAGTCTCAAAAGCCAAATAACATTAAGTCTCAAAACAACAAACTTGCTACTTAATAATCGCTTCTTCCTTGGAGCTAAAAACATGGTTCTCTTCCTTGGAGTTTTTTTCTTTGATGGCCCTGGTGGTGTTGAAGCTGGGGGGTGCATCCATTACCAGTATGCTGCCTTAGACTAGGTGTTGGCATCTAATATTAAAAAAAAAAAGTCAAGAAACAATTTTGAAAATTCAGAACAATTCAGTTTTTTCAGAAATTTAAAACATGCTTTCAACTTACAAACTTCATGGCATTGTTTGGTGCAGATGTTGGCACTGATGGTGGTACCTCTAAAATGTTATCTAATCTCACATTTTCTTCCATTTCAACCATTACCTCGTTCATTAAATCAGCCTCACCAGTTTCTTTTTCTTGGTGTTGCAAATGCACTTCATCAACCTCTTCAAGTGGTTCCTGTTGTTGCTTTTTGCTCTTACCACTTTTCTTCGATTGTGCTGTTAACATATCAATGATTGGCATGTACCTTGCTTTCATGATCCATGAGTTAAAGCACTCACTCATGTTGTTTTCAGTGCTATCAGCCTTAGAAAATGTCTTGAAAAAAGCTTTACTCCAAGCCCCAGGATCCAACTGATTCATCTTTTCATATGCCCCTTTTGAAGCCCTTTCAAGTGCCTAAGGTTTAGCAATTAAAAATGACAATGAACAACAGTTTTTTAAAAAATCAATAAATAACAGTTTGAATGAGTTATACCTTCATTGCAATTTTAAATGCCTGTGGGTGTGTAGCAGTAGAAGCCTTCCAAAAAGCATCCTTAACCAGTTCAGAAGGATATTTACCTTTCAAGTTTGAGCATAGATGTCTAGTACAGAATCTATGCTCAACTTCAGGCAACAACTCTCTTATTGCTTTGTCCAATCCCTATAAGTTTGAACAATTATTTTAAAACAAAGAAACAGATAAAAGATGGTAATTAGAATCTAAATACTTAGGAAGAAACATGATTACCTTTTGTTGGTCTGATATTAGAGTTTTTTCTCTTCCATCTGCAAGATCCAGATCAGCTATTAGAAGCTCTAGAAACCACTTCCAAGATTCATAGTTTTCTGATTCAACCACTGCCATTGCAACTGGTAAGATACAGTTGTTTCCATCCCTACCCACGGCAGAAAGCAATTGTCCCCCACACACTGTCTTAAGGAAGCAACCGTCGAGACCAAGTATTGGTCTACATGAAGTCTTCCATGCTCTCTTTAACCCATCATAACACACATACATTCTTTGAAATCTACTCTCGTCCCCCTCCTGCAACCTACTTGTTTTAATCTTCACAGTATTATGTATATTGCTCCTTAAAATCTCCCCTCCAAATCTCCTAATCTTTGCATAATGTTCTTTCATTGTGTCTTCAACAGCTCTAAGAGCTCTCTGTCTTACTCTACAACATTTTGCTTCATTTACATCTACCTTAAGTACCCTTTTAAACTCCTCTTGCATTTCATTTAGTTTCCAGTTAGGATTTTTCCTTATCCTATCACCATACTTGTTAGCCAAATACTGAACTGTAACAAGGTTGTTTTTGTAATTCCAAACACAACTATGTTCATTATTTACAGTCTTAATCTGCCATCCCTCCCTTTCTTTAATATAGCTCACCCACATTTTAAAAGGGCACCCATGTGCACACCCTATCTGCACCCTTTTCAAATCATTCTTGATATATTGGTAGGGTCTACCACTTGCCATTGAATTGGATCTAACAGCCTCTTTCAATTGCTCCTTACTAGTAAATACCAAACCTGCTCTCCACTTTATATCTTTACCAGGTGTGTTCTCATTAAAAACCTCATCTACACATACCATATTCTCTCTATCAGGAGGTGGTTGAGCATAACAAGCCTCCTCATCAGACTCTTCACTAGTGTAAGCATACATCTCATTCCCATCACTCTCATCCTCTGTACTATATTCTTCATTATTAGCATGTTCCTCATATTGTTCAATTCTCTCTTTTTCAAACCTAGCTGATCTCCTAATCTCTTCAAACTCCTCATCACTACACCCTCCATAATCTTCAAAAAAAGCAACATGGTAGGCATACAAAGTACAAACATTTCCACAACCTCGACTTAATTCAATGATTTCTTCAATATTTTCATCAGAAAGCAGAACTATACCATTTACTTTGTGGAAAAATAAAGAATCAAATTCACCCAAGACATCACCAGCATAATCTTTTACTTCATCAACACTCACATTTTGTAAATCCACATCCTCAATAACCTTTTTGTCAGTGCTTGTATATGAAAACATAGGAACGTGCACAAAAGATCCACCGTAGTATATGTTCACAGTATACAAGCTTGTTGGTCTGTTCAATACAAATAATTACATGATAAATTAACTTCTCAATACCTAATAGACATCGTAAAGTAACATTCTTTACAATAAATTTGTCAACAAATGACTAATTCGAGAGATGCATTCTTAATTAAAACCCTAATTTCGATACAGGTGCAAAGAAGAAAATGAACAGGGGCACTTACGTTTGATCAGATTCAGGAGCACTTCCCATCCCAGATGACATTGTGTTCTTGCCCTTTGAACCTTTCCCTTTTGATTTTCGTTTCTTCATCCCTTCTGATTGTGTTCTCCGATCGTTCCACCGCCGTGTAGTAGTTAGTAGGTTAATTATGATTTGGAGAATATATTCACATATTAATTTGGGATGGGTTATGGGTTATGGGTTATGGGTTATTTGTGTTATATCCGGATGTTAACTTATCGGGTCAAAACAACTGATGTGGCAGCCACGTTGTTCCAATTAACGGACGTCAGTTGCCTTTTTTAGTTCTAATTATCGGGCCTGATTGCTATGTAATAATTTTAGAGTTTAATGATGGATACGAAAGTTTTATTTAGTTCAGTGACCCGATTGTAAGCTTTTTCAGTTCGATGACCTGATTGCAAGTTGACCTCCAGTTGAGTGACCATTTTGCCATTTCACCCAATTTTAAAGAAATGACTATGCTTTGGTAAATTAAGAAACATAAAAAACAAAATGGAACAAGATTAGTAACAGGCAGGAAGTAGTATGTCTAATAAGCTTCTCAAGCATCTTGGTAGTTCCTGTCATAAAAATTGTCCATTACATCCATCCATAAACAGAAATTGACATTATGCTAAGTTGCTAACACCACCACCAAATGCAACATAGACTAAAGAGTACTCTAAATTGTTCAATACCCATAGGCCATAAGCAACAAACATTTTGAAGGTTCCAATGATATATGGAAATTAGTCGACTTCCTCGACCTTCACTCTGGTTCCCCTGCGACAACCAATGAGAGAATTGAAAATATCTTCCAGTTTCCTCTTCTTAGAATTGTACGTCGCAATCTTAGCACTCCTGTTTGAATTAACCAAATAAATTGCCTCGTTGATAGCTTTCTCGGCCCTTCTCTGGGCAGTTTTACTAAGATTATGATTAGCTCCAATGGTGCTCCTCATGTCGTATGCATAATATTCCAATGCATTCTTGGCCTCAACCATCCTTTTAAATGCCTCATCTGCAGACCTATACATCTTCGCCTCTTGTATCATCCTCTCAATCTCTTCCTTCGTAAGCCTTCCTTTGTTGTTGGTTATTGTTGTATTGGCCTTCACTCCTGCAATCTTGCACTCTGCAGTAACATCTAACACCCCATCTGCATCAATTTTAAAAGTAACTAAAACTTCAACTTCACCCCTAGGTGCAGGAGGGAGGCCATCAAGTGTTGTCTCGCCCAGTAAGCTGTTATCTGCTGAACTTGACCTCTCACCCTCGTAAACTAGAAAGCATATGCCGGTCTGATTATCCTTGGTTGTAATGTATTTCCTTTCTTTCTTGGCCGGAATCCTTGTGTTCCTTGGAATGACAATACTCATAACTTCACCCTTTACCTCAACTCCAAGTGAAAGAGGAGTGACATCAAGCAGTTTTAAATTTCTTGTATAACGATCTTTCGAACCATTCAGCACAGCAGCTTGGACAGCTGCACCATAAGCAACAGCCTCATCGGGATTAATACCCTTGCACAACTCCTTCCCATTGAAAAAATTTTGCAACAGCTGCTGCACTTGAGGAATTCTAGTAGATCCACCCACAAGAACAATGTCATGGACCCTATCCTTGCTCATCCCTGCAGCTTTCAGACAGTCCCTAACAGTCACCACACAATTGTTAAACAGATCCATGTTCAACTCCACGAATTTGGCTCGAGTAATTTTGGTGCGGTAGTCAATTCCCTCGTACAAAGAATCTATTTCAATATCTTCCACAAAACTATTCGAGAGAAATCTCTTCGCCTCTTCACAAGCATTTCTCAATCTTGTTAGAGATTTAGCATTTCTACTGATGTCTTTCCCGTACTTCCTTTCGAAATCCTCAACAAAATAGTCAACTAAACGATTGTCAAAGTCGACACCTCCAAGGTGACTGTCGCCTTCCGTAGCCAGTACTTCAAAATTGTTCTTTCTAAGTTGGAGGAGAGACACATCAAAAGTACCACCACCAAGATCAAAAACAAGGACAATTCTCTCCTCGGCCAATCTACTTGTAAGCTTCTTGTCAAGACCATAAGCAACTGCAGCAGCTGTTGGCTCAACAAGAATACGCAGAACATTAAGGCCTGCTATTGTTGCCGCATCTTTTGTAGCCTGGCGCTGTGAGTCATTAAAGTATGCAGGGACTGTGACAATAGCATTCTTTATACTCTTTCCCAAGTAGTTTTCGGCAATTTCCTTCATCTTAGTGAGCACCATCGAAGACAACTCCTCGGCTGAGAATTGTTTCTCCTCACCTTTTTCATTGACAACTATCTTGCATTTGTTAGCAGAATCACCAACTACCTTAAATGGCCAGAGCTTCATGTCACTTTGTACTGTTGAATTCGTAAATCTTCTTCCAATCAACCTTTTAGCATCTGTACACACACATTGAAGCATAGACAAGTAACTTAGTTCCAACATCGGGGTAAAATGCTGTCTGATTTCGTAATTTTCAGTAGCAAAGTTAACAAAACCACTTCATTCTATTTAAGGAAAAATCAATTTTAACCAAAGAAAGATCCAAAGGGCAACCAACTAGAGAATTCATCCCAGCGATTCGAGAAGAAAAAAAAATTAGCAATCATGATTAGAAACCAAAATCAATATCATCCAAGAAAAAAAACACAACCAATTTGAAGAAGAAAACAAGAAGAAAAAATAATCAAAGCACATGTTTTAATCCAACATGCAAAAGATTTCACAACCGATCCCGGATTGAATACCACGATAAAGTATGGGGGAGAAAAGTAGGGTTTTATAATAATGAAACTTGTTTTCAATTATAATATTATGAGGGATTATATAGCCAACAAAGGAAACTATTACAACAATGAAATTATCCAATAATAATATTATATATACGTTAACAAAACGCGATATTGTTACTTATCTTAAGCATGTCGTTAGCAAAATTTTACTATAATGTTTTGTGTTTGTACAGTATGGATAAACACATGCATTATAGATGAGTATCATGAGTACCAAAGATAGTGTTGACCGGATTTAGGGCAGCTTGCTTTCTAGCAGCTTCACCATAGAGACGCCCCTCATCAGTGAAAGCCACATATGATGGCGTAGTTCTGTTACCCATATCATTTGCGATGATCTCAACTCGATGGTGCTGATAAACTCCAACGCAAGAGAATGTTGTGCCTAGATCGATCCCAACAGCTACATCATCATCTTCACTTTGGGCCATTTTTGCATACAAGTACAAAGATCAGAACCAAGTTGAAAAACAAACTTAAATTACTCCAATGCAGCAGGTAGGCAGTGAAAGAGTGCTCAGGAAGCTGCTTTACATGAAACGCTCCAAGTTTTTCTTTCTCACTTCTCCTTTTTATTGCTATTTAATACCCAGAGCCTACTACCCGGATTGCTATATAATTTTTTAATAGTTGGGACTTGGGAGGTCTCTTTGCTCCATGAAATATCCCATATTCCCATCTAGTCCACAATTTAAATCACTCACACATTCCTAGATTTTTAATAAAAGGAGTTGTACTTAATACTCCACATTTCAAAAAAACACAAGAAAAGATTAATGTGATAAAATGTTTTCATGAGATTAATTAGTTGTGTAAAGTCAAACATTGAAATTAGAAATGGAGGGATAGATATGAAAAAATTGGATCAATTGATATAAAAATGTTTTGAAATGAGAATGAGACAATTGTTTATGGACAAATTTACTTTTCAAATGTCACAATTAAAAAGGGACGAACGGAATACTTTTTTACGATTCTTTTTTTGAATAAAAGTATTTTTCTTTTATTAAAAAAATCGTAAAAAAATATTAAGTGAAACTTTGGGATGAATAAATATCTAACATTATAGACCAAAGAGAGTAATTCTTGTGGATAAAATGTGTTCAATAATAAATGTCTTTTCCTTTTTCGAAGAAATTTTTGAGTAAAGCTTTCTCTCATTTATAAATATTAGATGATAACCCGTGTAAAGCACGGACACGGAGATTTATGTTACATAACTATTAATTTTTATTTAATTAATATAAAAATAACTATGTTAATTGCATAAAAAATTTATGCGATTAACAAACTATAAACTTAGATTGTTTAATAGAAGTGCATGGAAACACGTTTCGGTTGTTTTCATTGAAAAATATTTAGGATAATTGATCGTAATCTTTTTTTATTATAAGTTACAATAAAAAATTTGCTAATACAACGTAAGAATTATAATAATAACAAGATTTCAATTTTATTATATTTTTTTAAAAAAATAACATGTAATCGTAGGGAAGAATATAATACCCCAATATTTTAGTTAATTATTTAATTATTCATATTTGAAAAATATGTGTTAAAATGTATTTGTGTATAGTATATTCTAGAAATATCTAGAAGCTAATGTTAGAGTCCTAATCGAATTCTACAAAAGTATCGATAAGGATCGACGATAGTTCACTTAGATAATAATTCTTGAACCTACTTCTAGTTAGGTGATGTTTATCTTTGTTATTCTATATATATTTGGCAAATGTACGTAAACGAGTTATACAGCAGCATAAGATATATAGAGCTCAGGTAATATTCATGTAAATTATGTATGTGCCTCTGTATTGTTAATTCGATTTATCGTTTATATATTTACACTACGTGTCCACCTACAGAGGCTATGGCGATCGAGTGCTAATCAGTCCAGTACTGACTTGTCCAAAAAGAGAGGAGGTATGTTAGTTACAGTATACTATAGTGGATTATATATTAGGTGAGCTTTATATAATATTGACTCAATATCTCTATTATAGAAATTGGTCGATTTTTGAAAAATCGCCGATAAATCGGTCAAAAATCGGTTAAAATTTTGGAACCGATTCGGCCGATTTTGCAAAAATTGCCGATAAATCGCCGATTTTTCAACCGAATCATCCGATAAATCGTAAATCGGTACCTCAACCGAATAGTTCCGATTTCCGAAATCTGCAACACTGCTCAATATTCGATATATGTTTTCAAGGTTGTGTCTTTGCGGTCCACACAACCCACTTTTGGATCTCTAGTTTCCAGGGCGTATAATAATAGTAAGTACATTTCTTTCTCCTATTTATATGTATTCAGTATGTCTGAGTTGTTCATGCATAATCTTATATTTTGATTTTTCCCAATAAGATGTGTGTAATATAATTTGTTTTGAGTACTATATTGTTTTAACTTAGAATTATTTTAATATAGAATGCATCATGTAATTCCTTTAATTTAGTACCTATTTATGATGTTAAAATTATTGAATTTTGAGAGTAGAAATTTGTTGGGTGAAGGCCCTAAATAATCAAAAATAAATACTACTTGCCCAAAATACTGATTTCCAAATATTTGGCCCTAAATACCGACGGGATACGGAGTTTCGTGCTCCGTATTAGGTTGATACGGAGTCTGGTGTTCAGTATCACCTTAGAAACGGAGTCTGGTGTGCAGTATTAGGTTGATACGGAGTTTGGTGTTCCGTATCAGTGCTTGATACGGAGTCTGGTGTTCAGTATCACTGCTTGATACGCCTTGTTTCCATTCACCTCCTTCCCTCAACTCATGTAACCCACAACACCACCATTGCTGTGTCGACACCCATCTCCACAACACCAATTCTCCCGCCTGCAACCATTCCATCAGCTCCCACAGATTCCCTTCATTCCCCAGCCTCACTCCCAATTCCCCTCCGTTCGCCTCTCATCTCCTCCACTCACACCACATCTCCGAACAACACTCACCAAACCCACATCACCACTGTACCTCCACCTTTCCCTCACCAACAACACCTTCTTCTCCTCCAACAATCCACCCGCCCCTCTATCATTCGCATCTTCGCCGCCTGCCCTTCTCTTCACCACAACACCACAAATCTTCTCCACCACACTTCTTTCCCCTCTCCCCTTCTTCAACAGCCTTTCGCTCCGCCCCATTCCCTCCGTTCATTCACCATCGCTAACCTTCAACCTATCTCCTCTTTCCTTCTCCCCCTTACCACCTCCATTCCAACCCACTGCTTCCCACCGCACCACTTCAACCAACATTCACTACCTCCTCCACCACTGTTCTTCACCGTTCACCACCAATCTCACCACCGGTTCTATCCTTCTTCTGCCGTTCACCCTTCTTCTCCTCTTCTCTCCTTCACCCCTTCTTTTCTTCATTCTCCTTCCCCAATCGCCATCCAACAGCTCCACAACTCCTTCGAACTACATCACCACAACCTCACCGTACTCCTCTGTTCTCCGAACAAACCCACAACGCCACCACTGTACTCATGCAATATTCACCTAAACAAACCCACAAATCTCTTTTGTCTCTCTTCCAGAAACCCCTTCAATCGATGACACAACATTGCAATTATCAAGAATCCTTCCATAAAACTTCTTGCAATCAGTTTTATACCTTCCTGGATTAAGCCTGTGGTAGTACCAAACCCATTCACAATCAAGAGGAACAACCAAAGGTCCCTTAGAGATCCCGGACTCGGTGTTTCTAGCAAGCAATGTGAGCCAACAAGCAAATTATATAGAAAGCAGAGAGGGAAGATGAGCCCCTGCGGGGCCAGAGAAGACAGATACGGAACTCATTACTCCGTGTCAAGGGAGATACGGAAGACGAACCTCCGTATTCAGTCAGTAAAAAGGGCCACACTCCCGCTTTTCAGTATTTTGGGCCAGTTTGTCTCAAAAATGAATATTTTGGTCATTTTCTCAAATTTGTATAGTAGCATATTATTTTGTCATTTGAAAATGATATTTTATTTTACTTTTGTGAAATAAAGTATGAGTTTTTTTTAACAATTTTTTTTATTTATTTAATGTCGTGTTCTGTTTTGGTACTATAGCATCATTAATGTGTATAGATATTTAATCTAGGTGCTGTCATCTTTATAATTTATTGAATAGTAAGTTATTGGTGTAAGCATGCATGTTTACAAATAATGAAGTCCAGGTAATACTACTACTGTTAATTCATTTAGTAAAGTTGATTGGTCAGTTATCTTTTTTATATAAGGCCATGGTACTATAAAACAAGTTGAGCAACTTTATTCTATTTTTTTTTATTTTATTATTTTTTTTTTGTAATTAATTGTGTCAGTTAATTATTTTCTTTAATTGTTGTTATTAGTTTCCAATGATTACAATCTATTTTGGTGGAATTGTTATTAAAATGTGGTCGTCTTATTTTGTAGCCTCAGGAAAAGTGGTGCGGTGATTGTGTTGGTCTATACTTGTTAAGTATTAATATATGTTTCATTAATTAATTTTGTATTTGTTTATTTTGCTTACGTAATAACTAGAATTGAGTTTTCTGTTTCTGGCTTTAAAGTCAAAAATGTGTGTTCGAGTTAGCGGACTACATCATTTTTTTTATTAATTTATTAGTAATATACTTTAATACTTGCGGGTGTACTGCTGTCATGTACTGTTACATGTATTCTTTAATTTAAAGTTATATAAATGCATAGTCATTGGCTCGGTATTTAAGTACGTTCCAATATTAATATATGTTCATAAATTTGTTCTTATATAGATTTAAATAAGCACTATTAGCGGTACACCTGAATCTGGATATTTCAGTATTAGCTCATTATTTATATCAGGTACGAATTCTTTGTCCTTTTTTTTTTTAATTAATAAATATTCGTTAAAAATTATTGTGGATTCATTTTCTAAAATTGTGATCTTATTGTACTCCATGTGTACTTACTTGTACACATTCTCAGTTTCATTTCGAATTCCTTATTTTTGGATTTATTGTTGCCTTGACTCGTACATATTGTTTTATTTCGCATTTTCTTGCGACATTGTTTATTTTGTTTCGTTTCGTGCAACGAGTCAAGCAACCTTTGTAACCTATTTGTTGGGCTCTTAGACCGATATGTGTGGGTTAATCACAGACAATGTTCACATGGAGTTTGGAGTAAAGGTGAACTAGGCACCTACTCGTATCGGTGGGTGAGTATACGAGCACGTCTCTGGGGTATGAGATGTGATTAGATCATGATCGCTATTGTATTGTTGGAATGTTTCATACATTCCTTATTTCTTCTTCTGGATTACCGAAGGAGGAACCATTGTCCTGTACTTCGCTGGTGATTGGAGTTAGCGAGTATAGTTTTGTGTAAGAGACCCATATTGTACCCACCTTACTTGTTATTCGGCCTTATTCTCAATTTCATTGTTAACCTAATTGTTTTAAGTTATTATCTTGCTGATTCGCTTAACATCGATAATTCTTTCGGATATATATTGTTGATCTCTATATCATCTTTCGTTGTATCTTTGTGTTGGTAAGACACAATCCACTCATATTTAAATTGTATGTTTTATTTAGATTATATTCGTACAGAGCATTTGGCTCACTCTTTATTGTTTCCTTTCCGCAGGTAAATAGGGGTAAAGCGGGAAGAGTGATGAGTGCCACCCAGTCATTAGTAGAGCTTTGGCTTAGTAGATTTATGGATTTTGAGAACTTATTTAGTTGGTTTCGAACTTTATTAGTTTCGTTATTTTGGATATTTGGGCCTCGTACTTTCAGTTGGATTATTGACTTGGTTTATTACAACTTATTATGATTTGGAATTGTTTAAGAGATAGTTTTAATTGTTATATTAGTAGGGTGTTACAAAGTATGTTCTAGAGTAGTGTACAGAAACATGTTCTAGTTGTTCTCCTTGAAAAATCTTTTGGAAAATTGGTCGTATTATTTTTTTATTTTAAATTATGATAAAAAAATTTTATTATAATTATAATAGGATTTCAATTTTATTATTTTTTTAAAAAAAATAACATAGAATTGTAAGGGAATATGATTCTTGAGATGAAACTATTTTTTTAATTTAAAGTTGTAATAAAAGAATTATAATTACAATAGGATTTTTATTTTATTAATAAACAACATAGACTTATAGTACAAAATAGGATTATAAAGTATAATTATAATAGAATTTCAATTTTATTATTTTCTTTAAAAAATAACGTAGAATTATAAGGGAATATGATTCTAGGGATGGAACTATTTTTTTTATTTAAAGTTGTAATAAAATAATTATAATTATAATAGAATTTCTATTTTATTAAAAAACATCATAGAATTATAGTAGAAATAGGATTATAGGGGTGAAACCAAAATAGAATTTCTATTTTATTAAAAAACGTCATAGAATTATAGTAGAAATAGGATTATAGGGGTGAAATCAAAATAGGGGTGAAACCAAAATGAAAAATGCTAGGTACCCCAAATTGGTACCCAAAAATTTTCCCAAATGCCAGGTGTAGCTATTTAATTGGTTGTAATAATAGTGGACCTCCCTGCATTCACACCAACCACCCAATCAAAAATTTCCACCATGCCATGTAAGCATTGCCACATCATAGTTGCTAAGAGTATACGAATGATAGAAGCTTATCTACAGCTCTAACAAGACAACCAATATTTGGGTACCAATTTGGGGTACCTAGCATTACTCAACCAAACTAGTTTAACTAGAGATGAAATCCGTTAAAAGGGTGTTTTGCTTATTAAAAAAGGTTACTCCCTCAGTCCCCATATAGATGTTTACGTTTTAAAATGATGTTTTTGGCATGCATTTTAAGGGTAGTTCCATAACATATTTTTAAAATTTTCTTTTTTTGTATAAAAATATAAACATTATATTTTTATAAAAAAAAGAAAATTATTTTTAATGCGTGTCAAAAAGTGTAAAAAGAAATGTAAATAATTGATTGGAACGGAGGGAGTATAAATTAAATTTTGGCTTTTTCGAAACTTATTACGGAGTATTACATCTCTGATCTCTCAGAGTCTCAGTGTAATACTAATACTTCAATGCAGTACTCTCCCTTATTACAGAAGTCTCCCGTGTCATTACTCATTATTTGCCTTTTTTGTCCAGTTGTCTTATCCTCGACAGAAATATTTAACACCCCGTTTGTTCTACTAGTATTCTACTAGATCCTTTTGCTCTGTGTTTAATTGTTTATTTAGTGCCAACAACTTTGCAGGTTACACAGGTCGACTTACAGATTGTACTAAAATCATAGTTGTAAAAATCGGTAATCGGTATAAATCGGTTGAGGTACCGATTTAAGATTAATCGGATAATCGGGGATTAATCGGAAGGATTAATCGGAGTACTAATCGGATATTATAATAATATTTAATATATTAGTCTAATTTACAATTAAACATATCATTTTAAATAAATTCACAGGATTAATCGGATTTCAAAAATCAAATCGGTTGGTTACCTCACAGAGGATTAATCGGGGATTAATCGGCTAAATCGGGGATTTTTAGAACCGTGACTAAAATGTAGTGGAGTATTCTTTTATGGCGAACTTGCCAGGGAACTGTTACACAACAAATGGTTCCTACACTGTTGGATCGTTGATCCAACGGTTGGGGTTTAAAAAAAAAATTACACCGTATCGCAGAAACTTTTCGCGGTACGGGGTAATTACAAAACTGCCCCCTGTTTTCACATCAAAAATCTACTGTTCACCGTACCGCAGAAACTTTCTGCGGTACGTGAACAGTAAGGGCATTTTTGTAATTTCTCCGTACCGCGGAAAGTTTCTGCGATACAGTATAATTTTTTTTTTTAAATCAGGACCGTTGAATGGAACCATATGTTGGGAAACAGTTCCCTAGCAAATGTTTGCTAGGAAACGGACCCCTTCTTTTATAAAGCATCTAATTTTTTTTAAACTATAATTTGCGAAAATTTGGTTTGCAATATTTCTTGATAAGCCGAGCATGCAGAACTCAGGCTCGATCAGAAAATCAGGACTTGCTATCGCAAAACCGAAGCAATGTGTAGGTGTACATATATATGATCGTAACACGCACATCCATTATAAGTTACAACTATGAGCCTGTTTGGCTTAGGCTACTTTAAGCTAAAAGCTCCTTTAAGGAGTTTTTGGTGTGTTTGTGTAACGTGGCTTTAAGCCGGCTTTAAATTAAAAAACTGCTTTAAATCAGAAGTTACATTTAGGTACTTTTGACTTATGACTTATGACTTATGGAGGTTTTTTTTTTTTTTTTTTTCACAATTCTTGTAAAGCTTAAATATCATGAATTTAAAATTTTTTTAAGTCAAATATCACTTTAAGTCAAAATTATTAAATTCTCATTTAACTTTAAGTAAAATTACCCAAACACATTCATTCAACTTAAAAGTAAACAACTTTACTTTCTCCTTTAAGTTAAAAACACCTCCATTAAGTCAAAAGTAACTTATTTTAAGCAATCCCAAACACCCTCTATATCACTAATACTTTTCATGTATATTATATTAATTCTTACTTGTAAATGGATGATAGTATCACAAATTCACAACCAATAAAAACTTGAGGTTTTAGAATTATACAATTACATGCACTGCAGATTGCCAATACAAAAACATAAATAGAAGCTAACACAAACACAACTCAAATATATAATTATTCAGACTAGCCAGTCTGCCAGAGTTTGCAAGACAGAAACTGAACTGGAATCATACAAAACACTCATATAGCTAGTATGACATAAATAATCTGACTCGCCCTGGAGTGATTCCATCCTTCTGTTGAAGAACATGGAGAAATCGAAAATGCCAAAGGATCGAAGTTGCCCTATCAAAGTATCAAGCCTTCCTCATCAGGGGAAATGCATGATTGACAGACACCACAACCAACACCACCACCGTCACCACTGCTGCCTGTCGACTCCTTCCCCCAGTGGCAGGAGTGTGCGACAAGCGAAAACACCTCGTCACATCGTGGATAATAATTGGTGGAATTTTTAATGAGGAGGTTTACAAGGTAGGTCGTGTTATAGTGGTTATATAGGAGGAGGATGATGTGTAGCCACTTTTTGGAGAAAAAAGGAAGCATGAAAAATTAGATGGGGAGAAAAAGGAGGCATCTTCTAAGGCATATGCCATTGGCACCTTCACTATTGACCCACATCAGATGACAAACATAGACAACATCTATCATTTCTTTCACCCTGTTTTTTGAGTATTTCATTTCCATATGCTACTATTAAACTCTCTCATGATTATACTAGTTTTCTTTAGCTGTCCATAGCATATGCTACTATTAAACTCTCACATGATTATACTAGTTTTCTTTAGCTGTCCATAGCATCCATCGAATCGAGTATATCCAACAATATTTTCGATATACATATCTGATTAATTTTCAAACACAAATATTTACATCTTGGAAGTAGTAGGAAGTAAGAATGAATTCTTGATTTAGCGATATCTCCCACGTTCTTTGTCAAAGACTCGGTGGGTTGGAAGTAGGAAATAAGAATGAGTTCTTGATTTAGCGACGTTCTTTGTCAAAGACTCGGTGGATGTGTGAGTGAAAATGAGTACACTAAATTTTTATGAGATTTTAATACGAGACATTTTCAACGCGCCTGATACTCATTTACCACTAGGTTGCTCCTAATGGCCAGGTCAATCAAAACGTGGGATCTAACATTTCCATTTAACTCTCATGTATATAATACCTAACTTGATTGCCAACTAGTTTAAGGCTTGTTTGATTATCACACACATTGCACGAACTGTTAGCAAATGACCTGTTTTTCTAAAGCAGAGGGCGGAAGTGTTGTCATAATGGTAAAATTCCACTCCAGATTGTGTGGGCGCAGGTTGCCCATAAAATCGATAAAATAAACCTCAAGTGTTGTCATAGGGCAACAACTGAATCACTGACCTCAAATTAAACTTTCTTAATCCACTTTACTTACAGTTTCCCTGCTTGTGATTAGCCCATTTCCTTCCTAAAAATATTTTCATTTCTTGGTAGGGCTACTAATATCGCTCTCTTTGCCATGCAAACTAAGGTTCTGTAAAGTGTTCGTTGATTGTGTTACCCTTTCGAAAGACATTATGGTTTCAGTTTTGAGGCGGAGTTCGGGATTAGAATAAGAGCAATGCTAGAGGCCCTAAAACATTTACCACGCGAAATGACAATGACCGGTGACAAGATCATCATTATTTTAGTAAATGCCTCGGAACATTTACTATTGTTCTAAAATAATAATGATAAAGATACAAACAGAGTATTAACTTTCTTTAGCACCTACCATTTTTGTACTATACATGGAAAGCTGACCATCTCACACAAAGAAGAGGCACTATATAAAGTTGGGACATGTACTGGAAGATTTCATAGCATATTATTTGATGCCAAGTGCTTTCGTGATCAGATTCAGATGCTCTGGTATATACTTTACCTTTATTATATCTATCCATTATTATCAAGACGACAAAACCAAAAGAGAGACGAGATCTACGTCTGGGAGAAGGATTCAAATAGGAGAAGGATTCAAATATTGAATTACAGATATTCTTCTCCAGTAAAATAGAAAGGTGTGTGCGCCCGTTTTCTTTGGTACAGTAGATAGGTTTGTGCACGCTATGCTTAACCCTTCTATATATGTCGTGTTATCCAGTCGGTAGGTAGACTTGAGGAAGCTTTTTACCAGCATAAGCATAGGAGAAAGCTTGTAATAACAGAATTTCTACAGGTGATAATATTGTACATAGTATACTAGTTAAGGTATACTTATTGTTTAAGTAATTAACGTACTTATTATAGTTATTATATAGCTAGTTGTCCAATGCATCGTCTGGACACTCTGGCCAAAAAAAAAAAGCATCATCTGGGCATGGTAATGGTTACAGAAAACATTTAAGTTATCCTGTGGCAGCGTTTATATAAATAACATATACAATATCTAGACTGGGAACAGGTAATTGACACGAATGATGAATATTTATATACTTACTTACAAGGCCAGTTATGTATCAATCAATTGACTTGCAAGACTTGACTTTGTTCTCAGCTGCACAATGAATGTTCTTTCTCGACAAATAAATCAGAAGAGCCTCAATATATATCCGTACTTCACTATCCCACATTCTATACAAAATATTGCCACTTTTATGTACAGAACTGCAAAGTTTACCTAGAAACTGAGGAAACAGCTGCTGATTTGACTTGCCGCTTGGACAGTTTCATGTACAAGCCCTGCAATGACAAATTTTAAACAGATATAATATAAGTCCATAACCCAATTATACAGATTTTTCATTGCCATGGATAAATATGCGGACTTAGGTAGTTTTGTCTTGTGTACCAGGAAAAAAAAAATACTGCATACTGATAAAGGGTATTAGAAATTCTTGATGACTAGATCTGCAGAATTGGCAATCAAGATACTTTCACTAAACATAATTTCAGCCTTTTTCTTGTTCACTTTATAGCGGCAAATTCACCACCTTATGCTGCTATCACCATAAGTATACAGAAAATTGTGTAGTAGGCATTATCATCCATGGAATCTCACTATATCTACATCCCCATACTCCTCTCCCTCCTCATTACAACAACCACCGCATTACCACAAATAAACTCCATCTCAGTCCTGGTCGCAGTACTCGACCAACGATACACGATCTCCGAACTCATTGAGAAAACCCTCCTCTTACACGCACTCGAACATGCCATCACTCAACACAATCTCACTATCTTTGCACCCAACAATGAAGCTAATACTACTAATCAAGGAATTGTTTTTGTCGAGTGAAATGAAATTTTGGTAGTAGTTGCTATTCAATTGTTAAACAAATCTGTAGTACTTATATTCCTATCATTATTTGTTTAATTAGAAGGAATGTAATTGGTAGGGAACAGAATGAAATTTGTAGCCACAAGATTGACACTAACAGTACTTCTTGTGTTGCCCTGTTTTATGTACGTCAAAGTATGTTGGGAATCTAAGACACATTCAGCTCTATCAATTTCATTCTCAAGAATACTACTGACTTGATCTGCGCAGAGGTTCTGTTATAAGTTAGTACTTTGTGCAAGTAAAATAGGTAAAACTGCTTGCATCTTCTTTTTTTTTTAGTTCACTTTTCCAGGCTATTCTAGACGTGAGTGTTGCGCATGAGTGTGCAGTTGAAATAAAAAATAATATAAAATTGAGAAATTACATTCGTCGTGTGAATAGTGGCTCCTGTTGTCATGTTGATAACCTGATCTGGAATTAACTCAAAGCTCAAGTGCTGCAGGAAAATAGCTAGTGATACAATTGCTTCCAGTAAAGCAAACTGATCACCTACGCATTTGCGAGGACCTCCACTGAATGGTATAAATCTGCAAATATATATATTGTGATATGAGTCCCAACTATATAGGAAGACAGATATATTTCTAAGCCATATCTATATGGGCCTTTGATCCAACAGTACATCTAAAGTATGTATGGTTGAAATAAGATGAAAAGAATACTGGATACCTATAATCAGTATTTGATTCATTTGGCACCGGGCCATCCAAGTCAAATCTTTCTGGAATAAACTCTTCTGCTCGGTCCCAGACCTGGGATTCACATAAAGATGAATAATTAAAAAAACAAAAAAAAAATGGCACGACTATATGGTAGTACTTGCTTAAGGGGAAATCTAATTTCCCTATGATATGCGTTTGACACCTAAATTTGCAAATTTGTGTGCAGAAGGTAAAAAAAAAAAAAGAAAAAAAAAAGGATGCAATGCAATCGTAATAAAGAGGAATGCAGACAATTACCGTTGATGAATGATGGATATTATATACCGAAATCATTATGTCTTGACCAGGATTAACCTTGTAGTTACCAGGAAGTTCATCAGCAACTTGAGCTCTTCGAATGAGAACCTTAAAAATTGACAAGTCCGCAACAATGGATGAATTCAAAGAGTTACAGATCAGTTCAAGGATATTAAAGGAAAGGGATGCAACCTACAGGAGGATGTGGATAAAGACGCATTGACTCATTTATGCAGCGTGTCAGGTACTTAAGATCCTTAATGTCATCATATGTAGGACGCCTTCCTTGTAAAACTCTATCGACTTCTTCTTGGGCTTTTACTAAAGAGGAAGGGTTCTGGATAAATGTATAAAGCAGGAAAACGAAAGAGTGAGTTCTTTGATTTTTAGCATCTTCTAGGAATATCTGAAGAATATAAACATAGATATAACAGATTCGCATGTTGATTAGGATTTAAGCATTAGTTGACTCCGAGTCATGAAATTGAACTAGAGATTGTATTTTACAGATACCGAGTTCAGAGACAAAGGCTTTATTGCTCCATAAATTCTGCTCTATCTAACTATCTAAACAAAGGCTTAAATACTGATTGACCTCCAAAGTAACACTGTCTGCATATATAAACCATTGACAGAAAAGTTAAAGAAAAACATTCTGAGCCCTAGAACTTGTCATCCAGGTAAATTCACCCTTATCACAATTATTTTGGTCTCAAAGTTATCACTGTTGTTGCAAGCTATCACGGGTGATTATAAAGAAAGGTTGTTTTTTGCCCTTCAAATTGTGATAGGTGTTGCAACAGTGATCACTTCCTTGCATATCATCAGAAGAAGGGGTTAATTTAAACAAATGCTACCAGTTCAACTTTTTTATGTTAAGCCCAATGTATGCAAACAGGATTACGTTACTGGTTCGAACTTGAAAGGTAATTAAGCCAGATACTTATTCATCTATGATGTTAATTAAATTCGCATTCTCTGAGAAATATTTATCAAGTCAACTGCTTCTTTTTGTTTGATCTTTCCCCGACTTGAAACTTTTGCTAAAATTGTGAAAATAGTGATGGTACCTTACTTAAAAGATATGATGTCCATGTCAACACAGAGCCGGTGGTCTCGTGGCCAGCAACTAACATTGATAAAAGGTCATCTCGCAGCTGTGTGCTTGAAACCTAACACACAAGAATCATCTCAGATAAGATATGAGAATTTTAAAATGTAAGGAATCCCTGAGATTTGTAAGAATAGATACTCATTTGTAATGCAATTATTCAAAAAAAGGAATGTAAGGAATGGACCAGAGAATTGTATGAGGTAATAAAAAATCAAAAGTGTTTACCTCTTCTCTGCTGGCGAGCAGGAACCGTAAGATGCTTGGATCAGCTTCATTCACATACTCATCCTCGCTAATCCTTTCACCTTCAGTTTCCACAATCTGCTTGCACTTCTCGATGAGTTCTTCAACTGTTGTTCTGATCACAGTAACTGCTTGCTCAGCTTTTATTTGTCTTGGGATAATCTTACATAATGCTTGAATCTGCAATGACAATGAGAGGAAAGAAATTTTAACGCCAAGAGAAAAGAAATGCATACCAAAATTTGGATTGAACAAAACCATTGATGTAAGAACCAACCTTCCAATATGGTAATATGTCAGTTGATCGAGCCTCTGCTTCTTTCAATGCAGTGTAAACTGCTTCAATAACAGGACTATCAGCATTAAGCGAATCAAAGTTGTAGTTGAACACTGATAGACCAATAACATCGAGGGTCAACTGAGAAAACTGTGCCTCCATGTTTACAGCAGAGCCATTTGCTGCGGAAGTTTCAAGCTTTTCCACCAGCCGCTCGGCACATTTGCAGAACACTCGATCAACCATCACTGACAAATACTTTTTGTGAAGGGATGGAACCACAGCCCTGCGCCTAGCCTATCACACACTAGAGTTGTTCATTGTTAGAGATTGTAGATATTTCTGTGTTCAAATTTACCATTTTCTACGGCTGTTAGGATTATATTATTCCTACCTCCTGATAGCATATATTATATATATATAATCATATACCCAATTTTGAGCTTTTAGGCTAGTTTTGTTTTTTGTCAGGGAAGATGTAGTCAATTAAACTATCACTTTTAGCCTCTGCAACAGGTAAGGATTGTAAACACTGGTGTTCGCATTTTACTTCGTGACATGTTCTTCTTTGTAGTACTAAATTTTCTTTGCCTAGTGCATGTATGGCCGAATTTGTCGAACCACATGAAATAATCTAATCCTAGCAAACTCAATAACCTGCCTTTCGGACAAACTAGCTCAAGATCCTTCAACTGGTGAGGTTTGTGTTCCTCCTTATCAGATACTATTTTGTATATTTGCAAACTACGTTTGTAAAATATTCACAAGTGACTAACTATTTGTATGGAAATTCTCTATTTACACTAAATAATATTGACAATGATGTACTCAGATACTCAAGTCAATTTCTTTTAAAATTATACACTTTTCATGTTAAGAATAATGAGGAGGAAGACAAGTCCCAGCGGTTAATGGAACTAACCAGTGGCGGAATCAGAAAACAAAATGAGCGAGGGTATTTGTCATTTGTATTTTACATTTGTCCTAGTATACCGATTATAATAATTAAATATATAACATCTTTAACTATTGTTCAACCCTCGATTATTTTCAAATTTGGGGCAAGTTTACAAAATTAGAGAAAAGCATTGTGAACTTCGGAAACAATGAGGTAAAAACATAGCATTTTTATAAACACGGGTATTTTCTTTCGGTAATAGTTGAACCCACAACATTGAGTTGATTAAATTCTCCTCCAAACCATTCAAATCCACTCACGTATCCATCAAACTTTACACTTTAAAGCTTTACGATGAAATCAAGCGGGGGCATACTTTTAAGTTTTAAATCTCTGTCAAAAGTTACATTCTTTTAGCCGTACGTACCATGCCCCCATGTGCATCCCCCCTTGTTGTAACCCTCATCTCTAGTTCTGCTATATTTCTTCTTCACCGTCTCCAAAATTTTTCCTCTTCCTCATTGGTTCCAAACTTCACAAATTATCCCCTAACTAAAAACGCGTATTTCCCCATTCGAAAACTCCTATGATGCCCCCTCCTACTTTCAAAATAATCAAATGTCACATAATAGTCCTATACTCCTCCTATGTATTAACTTATTTTTCTCCATATTAGGACACTCGTTATAAATACTCCCCACTCCTACATTTCTAGTCATCTCTCCGCAATTTTTAGTCCAGCCTCTCCACGATTAATACATAACGCCTAACAAATTCTCAAAAACATATCAAACAAAATGCTGTTAGATTATATTTTATAATCTAATAATAATTTGTGGGCTTACAAATTAAAGACAATTATATTTAATGTTTATTCTATTTGGACTAATTAAGTGATCTAAAATAAAGTGTCCAATAACATCTTATTCGGTATGGGCTTTGTAATGTGTAATACCCAATAGTAATCTGATTAGAGTTAATGGGGTCTAATTAGAGTACTATATAAAGAACATAATAGGGTTTTGGTCCCCAAGGCTATTCGCAACCTCTACTCCTCCTATTCCCATCAGTTAGAGAGAGATACGGCTAGAGGCGAATCAAGTCTGTGGAAGATCAAGTCCCATAATCCGTATTCATATCTATCGTCATTGAATCAGGTACGCTTCCATATTACAATTTTATCGTGTAACCTTGATAATATCGCATAAGATGATTCTGGTTATTTATTTAGATCTAACAAATGCATGATAGAAAACAGAAATGCAACAATCATACAACAAAGTCAACCCAAGTTAAAAATGTAGTAACTAAAAATAACTAATTACCGTCCAAAGAGGGCCTTCAGCAATGGCAAACCCAGAACCAAACAAGAACTCAGAAACCTCAGCAACAAGACCTTTAGCATACCTCCCATAATTCCTCAAAACATGTTTAGCAATAGCTGGATCACTAACCACCACAAAATCTCTAGGACCAGCAGCAAGTCTATAAATAGGCCCATAAAGATTCATCCATTTAAACAATGGTAAAAAAAGAGCACCCCCAAGAAGCTCAGAAACATCATCAAGCTTTGCACTGGCAATGGGTATGTTAGAATCATCATTTTTAGTCAATGTTAAAGACCTGGTTAGAGAAGTGAGCCAGTCTGGGCTGACCCATGAGCCTTGGTTGGACTTGTTGGGTGGTGGCTTATTATTGTTTAGTGATGATTTGATGGAGAGTGAGTGTGAGTGATGTTTATAAGATGGTGGTGGTGAGTGGTGTTTGGACAAGAAGTGTGGGGAGATAGGAATGGGGAGAGAAGAGATAGAGTGGTACGGCATGTTTGGGAGTTTGGTAATGAAACTTTTGTTTAATTCTAGAGTAGTAGTTTAGTTGTGCTTCGTACAACTTGACTCTTTGATTTGTGGACGCACGGGTTATTTTTAAACTTTTTTTAATTTATTTATAATTTAGTATATATAATATGATAATATTATAAATATTATTTATAATATGAGAATTCAAATTTTAGATTTTTATATATAAATAATTTTTAATATTTTTTGTTTTCTCTTTCCTTCTTTTCATGTTTCTTGCCAGTTGACCTTTACTCACAGTATACTGGCAAGAAAGTTCGGACCTCTTTTTATTTATTTTAATAAAAATAATCTAATTCTTTATTTCGATATACTACTATCAAACGAATTAGTAGTAAAATAGAATGTAGTAACAATTTTTTCCTAAATGATTCTAGGCAGGGTCCGGTCATGAACTCACGGCTGTTCTGCGGGCAGTCCTGTCCAGTTTGTAAACTATAATAATGAGTGTTTTTCAAAGCTAGGACACATATTCTTTTTAGTATTAAATTTAAATTAATATATTTTTGATGGAAATCAAATCTTCAACCTTTTTATATATCATCATCTAGTATTAATTTTATATTAAAGTATTGTTGACGGGATTTGAACCTTAAACCTCCAATTTTTAATATTATTGTATTTAAGGGTCATGATCTATGGTCCTCAGCATGACCCTAAAAGGCCAAGTCCTGAGCAAAGACAAAAAAAGACTTGCGATCTTGAGCATTGACCTTAAAAGACTTGGACATGGGCTGTCCTAAAACAGTCAAATCACACTATGTCTAGTTAAGGTTCTCTTGCGATGACGACATGGGTAAAGGCTGCTCTGTGGGTGATGCGCTGAGCAGACGGGAGCTCGAAGAGCTCTTGTTCATGAGCAAAAGACGTTAAAAGGCTTATTAGGGATCTCCCCGGTGGGGATTTCTTTGGTACTTCGTATCAGAGGTACAAAAGAGAATTATGCGGGTTATAGATAATATTCTAGCCTGGAGTCTAGTCTCTAGAGGGCCAAAAGCCTTTGAAAGAAGAAGAAATCCTGCTTGCTTAATAATTAGCAAAAAAAAAAGTCTTGATCTATTTGAGTGGAAAATCTAATAGTTGTAAATAGGGGATAACCAAAAATAGGGAGGTAACCAAACTACAAATTATACCCCTTTCGTTTATTATAGTATAGTATAGATAGTATAGATATGTGAATTTTAGTACTACTTATTTAATGACGAAGATTAAGATTTTTAATATTATAAATTCTTATTTTTTTATAAAGTGAGTACGATAAATTTTAATTTAATGAAATGTTGAGATTTTGATTATGAATGTTTTATTTTTCTGATAGATGTCGAACACATAAGTTTATTAAATCGAAAAAAATTTAGTCTAATAAATTTTATATATAATAGGTTACAACTTACAAGTTTGATTTGTTATTTTATACCAACTAGCATGAAAGCTCGCACGGGCACGTTTAAATTCATAAAATGTTGTTATTTTAATTATTTTAAATAGACGATTTCTAATTTTTGAAACATTATACATCATTAGTGTGATATTCTTTATGGATATTAGTAATAACTTGAATTTTTTACCTAAAGTTCATATACGATTATAACAATACAATCACATCTAACAATTTAAAAAACATAACTTGGAATGATTAAACACTACGTAATTTAAAAATCTAATCACGAGCCAGGAGACTCACGTTTTTATATATAGATAAGTGCTAAATAAGATTTTTATAGATATGAGAATAAAAAAAACTAATTATAACCACACATTCAAATCTAATTTACATCTCAACCTCCACAAACATCCACTCTCATGCCCCTTCCATTTTTGGCGACCTTAGATACCATCACTTGCTTTATACTGCAGTTACCATCATCTCATTCCATTTGTCATCATCGTTCATGATAGACACACACAACAACTTCGAATATTTTCATAATTCTAAATCTGGAATATTCTTGTAATTTGCGTTCAAATTTTGTATTGATTTACGTTTAAATTTTGGTAACTTTAGTTGAATTCCTAGTAATTTTGCTTTGATATTGGTGATTTTGGTGGTGTAAGTGGTGGTGTTCATGTTGTTATAGATAAAATTATGGTAATTTTGGTTGTGGTACATGTCGTGGTCGTGGTGGCGTGGAAGTGGTCATGTGATAGTGATTTAATATTATTGTAATTTATATTAAAATTAGCTAAAATTTTGGTTTGTATTCATGTATATTGTAATATATTATCTACTAAGTATCATATTTCAATAATACAGTTAGACATTTTAAATATATTATTTTTAAAAGAATATCTATAATCTATTTTTTAATAAATATTTTTGACCCAACTATGTGTTTTATCTAAATGTTTATCTAATATATAATATGAAGTTCAAATCTCATCTGCAATAATTTTTGTTTTGATTTTCTTAAATTATTTTTTTTCCTAGTCTATCAAAATATTTTGTCGAATAGAAATGAGAGTGGGGTGTAATCGAGTCGAGTCGAACATTGCCACACTCGAGCTCAAACTCAGCTAAAAAGTTCCGTCGAGTTTGAAGTCGAGCTCAAGTTCAATCGGTCCTTTAATTTTAACCTCGAAACTTGACTCATAAAACTTGAAATCTCGAATCGATTTAACCTATTGTGAAAAAAGTTTAAATATAAACGGTTCGACTAATGTTCGACACGGGTTTAACTTGATAAAATATATGAATATTATAAAATATTGAATATTTACATTGAAAGATATTTATAATATTTAAAAATATTAAAAGTCCGATTAGTCTCGCGAACCTCAAGAATCGAATAATTTAAAACTTAAACTTTGCTCGGTAAAGCTCCGATTAGTCCGATGAACAATTCGGCTCGCTTCTGACTATAAAATATATGAATTAATAGAAATATTGAACATCATAACAAATGAGTTCTTGGAGTATGTATTTAATGAGTTATAAAAAGGTTCTAAAAGCTTCTTTGGTGTGGTGGTTGGAGATGTGAAAATAATCCATTCTTTACATAAAGGTCATGGGTTTAATTCTCATGATAAATATCTTTTTTTTTTAATATTTATGTGATGGAAGGGAAAATTAGTAAATTACTAGATAGGCTTGAAAGACCTTGTTGGCCTATAATATATATAACTAGCATGAAAGCCCGTGCAAGGCACGGGCCACATTCTAATTTGCACAATTTTTTTCGCAAATCATTTTTGAGCCGGTCATATCTTTTTTTCAGTATATTCTATGTGTTTCGATTCATTTAAGGCCAATCTGTTCAAATTTTGAAATATTATTGAATTCTATATTTTGAATATCATACAGAGGCAATCCTTAGATTAAGCAGCTCATGCAATGGGACACCGAAAAGATGATGTAATTTAGGGGCGCATCTTTTCTAATAAGTAAAAAAAAAGTACGTAGAGGCACAAAAATGATATTTGGGGCACATTTTGTTCAAGGTAGCCCCAAAAATAGTTTAAGGTATAAGAAGTGCCGAAAAATAAATGGTATGTAGATTTTTAGTTGAGTACAAAATTCAAATTCACTTGGAACTTCCAATTTCTCAAGACCGACCTAGGTATCATATTTATAAATAGTACTCGTTTAATGTAAGATGAATGACCTATAATAATGATACATAAAAGTTACTCCCTCTGTCTCTTAAAACATTTCCTGTTTACTAAATCGGGACTATCAAAATACTCTTCCCCTTTCTATTTTAAGCCATAAACAATAATATTCAATACCCACTACTCCACTCACTACTCCTTAAAAACAATATTCAATACCCACTACTTCACCCACTACTCCTTAAAAAATAATATTCAATACCCACTATCCACCCACTACTCTTTAAAAACTATATTCAATACCCACTACTCCACCCACTACTCCTTAAAAACAATATTCAATACCCACTACTTCTTAAAAACAATATTCAATACCCACTACTCCATAAAAAAACAATATTCATTACCAATTGTCTTAAAACCCGTGTTTTTAGTCAAACGGGAAAAGAATAAAGAGACGGAGGGAGTACTCATTAGTGGTCAAGTACTATTGCAACAATAATGTGTCGTTTAGTCTATTTTCTAGCAGTTTTTTTAAAAGATTATCACGATAATGATATGCTATCTATTTTATTTCTATTAGTAATAGTAAACCAATAAGAGGAGATAGGTGGATCATTACATATTTGGAAGGAGATGTATTATGGCAGCAATAGCTGATGTGCCAAAAATGTTACAATTAATTTATCGCAAGCGCACGATCATCGTTTTAATATTTATGATTCGTTCCACAGGGACTGAATTAATTCGCGATCCTTAATTTCTAATTTAGGCGAACTAGAACAATTAATTTGGGTTTGGGAAATTTTTGATTATTACTAAGTAATTCCTAATTTTAAAAATTCTACATTATTCTAGAATTAAATTATTCTAAAATTCTAAATTCAAATTAAAAGTAACTTTTATTCTAAAATCCCAATTTTTACAACTCAAATACAACGTATAAGCTATACAGAATCAACTCGAAAATTTCAAGCTTTTAACAAAATAACTCGAATAATACTGACTATACTAACAAACTCGTCCACTACGGACTCAGTGAACCAACTCATAACTACTACTCATCTATTGAATTCAAAACTACTACCGAATTAACAAACAAACTTGACACTAGACAACATAACTATCCACTGCAATGAGTACTCGGCAAAACTCAACAAAATTGTAGCAAATTCGAATCATCAAAATACAGGACTCTCGACAAAAAAAGGCAACGAACCAAAACCATGACAATCTCGACAGAACTTTACAGACAAAACCAAGCTGAATAAAATTACGGATTTGAACAAAACAATACAGACTCAGACTCGCTGCAAACTGAACTTCGACGCGAACTTAATAACAACCTCCTAAACTAGTCGACTCAGTAACGAAACCCAGCAACTCAAGAGCTACGAATTTGAGCCTCAGCAAATGCAGGACATAAAGACGTATCTCAGCAGGAACCCGACTTGCGAGCAAAACAGCACACGATGAAATTAGTGATTCAACAACCAGCAACACCCTTAGTAAACGATACTACTCAAGAAATTCTACTCGGCAAAAACCACAAAACGAAGGCAAAACCGCAAAGAAATCAACGCAGACTCGGACTCTATTAAGAACAAAACTCGGAAAACAAAATAACTTGCCAGCTTAATGGACTCCTAAAACCCAGAACTATAACTCGCAACCCGGCTATTAACTCAGCACTTAATCGACTCGGCAACAACAGACTCGGAAATGCAGTAACAAGACTCACAAACTTAGAAATCGCAGCACATAAACTAACTGAGCACAAGAACTAAACAACTACAAATTACAGTACAACTCCGGTGATAGAAAACTCAGCACATCACAAGATGAACCACAATCAAACTCAATCAAACTAAATCAACTCGGCACTACAAAACGCGACATTCAAACTAATTCAACGGCAAAACAAAACAGGAAAAGGGGTTGTTCGTGTTAGAGGCCCAACTTCTTACTGGGCTGGACCGAAAGCCCATTCATGGAATGAGTACCGGTTTGGCGAAGGCCCATGTCATTCGGCCCCTTTATTTACAACGGTCCGTTCGGTTGTACATCCCTGGGAACGTGGGAACGTGGAACACGTTCACCACTCACCTTACTCTCCGATAACTGCCAACATAGAGGATAAAGAGGTTAACAAAGGTTTGGGTTCATTCATTCAATCACTTACACAATTTTACACAATACAAACACTCTGCGTTTAATATTACTCATCAAAAACCAGTTAACTTATTCTCACACCGGAGGTGAATCGGGGGGTCACACCCTCGCATTCTTCTTCAATTGCAGGTCCGAACGAACGGATACACCGACGGAAACTGGTTGTAACATTTGGCGCCGTCTGTGGGAAACGTAGAGTTGCGTTTGTGTTGAATTATACAGTTAGTAATGGCGAATGAAACCGAGATACCAACAGCTGACGATAGCACTATGGCCGGAAATACTCGCATCACTCCTCTCATCACCCCAAGGCTTTTGATTTTCGACGAAGAGGGGGACATACCGTCTCCCGAAGAACAACGGGAAATTCTGATGAAGTGGCGAGAGGAACAAAAAGCCAAGGGGAAACGGAAAGAGATAGAGAAAGAGAAAAGCAGCAGGGAGGCCGAACGTCTGGCCAAAAAGAGGGAGGCCGACCGTTTAAGGCTAGAGGCCCTAAAGCTCCAAAGGGAGGAGATCGAGCTACAGGAAAAGGCACTCCGCGAGGCTCTAGAAGCCGAAGACCCGGAGTTGGATGACCGAAGAGACAAGAGACCAAGAACCAGAAATGATGAAGATGAGTCAGGGGACTCTGAATCAAACTCGAGGAGAACCCGATCAAGGATGGTTTATTCCTCCGATTCGGAAGAGGACGGTCCACATACGGACGATCGCATTCGAAGGATTGAGAAGGCCATGTTTGGAGAGAGAAAGGTCAGCCACGAGCCAGTGGTGACCGAAGACGTCGAACACTTCCGACCGCCTCCCGGAAGGCAGTTCCCGAAGATGAATGAATTTAACGGAAAGGGTGACCCCGAAGATCACTGTGAGAAGTATGAATCGCTCATGACTGGGATGGGGCACTGCGATGTGATGCTCTGTAAGATGTTCAAGACCTACCTAAAGGGGAATGCATCCATGTGGTACAGGTCGCTAAGACCTAGGTCGATAGGCTCGTATGAACAAGTGAAGAAAAAATTCTTGAGGCACTACTCACATTTGTGCCGAAGAGAGAAGGATACAGAAGCCCTGATCCACTGCAGGCAGGGACCGAATGAAGATTTGGGTGATTACTTAGCAAGGTTCAAAGAGGAAGCCGGTATGGTCACCAACTTGGACAAAGTCAAGGCGGCTGGATTCCTCGCAGCAGGCCTCGACCCTGTTAAAGGTAAGAAGCTTCGGTCCTCTCTTTATGATATGCCTCCCAAATCCTTAAATGATATATATGTGAGAGGAGAGGCCATTAGAAGAAAATTGGAATCAATTGGGGGGTACAAGGAGAACAAGAAAAATGATAGATATGACAGGAGGGACGACCGAAGGGATGACAGAAGAGACGACCGAAGGGGTCGAGGAGATATCAAGAGCAGGTTGAATGATACGAGGCCCGACAAAGGGGCCGAACAAAGAAGAGATAGAGATAGTACTGTGTTCACACCATTAAACACACCTATCTCGAAGATTCTCCATGAGATAAAGGGTAAACCTGGGTTTGTCAGACCACCCAAGTTGAAGACCCCTGAGAATAGAAGAAGCGACAGCAAATATTGTGATTACCATCGGGACAAAGGTCACAACACCGATGAGTGCTATCATTTGAAGAAGTTAATTGAAAGGATGATCAAAGATGGGGAATTGACCCAATTTGTGGGCGATTTGAGAGACAAACTCGAGTCCAGGGAGAAAAGGAAGGAAGCTGAAAGTTCCGAGAAGTACCGAGGGGAGGTCAGGACAATTTCCGGAGGAACAGTGCTTGATCGGGACAGTAAGACAGCAAGGAAAAAGTATGCCAGACAGATCTATAACCTGTACCAGTCAAGTTCAGCTAAGCAACCATTACCTATCACCTTCACAGAAGATGACTACGAGGACGTGATATGGCCGCACGAAGACCCACTTGTTATAAACCCAGTAATCGGGGAAAACAAGATATGGAGAGTGCTGGTGGACGAAGGGAGCTCAGTCAACATTCTATATCACCGAACATATTGCAAGATGAATTTGGGAGGTGAACAGCTGGAGCCATGCCACGAGGCACCTTTGTATGGCTTCGGTAATCAGCCTGTACCGATAGAAGGGACCATCACTTTGTCTGTCATGATGGGAAAAGCGCCATACACTGTGGTGAAGGAAGCAAAGTTCTATGTCGTCCGGGTCGATAGTCCGTACAACGAAATTCTGGGAAGGCCAGCCTTGTCTTTGTTCCAAGCTGTATCCTCTGTCCCTCATCTGAAGTTGAAGTTCCCAACAGAGCACGGAGTTGGAGAAATGAGAGGCGATCAGAAAGCCGCCAGAATAATCATGTTGGAGGACTTGGAAAAAGACAAAGATATCGAGATGACCGAAGCCGGAAAGAGGAAAAGAAATGAGACCGAAGCGGGGGGCAGCCACCAACTGCTGAACATTGAGTTGGAAAAATTTGGTTCCGACCTGTCAAGCCCGATTGCTGAGCCGGCTGCCGAGACCGAAGAGGTGGAGCTGTACGTGGGTCAATCGGGAAAGATGATCCAAATCGGAAAGAGCATGGAGCCCAAATTAAAAGAGAAAGTCATCCAGGTCATTAGGGAATTCCACGACGTATTCGCGTGGAATCCCGAAGATATGCCAGGTTTGGACCCTGCGGTGGCTAAACATTGCTTAAATGTAGCTCCCGAAGCCAAGCCCGTAAGACAAAAGAAGAGGAATTTCTCCATGGAAAGGCAGAAAGTAATTCAAGTCGAAGTCGAAAAATTGCTGGAAGCAAAGTTCATCGAAGAGATAGATTATCCCGATTGGTTGGCAAACGTAGTGGTGGTGAAGAAATCAAATGGCAAGTGGAGAATGTGTGTCGACTACACCGACCTGAATAAGCATTGTCCGAAAGACCACTATCCCTTGCCGAACATTGATCAACTGATAGATGCTACTTCGGGGCATCAAATACTCAGTTTCCTGGATGCATTCTCAGGATACCACCAAATTGCCATGAATGCCGAGGACGTTCCAAAGACAGCATTCATCACACCGAATGGCACTTATGCCTACATAAAGATGCCTTTCGGCTTGAAGAACGCCGGGGCAACATTTCAAAAGATGATCAACAAAGTGTTCAAAGCCCAGATCGGTCGGAACATGGAGTGCTACGTGGATGATATGATTGTCAAGTCCCTTTTCAGGGATCATGCCGAGGATCTGAGGGAATGTTTTGAAACGCTCAGAAGAAACAACATGAGAATCAATCCGAACAAGTGTACGTTTGGAGTAAATAGTGGGAAGTTTCTGGGATACATGGTTAGTGCCAGAGGAATTGAAGCAAACCCGGAGAAGATTAAAGCGGTCATCGACATGGAAGCGCCGAAGACCATCAGGGACATTCAAAAGCTGACCGGACGGCTAGCAGCCTTGAGGAGGTTCATTTCCAGATCGGCCGAAAAGGCCTTACCGTTCTTTGAAGTTCTTCGGGGGTCCAAGAATTTTGAGTGGGGGCCAAATTGCCAGAAAGCATTCGAAGAGGTTAAAGAGTACTTAGTGAAAGCTCCACTCTTAATGAGACCCGACCCGAAAGAAACATTGCAGCTGTACTTGGCTGTGAACGACCGAACACTTGGAGCCGTGTTGGTCAAAGAGCACGAAGGAAACCAGCATCCGGTGTTCTATGTTTCTCATATTCTCAAAGATGCAGAAACAAGATATCCAAATGCAGAGAAGTTCGCCTATGGACTGGTAATGGCCGCAAGAAAGTTAAGGCACTATTTCCAAGGAAGGACGATCAATGTTGTAACCGATCAGCCGTTAAAGAAAATCTTGCAAAGGCCAGAGGCATCGGGCAGAGTGGTTGCTTGGGCGATCGAACTGGGGGAGCATGATTTGGAATATACTCCAAGGACTTCGATCAAAGCCCAAGCACTAGCAGATTTCATGGTAGAATGCTCCTTCTCGGGGCCGAACAACTTGGCTCCTGAAGAACAAATGATTCAGACACCGGGAAAATGGAAGTTGTTTGTCGACGGGTCGGTCGCCAAGGAAAAGTGTGGGGCAGGGTTAATTCTTACAAGCCCAGAAGGATTTGAGATTTGTCAAGCTATCAGGTTCACTTTCCCGTTGACGAACAATGAGGCCGAATATGAAGCACTCTTGGCAGGGCTAGATCTGGCAAGAAGTCTAGAAGTTAAGCACATTAGGGCGTTCAGTGATTCCATGTTGGTGGTAAAGCAGTTCTCAGGGGAGTATGGGCAAAAAGATCCCCGAACCAAGGCATACGCCCTTAAGGTACGTGAACAATCTTTGCTGTTTGAAACTTTCGAGTTAACTCAAGTAGCTAGAGAAAACAACAGTCGGGCAGACGCCCTCTCGAGGTTAGCTTCGGCAGAAACCCAGAACCTAAATGGGTCCATCTATCTGACCGAAGTAAAGACGCCTTCGATAGACAAGAAGCAGTGCATGGAAATTCATCAAGGGGTCAATTGGATGACTCCCATCAGGGCCTTCTTGGAAAAAGGCATCCTACCACTTGACCGAAGGGAAGCACAGAAGGTGAAGTATCGGTCGGGAAATTACACTCTGGTCGGGGGCCGTTTGTTCAGACGATCGGCAAGCCAGCCGCTACTTAGGTGTTTAGACAAAGATGAACAACAGCTTGCTTTGGAGACGGTTCATGAAGGGATTTGTGGAGAACATTTGGCAGGACGAGCCTTAGCCTTCAAGATCCTTAGGCAGGGATTTTTCTGGCCAAAAATGAAAGAAGACGCAACAGAGTATGCAAAGAAATGCAAGCAATGCCAGCTATTCAGCACAATTCCGAAGCAACCTCCCGAAGAAATGTCTTCGGTCCTCAGCCCTATTCCATTTGCTATGTGGGCGGTCGATATTGTGGGAATCCTACCCACCAGCACTAAGCAAGCGAAATACTGTATTGTGGCAATCGACTATATGACTAAGTGGATAGAAGCAAAACCCCTTTCGGCCATTACCGAAGAGGCCGCGAAGAAATTCATGCTGGAACAGGTCATCTTGAGGTTTGGCATACCTATGGTTTGTGTGTCCGATAACGGTACTCAATTCATTGGGAGCAAGTTCAGAAAATTCCTGGCTCAATTCGGGATAAAACAGAAGTTCAGTTCGGTAGGGCATCCCCAGGGAAATGGGGCGATCGAGGCGGCCAACAAAATCATTTTTGATGGAATCAAGAAAAGGCTAGGGGAAGCTAAGGGACTTTGGGCTGAAGAACTACCATGGGTCCTATGGGCTTACCGAACCACTACGAGATCTTCAACCGGGGAAACGCCTTTCAAACTGGCCTTCGGAACTGATGCCCTTCTACCTGTCGAAGTTGGCCTGGAGTCTTACCGAACAGAAGTGTTTAACGTGGAGACAAATGAGTTCGGACTCCGAGCAAATGTGGACTTACTGGAAGAAGAAAGAGAGGTTGCCCACCAAAGAAACTTAAGGTACCAACTGCAGGCAGCCCAGTATTATGATTCGGGGATGAAGAAGAGATCCTTCCGAGTCGGGGACTTAGTGCTTCGGGAGTTAGCCACCTCCATGCCAGCCAAAAAAGGCAAGCTTATGCCCAACTGGGAAGGTCCATACGTGGTAATTGAAGTGGTCCGATCGGGCACCTACAAATTGGCTCATCCGGACGGCAGCCCAATCAAAAACACCTGGCATGCCGCTCGCCTTCGCCGTTTCTACCAGTAAGCTTACTGGACCAATTTTTATTGCTTTTTACTTCAGTATTTTGTCTTATGCAACTTTATTCTGAATTCCATAAGCTAGCATCAATCTGTAATCAAATCTATGTAAGAGTTGCATGATTAATGAAAAGATTGTTTTGCTCCATTTTTTTATCCGTTATTGTTAAGCTAAGTACATTTATAGCCAAAAAGCTAAGTACGCAATATTAAGCTTAATAGACCCATGTTTGGGGTCGACCGTATAAAACATGCGCCCTTTAACTTATTGGTAGTGTTCAAGTACATTGTGTTCTAAGCTACAAATACCTGACGAATCCAAATTTGGGGCCGACAGAATGAAATTTGGCCTCTTACAAAATTGTCTTAGTATTCAAGTTGCTTTGACATTAATTAAGGCCGGGAGGAAATATTTTTCAGCCGACCGAACGAGACCTTAATCATTTACAAAACCCCTTAAATAATTGGGGGCAGCTAGGTTACGACCAAAGATGCACAAAAAGGCAAGAATTATGCTAAGGCAAAAATGGCCGAAGAAGCATAAAAATACAAGTAATTATGCTAAGGCAAAAATGGCCGAAGATGCATAAAAATGTAAGTAATTATGCCAAGGCAATATAATGCCGAAGACGCATAAAAATAAAAATAAAATAATCATGCCAAGGCAAATCAAAGCCAAAGACGCATGAACAGAAACAGAAGCCAAATTAAGGCCGAAGCCGAAGACGCATAAAAAAGAATATTATGCTAAGGCAAACTTAAATAAAACAAGCCCGAAGGCAAAGTAAAGTATTACAAGCCCGAAGGCACGAATAAAGAGCCCGAAGGCAAAGTTAAACAGTACAAGTTCGAAAACATTAAAAATCTACAAAATTACAAGGCGTCACCAGCTGAAGGATCGTCGGAAAGAGATTCATCTTCGCCCGAAGAAACCTCCAAGGGTTGATCAGTTTCCTCCCGACCAACCGGATCCTTCATCCCGAGTGAAAGATCGATCAGCTGAGTATGATCGAGGCCTAGAGAATGTGCCTTCAGCACAGCGCCGTCATATCCCATCTGATAGCATCTTTCTTCGGTCAGCTCCAGAGTTTTCTTCAGCTTCCGAACGCTCTTCCTTGTAAGTTTAAGCTGCTTGTTTCTCCACTCGATGCGCGCCCGAAGGGTGTCCAGCTCCTTCAGCTGCTCCTTGAGAGCCTCATTATCGGCAGACAGAGTCTTGGCTTGACCGGTGACCCTCTCCAGTTCAATGTTGGAGTTCCGAAGGTCCTCCTCAGCCTTGACAGCCCGAACTTTCAGCTGGTCAGCTTCGGTCAGCTTGTTCTGGATCCCCTCCACCCGTTCGGCGACTACAGCAGCCCAGGAAACTCCCTGAAAATAAACAAGGGAAAAGGTCAAAAAACCTAAAGGCAAATAAAGTAATGGCATAAAGGAAAAAGGCTTACCATGGAGAGGAGGGCTAGCATCTCCGTACACGCCTCCAGGTCATTCGCCTTGGCAATCGTCGGCCGATCGGCTGGAAGGATGAGGCCCCGGCAGAGATCGGGACCCACAACAGTTGACAGCTGCGGAGCAGGAACGATGATCTGGTCGGTTTCAATTACTCCCCAGGGAGGAGAATACACTTTCGGATCAACGTCTCCCGACCGAAATCTCTTTCGGGAATCGGTCGAGGTAGCCAAACCTAAAGTCAGCTCTTGAGGGGAAGAAACAAGTGGAGCTTCAACCCTCTCTCCCTGGTCGGGGACCGACTTCTCCTCCTCGGTCGAATGAGCAGTTGCCTCTTCTTCGGCCGTAGCGACTATAGAAAGCTGAGCCGCCTTCTTTCGCTTGCGCTCAATAATGTCCTGAAGAGAAGACACTGCATAAAACAACAGAGTGTTAAACAGCAGAATATTGAAATTGAAAACAAGTATCTACGACCGAATATGTAAAGCTGAAAACAAGTATAGGTGTTACCACTACCCCAAAGGGCAACCAGCCAGTCGTTATTCCTTCCGTCCGATCGAGGGACCTGGCCCATGTCAAGCTCGCAGAGTAGGCGGTAATCGTGCACGTCCGCTTGCAACAGGTCGGGATATGTCAACCGGGACGGATCTAAGTCATACCATCGGCCGTATTTTTCCATCCTCGGCCCCGAAATAAACGCCCAGCTCTCATGAGTCCCTTTGTTGCTGGAATTGGTTTGAGCCCAATCGGCCCTACCGGTTCGACGAGCTATGGTGTAGTAGCCATTACTCTTCGAATTCCTTCGCAGCTCATAGTGGTGCCAGAACAAGGTGGTCCTTGGAGTCATTTGCTTGGCGAGACACCGAGCCTGGAAAGCGTTGATATGGAAGAGACTGTTCAGGTCTAACTGCCCTATGGCGATCCTCAATTGCTTCAGTATCTTCTTCAGAATTGGCAACATCGGTAACCGGAAGCCGCACTTGAACGCCATCTCCGAGATACCGGTCGCCACGCCTCCTCCGCAGAGGGCAGGGATCTCGGGGTTGTGCCAGATGCGGTCCTTTTTCCGCGGTGCGAAGAAGAACCAGACATTCTTCTCCACCATGTACTTAGAATGGAAGCGTTCAATTTGTTCCTCGGTCAGTTGTGACCGAAGGTTAGCGGCCGGGAATAATTTGGCATCGCTAAAGGGCGAAACCTCCGAAGGACCAGCACCCTCGGTTGACCGATCCATGTCCCTGCATTCGGAAATAAAGAGACATTAGCTTTGTACTCGGACAAAGAAGACGAAAACAAAAAGGGGAGAGGCCGAGTACAGTGAGCCAGGATCGGTCGGAGAATCCTTAAATCTAAGGTTTGGCAAATTAAGGGTCGTCTAAAAGTTATAAAAGATCGGGACAGACCGAAGGGGGTTCTCAGGGTTTGAAAATCCCGAAGGACATCTCAACCCTGACAACTTCCAAGCAAATCTCAAGGTTCAAGTAAGGGGTTGTATCAGAGCAACACAACGGAAATTAAAAGGAAAAGACACGCGCATGTTCTACTCAAAGCGACAAGAATAAACTGCACAGGTAACTTTACATATGTGTACATATAGATACATACATGTGTGTGTGGATACGAAAAGCAGATATGAACACAAAAGCAGGAAAGAAAGTAATACAAGTGTGCGATGAATCGAAAAAAGAAGGGAAGTAATGAGAACTTACTGGTTTGTTTGAGATCTCTGATAAGATCGAGTTCGCGGGGATAGACTTCTTGGACGTGAACGTCGACTGAAATCGGCGATTTGGGGGCCTCCGGTGATGAAACAACGCTCCCAATTGCTATTGAGATCTCTCTGGAGGGAGTTTTTGCTTTGAATGTTAAAGAAATGATATGTGCGTAAAAGAAAGAAAGAAAGAAACTGTGGAGTTTAAATAGAGAAGATGTGACGTTTGGACAGAGCCGTTTCATATTCAACGGCGGGGATTGAAGCGCAAATCTCGAGGACAGACAGCTGTCAGCCATAAAGGGACACGGCTCCCTAGGAGGCGTCTCAGTCTTGTCCATCGCCATTTTTATCCGAAGGGAACGTACGAACACAGAAGTCCGAAGATGGGCTTGGGCTTTAGCCTTCGTCCTGAGGATAACTCCGAACGAAGCCTAGGGACATGTTAGAGGCCCAACTTCTTACTGGGCTGGACCGAAAGCCCAGTCATGGAATGAGTACCGGTTTGGCGAAGGCCCATGTCATTCGGCCCCTTTATTTACAACGGTCCGTTCGGTTGTACATCCCTGGGAACGTGGGAACGTGGAACACGTTCACCACTCACCTTACTCTCCGATAACTGCCAACATAGAGGATAAAGAGGTTAACAAAGGTTTGGGTTCATTCATTCAATCACTTACACAATTTTACACAATACAAACACTCTGCGTTTAATATTACTCATCAAAAACCAGTTAACTTATTCTCACACCGGAGGTGAATCGGGGGGCCACACCCTCGCATTCTTCTTCAATTGCAGGTCCGAACGAACGGATACACCGACGGAAACTGGTTGTAACAGTTCGGACTGAAAATAAAAAGAAAAGAAGGAAATGGGGACCGTTGGTTTCGATGAAATGGTAAAAAGACAGGGGAGAGTGATTGTGCGTATTCGAAGGAAAAAGAGAAAGGGAGATGGGCTTTGGTTGTGACGAAACCGAAGAAGAAACTGGGCTTGATTGCATAAAACTGAAAACAGGGGACTTTTTATTTCTGAGATGTAAATGAAAGCAGATTACTTGAACTAAAGCTTCGAATTTTAACAATTAAAACGAACTGAAAAGGGATGCTTACAGAAAATAAAATTACAAAATACTACTCTAATCTAAAGGGCTATTCCCCGGGGTCTTTTTGTATCTCTCTGAATGGTTCTATTTATACACCTAGCTGATGAACTAGTTTTCATATGAAAATATAATTAAAGTCTCAAAAATCATGCTATATTTTGTCAACATGGCTGCACTATTATTTCCAAGATTCCCTGCAGTCTTTTGAAATTTTAATGCTGCTCCTTTGACTTGTACGACGGCCTTCGCAGAAATGCTTTTTAACCCGCACAACTCATAATCTTTAATTAATAAATAATTAATTTAATTCAGAAATTATAAAAATAAATACCTAATGTTATTAGATATTTATAAATATAATTTTCTAATTTAAATAAATTAATTATAACCAAAAATTAAATTCTTATGTTCCGAGCTGCGGTCTACTGAGGGTCTGGAACCGGACTCCTTAAGCTTTCCCTTTTTCACCAAACTCCTAATTCTTTTGCCTTTTTGCATTTTGATCATTTTCTTCTCTTTTTGGCCCTTCCTTGCTCTTTATTCTTTTATTTTGCCATTTCTTTATTTTTCTACAAATTTCCTGAAATGCAACAAAATAATTTATTAAAATACGAATTCAAGCAATAAATAGGCCATAAAAATATGCAAAATTATGCACTTATCAAATGCCCCCATACCTATCTTTTGCTCGTCCTCGAGTAAAACAAAAATAAAAAAATGCAAAATAAAAACCTATACTCACTGTCGTAGGAATCACGGGTAATTTTAGGTTTACCAACCCGTTAAACCCATAGACGATCTCTACAGGAGGAGTGCTGTCTCCTAAGGGTTTTCAGAAGATATACCCATAAAATCTATTTTTTCCCTGCCAAGTCTCAAGTATGCAACATATCATAGTACTCCACACAAGTAAACCTCAATCGCACAATATTGACAGTCTGTTCACTTACACATCATATGCACAAGACTATCCAAGTAAGCACACAGTCTAGATAGACAAAAAGATCATGAAATATATATCAATGCCGCATTCAATGAGTAACATGCTATGGATAGAAAATCTCACATAACTCTCAAATCACACAAGTGTTTAGGTGAAGTGTATTCGCTCAAGTTCAATCAATTAAGTCATGTGCTACCATATGCTTGGTTGTCCACCAAATCTCCACTACTTTGTATACATGCATGCACAAATCAAAAGGTCTTTGTTAAAGGTTGTAACGTGGCTAAGGTGAAGGGTAGGGAATCAAGAAAAAGGCTGACAAGTGGCTAACTCGACAAACTAATAGAGCACAATGTTCATTTTTAATTAAAGCACTCAACATGAAATTTCGATCATGTAAAAGGTGATCAGACTCTCACAAGCATTAAACCCCAAGCACATATTGCCATGTACTTTTCCAATTTCATATTGCACAAACCAATGAACATAACTTTACTTGACCTTTTATTTATTTATTTTTTTTCTTTTTTTCTTTTTTTTTATTACAATATTCCCACCCAATTTTCACACTTTAACAAAGAAATCCCCACACTATGTACTCACCAACCCCCAAATGAATCAAAATGCTCTACTAGTAAATCAAGAGAAGAATAAACAAGTAGGCTCAAGAATTTAGATTGGTGATACAAAAATAACGGATATAAAGCTCAAAGGGGTTCACTAAGGATATATGATTCAAGGTACTGTTTGGATAAATACGGTTAATCCTAGTGCCTTTATCATTTTTATGCATACAGATATCATGTAAACTCAAAATGGTTTAAAGCAAGTTCTAGAGCAACATGTCAAATGATGAACTGCACACAACAATAAAATTTGATCGATATAAAATGTACCAATCATAAATTAGGCTCAAGATCTCACAAGGTGAAGGCATGCTTTAGTACTCACTAAATTTGACAAAGACACATCTCAAGTTTTATAATTTTCGCAAGCACGTACAAGGAATCATCAAGTAACAAATAACTTTCAGAGATATGACATGTCAAATAATCATGCAAAATAAGCTCACAAGATGTGTACCTATCCATGTTAACACACTATGAGACGAGGCAATTAATTTTAAATTTTTTCAATTTTTTTGGATTTTTCAATTTTTTGTATTTACACTAAGAACTCTCCCCCATACCTAAATCATGCATTGTCCTCAATGTATGCAAATAAAAATGAGGTATGAAAGAGTGAACGAAAACTCCCCTGAAAATGAGCATGACATTTGTTCCTCTAGACTGAACATATCTTCAAGTTTTTCTTGCTTTCCACATAGCACCAATAATCCCCTTAGCCTTTCCTTCCCCAGAATAAATTTAAATCCATGTCAGCAACCTTTTTCTTGCCTTTATTACGCCTTCTAGCTTCTTGCTCATCCACCTTCTCCCCCTCAGTTGGGTTATCCTCCAGAATAGTTGGATGTGGAGTTGGAAAATTAGAAGAAGCTGTCTTCACCAAGGAATTAATTGTATGACTAAATTGGGCTGCCATGGAACTCAATTGAGCCTGGAATACATCATTCTGATTAAGTTGCAAATGTTTTATTTCCGCAATGGACTCACGGATATGTGGCAACTCGTTCTCCAGTGATTGGACCCGTGCAAGGAGTCTGTTGTATCCCGCTCTGGTTATAGGTGCATGTGGTTGAGTCTGTTGCCCACTCTCATGTCCTGCTGGTGGATCTGCAAATGAAATCATCCTAGGGCCTTTGTCGGATGGTGCAATGAAAGTTCGGGAGCTTCCCACCTCTCGTGAAGCAAGATGCCTGCCACTGGTGACGAGTGGTAAATCTGGAAAAAGATCAAGAGATTTTCTCCCTGGAAGGTTGAACTTGAATGGACTGAGTGGCACAAGACCCAAGTTTCCCTCGACTGTCTCGGGTTCGCTAGGTTTACTCCGTTTAGCATGAGGTAGAGTGGATGATGTAGCAAACTCCATATGTGGTGCTGCTCTGACTGATCTTGGTAACAACGGAAGTGGGACAGTCTTCAGATATTCCGTTAGGACTGTAGGCACATCCGTATAGTTCTTATTGCTTATGTAATTAATTACATTTGCCTTCATGTAAGAACATTCCACATCTCTACCATGGTCCAAGCGTAACCTGTCTGCATCACTCAAAAAATCATTTAATATTAATTGCAGAAATCTTGGGTATAGACATTTTACCCTTTGAGTCTGGACATCCCTGGTTCCTAGTCGATTCATCTTCAAAATAATTTGACCAAGCACTATCTTACCAAAATTAATCCTCAAATTATTGGCGACCGAATACCCTATTGTTTGAATAAATTCAGATATTCGATCTAGATTTGTTCTTTCTGAGGAAAAAACATTGTTAAGAATGTGGAAGAAGAAATTCCAATACTGGGTTAGATATGATCTAGAGAGATTACCAGTACTGAAATTACCATCTTGGTACCTTATCAGACGAAAGAACCTCTCAATCTGGTCGGGTGTAGGATCAGCAACGAGATTTTCCGTAGGAAATTGAAGAATCCGATTAACATCTCGTTCGGTGACTTTAATCGACCTACCAAAGAGTCGATATGTGATTGCTAACCCGTCATTTCCAGAAGTGTTCACCGCACTGCAATACAATTCACGCAAGGCATCATAATTGAGCGGCACTGGTGTAACTAAAGCATAGCGAATGATTGAATGCTCATTCAAAAATTGTGCCCAAACTCGAAATTGCTCATCCCGGATGGTGTTGATATCCAGAATGGAAGTAGGATTAACTCTAGCAATTGAGAAGCTTCCTTGCAATGCCATTTTTAAGACAACTAGATTGTGAGATTTTTTTTCTTTGGGAGGTTGGAGTTTTCAGCAATTTGTGTGTAAGCTCTGTATATCTGCAATGATGAATTAACACAGACAAAAAACTCATTGATTATAAGGTTTCAAAAATTAGTGGTTAGGTGATATAGTACAAGCTATGCTATCCGCTTTTCTTCTTTTAGCCCCAACCCTACTCTCACTTTTTCTTCAAAGTCCTCCTCGAGCCACACAACGCTCTTTCTTTTCAACGACAACAATATCTGCATAGCCCTCTAAATCAATTCAGTGGGGATGAGTTCTCGATGAACAATTATAAAAGAGGAAAATTAAAAAAAAAAAAAAACACAAAAAATCCTAAAAATTACAAAATAAATAAATAAAAATAAAATTAATAAAAGTAAAAAATAATTGGAAAAACTCCCCTAATGCATAAGCATGAAGTGTCGAGGTATGGAGTGCCACTCCCAAAAAGACCAAAAATATGTGGCACGAGACTACCACGAATAACATCCAGAGCATCAACAGTTGTTTTAATTTTGCACAAAATTTCCAAACAAGCATTAGCAATTTTTGCTACTATATCAATAAATAATAACTGATCAAGAAAATGTGTAGTTTTGGAAAATTTGGTGATAAAACAACGATAGAATTCACAGCTGTTATAGCCAAAATTCGGTTCGGGTATTTTTAAGATGGATTCGGGTCAAATATGGATTCAATTTGGGGAATTCTAGAATAAATTAGGGTTTTGACTCAAGTTGGAGGAATTAGGCCGCGCCCTGGCTTTCCTTATAGCTAGGGCGCGCCCTACATGTGAAATATGGTGACGAATCTGTTCAAGTTGGTTTTCTAAGAAGACATTGAAGAAATCTCTCCTAGGATACTGTTCAAGTAAGGATTCTACTTAGGTGGGATTCCACTCAAGCTGGAATTCTAGAAGTTGAAGAATTCCCTCCTGTCGTATCTCAGGAGGGGGATGTCCGTCGCAGAAGGCCTCCAGGGGTTTGCCTGGATATAAGGACCCTTCTTAGACGCTAAGGGAGGCATCCGTGCGCCCTAAGGTGGAAAGATGGGGACTTTCTGGTGTGTGCTTTGGGAGCTCTGTTCCTGTAGCCAATGGGCGCGCTCTCATTGGGGAACTTTGGAGTAATCCTGCACTTTGCACCCAAAAGCTCTGGATCACCTGTCCTGTTATCTGGTGGGTGCTTCTCATTCGGGGGACAGGGATGCGCTCTGCACTTGGGGTAAATCACGGCTATACCTGCATCCTTGAAATCAAGAAATAGCTGGTAGCGGATAGGACTAGTCCTCGACGGGGGAAGTTTCCTTATCCGTGAAGTCTTGAGATCCTGGATGAGCCTTGGGCCTTTGTGGTTAGGCCTCATAGCAGAACATTCCGGAAGCTGGTCCGTTATCCAAGCCCATTTGGGTTTCTTGTTCTCCAAGAACTACGTATGGCTTGATCCCCTATAAATACCGGGGTACGTAGGCCGATTGAGGGGTTGGAAGTCAAGAGCTCTGAATAGCCGCCACTAACCCTATCAATCTCAGCCACCAATCACAAACAGCTACCACCCTTTTCGGCAAAGAACCACCGCTGTAGATCTTGTTTCCGGCAAAGTACCTCGAATTTTGTTGTTACCAAATTCCTCCGTCAACAAATTGGCGCTAGAAGGAGGGGATCCAATCAAGATCTTCATCTTAGGAGGAAAAGATGTCTCACAATCAACGCAGAGGTTCTCACGAAGAGGATTATTACGATTCTGAAGATAGCTTGGGGGGTAACCAAGTTCGTCACGAAGCTTATGTTCCGGAGGAAATCCCTGTTCCCTCACACCACCATGGAACTCCAGCCACCGGCGGTGGCCAGCCGCCCGTTCTTATCAGTAACGCGGCATTGATGGAACAACTATACCGCATGGGTGATGCCCTAAATAATTTCGGGGCAAGATTGTGTTCCGTGGAAGAAAATCAGGGGTCAAGGAGAAAATCTCGGAGTATCCCACGAAATCATCATCGAACAGGGAAAGCCCTCCAAGTCGAGGAAAGCCCTCGTAGAGATAGTGAAGTGCAGGAGAAGAGATTTCAGCTAATTACTCCTCGAAGGTTAGAATACTCTGATCCTATTGTCGAACATCCAAGTGAAGATAATTCTGAGCGCAGGTTGGCGAGTCCTGAAGCTAGGGCGCGCCCTCACCCTCATCGGTCAGGGCGCACCCCTAGTGAGATTCAGCGGGATGAAGAACAGATGGCTAAGGAGAAAAGAGATTTTGCAAGCTTGAAGGAGTGTCTTGGAATAAGGCTTAATGACGACGATTTAAGGATGGTACTCCTTGAGCAGCAAAAGAAAAGCCAATACTTGGAATCACGGCCCCATGATCCACAGCGTGCGCCCCCTGACAACAGGTCGAGGCCCCTTGGACATGAGCGAGCCCTTATACGGAGTCATGAGCCACAGCGTGCGCCCCCTGACAACAGGTCGAGGCCCCTTGGACATGAACGATCTCTTGCTCGCAATAGTAATCCACAGCGCGCGCCCCCTGTTCATAACAGGACGCGGCCCCTTGGATCTAGACAAACTTTTCAGCACAACACTGGAGCAAGAGCAAACCGTGATAACGGTGATAAAAGAAGGGAAGGGTATCAAGGAGATGGGCGCCCCCATCGTCAGGGCGCGCCCTCAAGTAGAATATTTCCCCGTAATCATCAAATCCCAAGTACTTCTGATGAGTCTAGATCGAGGACGCGCTCTCACTCAGGAGGACAACATCAGAGAAATTCTCAGGGGAATCCGCAACCTCATGGAAATCCAGAAGGTCAGCAAACACAAACTCAAACTCAAGAGGATGTGGTTCAGCCACAAGCAGGGAATCAAGGAGGTGTGGAGACAGCGGCTCCACCTCCACCTCCACCTCCAGGGAGTACTCAAACTATGGCACAACCAAATATTCAGAATGTTCCCGGGGTTGGAACTTTTAATGTGGATGATTTGAAGAAGCTCCATGCTCACTTGGATGGAGGAAGAATATCTGCTACTGCACAAACTTCCTCTCCATTCTCAACTGAAGTAAGAGAGGCGCAGCTTCCTACTGGGTATAGATCTATGACAAACGATTTGCGCTTTCATGGAAATGCAGATCCTGTCGAATTTCTCGGACGTTTTGATATCGAGATGGATGTCTATCAAGTGACAGAGTTGGCTAGGTGTCGATTGTTGGCAGCAACTTTCAGGGAGAGTGCTCAGCAATGGTTTCAGAAACTTGGCCCGGGAGTTATTACGTCTTGGCAGGTAATGAGGAATTTGTTTTTGACTAAATTCCAGGCGGCAGTGAAATATGCTCCTCCCGTCACAACTTTGGCCAATATCAAGCAGAGGGAAGGGGAAAGTCTGCAATCTTACTTCAAGAGGTTTAACTCAGAGTCAACTCTGGTGAGAGGAGCCACTGATGAAACACTCAAGAGTTTTCTAATTGCTGGATTATCGGTGGGAACTGATTTTTGGAAACATCTCCAAGGACGAGATCCACCGACATTGGCTGATGTGTTTGCACAAGCTGAATCTTTCAAGATTGTGGAGCAATCTTTGGCAGATAATCGAAAGACTGATAGTCAAAATAGTTCTAAGATAAAGGTTGGAAAGAGGAAGGATAGGTCTCCTAGTCCAACTCGCCGGATAGCAACAGGAGCCAATCGTGTGAACTTAACTGAATCCGGCAGAAATTGGGGTCCCCCAGATACTTACACTTATGATCAAAGGCCGGGTAATTACACACCCCTAGCAGCCTCCATTGAACATATTTTTGAAGTGAACAAAAATAAAGGATTCTTCAGAAAGCCAGAGCCTCTCTCTTCTTGGCAAAGTAAAGATAAAAGAAAGTACTGTGAATTCCATGAATCTTCTGGGCACAATACTCATGAGTGTCATCAATTGAAGGATGAGATTGAGGACTTGATCAAGGAAGGATATCTAACAGAATGGATTGTCAGAGAGGTGAAAAAACATAAGGAGAATCCTGATAAGAGAGATGGAGGGCGCGCCCCCCATATGGATGATAGGCCTGAGGAGAAGAAGTTCGTGAAGGAAGGAAGCATTCACATTATCTTTGGTGGACACCACCTGGGAGGTGACAGCAATCATGCTATGGAGAGATACACTAGAGAAGCGAGGTATCGACCTCTTACAAATGTGAATAGTCTGGAGTTGAGGCCACCTAAATTGTTCAAAGGGGAGTTTGCTGATATCACTTTTACTGAGGAAGAGGCAAGATGGGTACACCATCCTCATAATGATGCTTTGGTGGTGGCAATTCAGATTGGGTCCAAGAATGTACATCGAGTTTTTGTTGATAATGGGAGTTCGGTGAATATTCTGTATTACAGTACTTATCAAAAGCTGGGACTTCTAGACAAGGATATGATTCAAGATAACGGATGGATCTATGGTTTTTCGGGCGAATCTGTAAAGGTCATGGGATCTATCAAATTACCAGTAACTCTCGGGGAAGGGACTCTTTCTGTAACACAAATGATGGATTTCATGATTTTGAATGTGGAATCATCACACAATGCTTTGGTGGGACGTCCCTTGTTGAAAGAAATGAAGGTTGTGACCTCCATCTATCATCTTGCAATGAAGTTTCCTACGCCAAATGGTGTGGGAACAATTCGAGGATCCCAACACGACTCGAGAGATTGTTATCATAAGGCAATTAAAGGGTTCAGGAGACAGCAGGATGGAGGGCGCGCCCTCAGTGAAAATAGTTCTGGAGTTATGAGTATTGCTCTTGAAGAAGTGAAAGTCCATTATCTTGTTCAAGAACCAGAGGAAGAAACACCTTGTTCTAGGGCGCGCCCAGAGGGTAGTTTTTCAGTGTTGGATGATCTTCAGGATGGAATTCTGGAGGAAATTGAAGAAGACTCGGAGGAAGTAATTTCAGTTAATATCAAAGGTGAACAGGTTGAAGGGAGGCGAATGTTACTTGAAGGATTGGTGCATACCCTTGTTGAGGAAGACTTCCCTCTTAAAGAGGACGCGCCCTCCAAGGATGCATCACCCATCGAGGATCCTCGAAGTTTTGATTTTGATCTTGATCCGAGAACACCACAATCTGTGGAAAAGACTGGTCCTGCAGAAGATACTATTTCAATTTTGGTGGATAAAAAGGATTCAAGTAAAATTTTGAAAGTCGGATCTCAATTGAATTCCAAGTTAAGAGGGATGCTCACTAATTTTCTTTTGAATAATCTGGACGTATTTGCTTGGAGTCATGCTGATATGGTAGGAATTGATCCAAAGATTATGTGTCATCATTTGAACATAGATCCTACCAAGAAAGGGATCCGTCAGAAGCGTCGACCTGTAAGTGGAGAAAGAGCTATAGCATTGAAGGAGGAAGTTGATAGACTTCTGGATGTTGGTTTGATTAAAGAGTCATATTACCCCGATTGGCTGGCTAATCCTGTTCTTGTCAAGAAGCCTAATGGAAAGTGGAGGACTTGTGTGGATTTCACGGATCTGAACAAGGCTTGCCCTAAAGATAGTTTTCCTCTCCCTCGGATTGATCAGTTGGTGGATGCTACCGCTGGCCACGCTCTTTTAAGTTTCATGGATGCTTATTCGGGCTACAATCAAATTCCCATGTATGAACCTGATCAAGAACATACCTCTTTCATCACAGATAGGGGTTTGTACTGTTATATTGGAATGCCATTTGGTTTGATCAATGCTGGAGCTACTTATCAAAGGTTGGTGAACATGATGTTTAAAGATTTGATAGGGAAAACCATGGAGGTGTATGTGGATGACATGCTTGTAAAATCCTTGAGGGCAGAGGACCATGTAAAGCATTTGGAGCAAATGTTCGGAGTATTGAGGAAGTTCAGAATGAAGTTGAATCCTCAAAAATGTGTGTTTGGAGTGGAATCCGGAAAATTCTTGGGGTTCATGGTTAATCATCGTGGGATTGAGGCGAATCCAGCCAAGATTAAAGCCCTACTTGACATGAAATCTCCATCCAGTGTGAAGCAAGTTCAGAGTTTAGCTGGGAGAATTGCAGCGCTCAGTCGCTTTGTGTCAAAATCTTCGGATAGATGCAGAGAGTTCTTCAAAGCAATCAAAGGAGCATCTAAAGATTTTGTGTGGACTCCTGAGTGTGAAGAGGCTTTTCAGAAGATCAAAGAGCAGTTGGGGAATCCTCCACTCTTAGCCAAGCCCGTGGAGGGAGAAACCTTGATATTATATTTGGCAGTATCAGAATACTCCATTAGTGCAGTGTTGGTGAGAGAAGAAGTTGATCATCAGTCCCCGGTTTACTATGTGAGCAAGCGTTTGCATGATGCAGAGACTCGATACACCAGCATGGAGAAGTTGGTTTTCGCTTTAATCTTGGCGGCTAGGAAACTTCGTCCTTACTTTCAAGCTCATAGGATCGAGGTTCGTACTGCTTATCCATTAAGAAGCATTCTTCACAAACCAGAAGCTTCAGGAAGAATGTTGAAATGGGCCATCGAATTAGGACAGTTTGATTTGGAATATACGCCAAGAACAGCAATTAAAGGTCAGGCTTTAGCAGATTTCATCCTGGAGTTTGATTCAGAGACCGAGGAAAAGTCAATGGTGTTAGCAGAACCAGGAATTCCTCCTACGAGGGCGCGCCCTCTTGAGGAAATTCCTCAACTTTGGTGGAGGTTGCACGTTGATGGGGCTGTAAACAATGGAGGAGCTGGTGCAGGTGTAATTCTAGTGACACCTGAAGGAAATCAACTGATGAGTGCTATTCACTTCAAATTCGAGGCAACTAATAATGATGCAGAATATGAAGCTTTGATTAATGGATTGAAAATGGCCTTGGAAATGAAAGTAGTAAATTTGATTGTGTTAAGTGATTCAGAGTTAGTGGTCAGGCAGATCAAAGGAGGTTTTCAGTGTAGAGGTCCAAGAACAGAGCTTTACATGAAGTGTGCACAACGGTTAATGCAAAAGTTTCGTGAAGTAAGGTTAGAATGCATTCCTCGAGATGAAAATTGCTCTGCAGATGTTTTGGCTAAGCTAGGATCCCAGAAGGATGCTATGTTATTAGGAACAGTTCCTCTACAAATTCAAGAAGTGCCAAGTATTCCAGAAGTGGAAGTTATGGAAGTAGAGAATATTCCGTCAGTCACCTGGATGACTCCAATTCTAGAATATCTCCGTAGGGGGATTCTCCCAAGCGATAAAATTGAAGCAAGGCGTCTTCGATATCATGCTGCTAGGTTTGTGGAGTATGATGGAATTCTGTACAAAAGAGGTTTCAATCAACCGCTTTTGAAGTGCATAGATGGAGATGAATGCAATTATATTTTAAGGGAGGTACATGAGGGAATTTGTGGCAATCACTCGGGGGGTGGTTCGTTGGCAATGAAGGTGTTAAGGCAAGGTTATTATTGGCCTACTATGAAGAAGGATGCCTATGAGTTTGTCAAGGCATGTGATAAATGCCAGAGGTTCGCCAATTATTCAACAATTCCTGTGACCACCTTGACTTCTATGATGAGTCCTTGGCCATTTGCTATGTGGGGAATAGATCTCATTGGAGAACTTCCTAAATCTAAGGGAGGAGTAAAATATGCTGTTGTTGCAGTGGATTATTTCACCAAATGGGCGGAAGCGATGCCCTTGGCCACAATCACAGCGAAGAAAATCAAGGATTTTGTGTTCAACTCTATTGTTTGCAGATTCGGGATTCCTTACAAGCTTGTTTCAGATAATGGAAAGCAGTTTGATAGCAAAGAGTTGCGAAAGTTATGTGAAGATTTGGGAATCAAGAAAGAATTTGCAGCTGTATATCATCCTCAGAGTAATGGGCAGACTGAAGCTATCAACAAGATAATCAAGCATACCTTGAAAACCAAGTTAGAAGAAAGTAAAGGGAATTGGCCTGAAGAACTTCCTATGGTCTTATGGTCTTACAACACAACCCCGAGGTCTACGACTGGGGAGTCTCCATTCATGTTATCTTATGGGTGTGAGGCAATGGTTCCAGTGGAAATCGGAGCAGGATCATTCCGAAGAGATTTCTATGAGGAAGAATCGAATATGATAAATCAAAGGCTAAATCTTGATTTTCTAGAAGAAATGAGGGCAAATGCGCAGTTGAGATTGGCAACTTATCAGCAGAGGGCAGCGAGGTACTATAACAAGAAGGTGAAGATTCAGCCTTTCAAGGTGGGTGATTTAGTTCTGCGAAAAGTCATGCCTAATACAAGAGTAGCAGCACATGGAGTTTTTGGTCCCAACTGGGAAGGACCTTACAAGATCAAATCTATCATCTGGGAAGGAACTTATCATCTAGAAGACTTGGATGGAATTGTAATCCCAAGAGCATGGAATGCAGAGCATTTGAGGAAGTATTATCAGTAGGGTGTGGTTTTAACCCCCTATTGTATGAAGGCTTATACTTAAGTTATAGACTAGTATAAATAAATATTCTCCTAGTCTAGGGGGGTAGTGTATATACGCCTTCTTTAGTTCTAGTTGAGACTTGCTATGTTTTTCCACATTTTTTAGAAGTGTATTCTCCTTAGCTTGGGGGGTATAACATGTATACCTTCCCTTGTTCTGCTGAGATTGTTTGAAGATTAATAAAGAATATCAAGACATTTTTTGCAAGAATTTTGAAGATTTTTTGATTGAAGTATAAGAGGTCGTGCCCATTTCTTAAGGTGCGCCCTCAGCATGTATAAAGATTTGTTATGAAGTAATTGACAGGTTAAAAAAACCCTGAAAGGGTAGTGCCTTAGGGCGCGCCCTCAAGATGAATGAACAATGTGTGCTATATTTTAAAGAGAAGAGCTTAAAGGAAATGATGAAGAGAAGGTCGCGCCCCCATTTAGGGCGCGCCCTCATTGGAAGCATTTAACAAATGAAAGCATGAAGATAAATAGAGCATAACAAAAGTTTAAAAGACATTTAAAAGTTAGGAGTTACAAATTGCAGGGTTTTACAAAGGACCCGCACCTTAAAAGTTAAGTGCATACGAAACAGGTTTAGAAGACTGAAATCCTAAGGCGCGTCCTTAGGGGGAGAAGAGATAACCTTGGAGGGTGAAGGAGGTGCATCCTGAGCTACATCTGTAGGAGATTTTTGAGTAGGAACAGCAGCAGGAGAGGGTTGAACGTTGTCAGTAGAAGGCGCGCCCTCAGAAGCTTCCTCTAACCCTAACTCTATTCTTTTCGCCTTAATGTCTAAGGCTCTGTCAACCTTGAACTTTGCTATGTCCTCAGCTGCAGCAGGTCCAAATTTCTCCCAGGTATAATCAGGGTCAGTAGCCAGAAAACCAATAAGATAGAAGTTGAAACCTTTTTCAAAGTTTTCATCCTCAATGGCTTCTCTTTGTGCATTTAAATTGGCCTTTTTAACCTCAAAAGAACCTTGCTGAGCCCGGAGTTCCTCCACCTCTTTCTCTAGTTCATCATTTTTGGTATTCAGAAGAGTGCGGTGTTCAATGGATTCATCCAGTTCATGCTTTAGATCGGCAATTCTGTCATCCTTGGCATCTAGATCTTTTTTCCATTTGTTGTCATTTTCGACAATCATCTTCGAATACTTCCTATTCTCAGCTTCGAGTCTGTTGAGGTGTAGTTTTTCCCTATGAACCCTCTGGGCGCGCCCTAGAGATTGAATAAGGAGTTGAGCAGATGCCCGAATCATTGACCGAGATTCCTCATCCGCGTTCATATTCTGCCAAATGTCAACCTCCTTTTCTTCAACAAGAGAAGCAGCAGCAGGGCCAATTAGGGTTTCAACATACGAAGGCGCGCCCTCATGTCTTGGTTTCTTGCCCCTGTTGGTGATGGGTTCTTGGATATCAGCACTTCTTTTCAAAGATTCTGTGGATGGAGTGATGGTGTCGCTGGAATTTTTCTCTGGTGCAGGGCGCGCCCTGGAGTCGGAGGTGTCCCCTTGGTCATTTTTCTTCTCTTTATCATTCTTCTTCTTGGCAGCGCCGAATCCTCGTGGAATCCTAGGGGCCATATCTGTACAAGATAAAAGAGAAGAAGGGTTAGAACGCACCCTGTGTAAAGAGAGTAAAGTATAAAACATAAGAAACAATTAAGGCGCGCCCTGGTCTACAACTATTACCTTCATCAGAATCAGAATGCTCGCTATCCCTAGATGAGAGTGAGGGAACAGGAATTCCCTTCTTAAATTTTTTAAATTTGCAAATATGGCCAACTTTATCAGATAAAATTCCAACCCTCTTTAAGTTTTCCTCTGTGATTAAAGATTGGAGGTTAAATTTTTCTGAGGCAACTTTCAGAACAGCTTTAGCCCGGATTGAGGCCGCGCCTTCAAGTGTTTTCTGTATTCTCTTATCTGTTGGAATTAGAAGGAATCAATAAATATTTGAAAGGTAAAAAGATAAGAAAAGTATAGGGCGCGCCCTCACTTACTAGGGTTCGTGTTGAATTGTATTCGGACTCGAGGAACGTCCCAGACATAGTAAAATGGCTCCTTCCAGAATTTTAGATGACTAATTCTTCCTTCAGAAAAACCCTTGTTGTTGTGAGGTTTGTTGATGACATGATAATAATAGCCAATGCTAGATTGTCGAAGGCTGAAGAAATAGCTCACCTCAGGCATAGAAGGGGTTCCTAACTCAAGGTCGTGATAAAGGATGAATAAAGCTAACACCAGTTTGTAGCTGTTGGGGGACAGTTGAATAGGGGCTATGTCGTACCATCTGAGTATTTGTTCAAGGTAGGGATGTAAGGGCGCGCCCACACCGAGAGCAACCAGCTTTGGGGTTAAGACCATCCTTGGAATTTTGAAGTTTCGGCCATAATTGAAGAAGTGAGGACGGTGATGAGCATATGGGATGGCCCAAATTCCTTCTTGACCATAATATTGCATGGCCCATCCTACTTCATCACTTGTAGCTATGGAAGACATGTTTACACAGGCAAGTTTACCCCGTTTCTTTCTAAGTACATTTTTCTCTTTTTCTGGTAAATCATTATATCTTCCCCAGTCGATGTCAATTTCTTCTTCAAGGACTTCCCAGTGTTCGAATGGGACAGGAGAAGGTGGTGGAGATGTTGGTTCGGAATCGGCCATGGGTGAGAGGGATGATACCGAGGGCGCGCCCTCTGAAGAATAAGTATCAGAAGAGTGTGTATCACTAGAAGAGTTAGAATTTGGAGTGAAATCGTGGTCAGAAGGATCAGTGTACAAGGGTTTTGGAGTTTGTTCAAGGATTGGTGTTGGAATTCTTTCAGATACTTGAGTTTCAAGGGGAATACCATCAAAAGAGTCTCCATCAGAGTTCATGATTTCTTCGTTAAGATCTTTAATGAGGCGCGCCTTGTCTTCAGGGGAAAGGAACGAAAGAGGGCTCCTATAAGGTTCAGGAGATAAAGGGGGTGGCAATGGAGAATGGATTCCTAAACTTTCGTTGAATTCCCTAAAGGGGTGAAAAGGCGGAGACGCGCCCTCCAGCTGCAAAATTAAATAAAAGAAGGGACTTAGGGCGCGTCCAAGAATTAAATAAATCGAAGAATTCTTTGCAAAAGTTAATATCTAGATGTCTAAGACGTAATTTGGGTACAAGGCGCGCCCTAGAGTATAAAGATACATCTAAAAAATTTTTCTAAGGTATTCTAGAAGTGTCCTGAAGAATCAAATTTATAAAAGTACGTCGTAGTATCAGAGAAACGCCAAGGCGCGCCCTGTGTCAAAGGCGCGCCCTGAAGAGTGATCAGATATACCAATTTCTCAGAAACATATTTTGAAAGAGGCATAACAGCAAATAAAGATCAAACGTGCATACATACATATATACATACAGGTAATATTGAAGAACACGAAAGCAACAAAGAGTCAAATCGCGAAATCGGACAAAATACATGGTGAAAACACAAATTAAAAGCATCAAAATGTACCTTAGAAGTTCTGGAACAAGATTGGTGGAGGAAAGTTGAAGAAAACCGTCGAAATCGGCCGGATTGGTACTCGGAAAATGAAGTCGCCGGAGGATAGTTTTTGGGGAGAGAGAGAGAGCAAAAAGAGTAAAAGAGAAATGTTTGGGTATTTATAGAGATTTAGGAAAAGTAGTGGAAAACAGCTGTCGGCCACTTAAGTCGTTTGGGATTCTAAGGACGCGCCCTCTACCAAGGCGCGCCCTGATGGAGATTTGTGAAGAATTTTGGGCTTTTTAGAAGAAATTCCATACATCATCTCTGATTTCGTATGGAATTGGGGGGTAGTTGTTATAGCCAAAATTCGGTTCGGGTATTTTTAAGATGGATTCGGGTCAAATATGGATTCAATTTGGGGAATTCTAGAATAAATTAGGGTTTTGACTCAAGTTGGAGGAATTAGGCCGCGCCCTGGCTTTCCTTATAGCTAGGGCGCGCCCTACATGTGAAATATGGTGACGAATCTGTTCAAGTTGGTTTTCTAAGAAGACATTGAAGAAATCTCTCCTAGGATACTGTTCAAGTAAGGATTCTACTTAGGTGGGATTCCACTCAAGCTGGAATTCTAGAAGTTGAAGAATTCCCTCCTGTCGTATCTCAGGAGGGGGATGTCCGTCGCAGAAGGCCTCCAGGGGTTTGCCTGGATATAAGGACCCTTCTTAGACTCTAAGGGAGGCATCCGTGCGCCCTAAGGTGGAAAGATGGGGACTTTCTGGTGTGTGCTTTGGGAGCTCTGTTCCTGTAGCCAATGGGCGCGCTCTCATTGGGGAACTTTGGAGTAATCCTGCACTTTGCACCCAAAAGCTCTGGATCACCTGTCCTGCTATCTGGTGGGTGCTTCTCATTCGGGGGACAGGGATGCGTTCTGCACTTGGGGTAAACCACGGCTATACCTGCATCCTTGAAATCAAGAAATAGCTGGTAGCGGATAGGACTAGTCCTCGACGGGGGAAGTTTCCTTATCCGTGAAGTCTTGAGATCTTGGATGAGCCTTGGGCCTTTTGTGGTTAGGCCTCATAGTAGAACATTCCGGAAGCTGGTCCGTTATCCAAGCCCATTTGGGTTTCTTGTTCTCCAAGAACTACGTCTGGCTTGATCCTCTATAAATACAGAGGTACGTAGGCAAATTGGGGGGTTGGAAGTCGAGAGCTCTGAATAGCCGCCACTAACCCTATCAATCTCAGCCACCAATTACAAACAGCCACCATACGCCACCACTCTTTTCGGCAAAGAACCACCACTGTAGATCTTGTTTCCGGCGAAGTACCTCGAATTTTGTTGTTACCAAATTCCTCCGTCAACAACAGCCTTGAAAACGTCGAACTCCCTTGACATAAGGTGGAGGCTCTGGTGGTGGCGCTTCTCCCTTCCTTAATTTCTCTGGAGTTATTTGATCCTCTCGACTTTTTAAATCAATGATTACGGAATTCTTATCAGGATCTCCTTCTTCCGAGAATTTAAGAGTAAGAGCTGTTTGGAATGGATTATCAAGCAGAATTGGAGAAAGTTCTTCTTGAACAATCTTTGGCATCATGTCAACCTTTAAGCACAAATTCTCGTCCATACTCACAACATCCTCAACAATAACAACATCATTGATCTTAACATCGGTGGAAAGCTCTTCTTCTATTTCAATAAGTGCATCATCAACACACACCGAGAAACTATTTTCTTCCTGATCACTTGTAAGAATGATCAAATCCATTTCATCTTCTGGTGGTATAGATGGCGGCAATGTAGAGTCAGGTTGCTATGCAGTAGAAGAGCTAGCTAATTGAGCAATTATAGCGTCCGTCATCTTGATACTAGCGTTTAACTCATTCATATTTTGCATGAACTCCTCTTGATCCTTTTGAACTTGCATTAGAAGTTTCTCCGACTCGCTCAATAATCGATCAACTTGCGCATTTTCATTGGTTTGATGAACCTAGAAATTTTGCGGTGGAGGATATTCATATTGCTGCCCTGATGGTTGCTCAAATTGTTGCTGATAGTATTGTTCTTCATATTGTTGCTGAAATTGTTGTTGATCATGATATGAGAAATTCTGAAAATTGTTGTCCGTGTACGAAAAATTTGGTTGACCCGTCCAATCTTGATCACATGCATTATAGTACGGATTGGACTCGTATCTTTCTTGATAATCATTCACTTGTCCGAATTGAGCATTGTAAGTATTGTAAGAGCATTCGAAATCAAGGTGACCATAAATACCACAAATTTCACAATATGTGTAAGTTTCAGGGGCCATCCATGACATCGCATTATTACTCATCGGACATGTAGTGTACAAATAAATTCAAACACACAAAAAGAAATGGTGAAAAATCAAAAGAAAAATCTAACCTAGGTTCCTTAATAAACTAGACCTTGCTCCTAACTATAAGGACCACCAGAAACTCGGTAAATCAAAATTTATTCTAACCGATCTGGCCAGGTAGGTGCAAGCATTGCCAAGAGGCTAAACACCAGCCTAGACACCAAATCCTAATTGGCCAGGTAAGCTTTCGCTTGCCTAGACACCAAAGAGTCGGAATAATTAATGATTACTTCGTTTCTTAGGTACCTTCCTAATCGAGCGTGAAAATTCCTAGGGGCAAATGTCTAATTAATTTTATTAAAATACAAATGATGCAACAAACAACGAGATATATACAAAAGCGGTAAACAAATATGGATGCATTACACTACGTGTCCTAATCTAAAAGAAAGAAGAATTTAACGTACCTTTGGGTCCTCCAGCATTCACCACAATTTATAAGGTACGAAAAATTAAAAATAAATAAATAAAAATCTAGATGATGTGCTCCTAAGTGATTAAATGCATGATGCAACAATTATGTATTTACGACTAATTTTTTTATTTTTTCAATTTTCAATTTTTTTTGTGATTTTCGATTTTTTGATTTTTTTGTGATTTTCTAAAAATAAAATTGCGAAAAGATTGAGATACGGGTTACCGAAGCATGCTTCCAAAAATTCCAATTTTCGTTCCAAGCTCCGCGAGAAGATTCCCGAAATTCCAAACTTTCCTAAAAAAACGAAATAAAAATAAGGCAAGCAAAAGAAAACTAATCCGAAAAATTACAAATCAAGGCGCGAAAAATAATTAGTCCCCGGCAGCGGCGCCAAAAACTTGATGTGCCAAAAATGTTACAATTAATTTATCGCAAGCGCACGATCATCGTTTTAATATTTATGATTCGTTCCACAGGGACTGAATTAATTCGCGATCCTTAATTTCTAATTTAGGCGAACTAGAACAATTAATTTGGGTTTGGGAAATTTTTGATTATTACTAAGTAATTCCTAATTTTAAAAATTCTACATTATTCTAGAATTAAATTATTCTAAAATTCTAAATTCAAATTAAAAGTAACTTTTATTCTAAAATCCCAATTTTTACAACTCAAATACAACGTATAAGCTATACAAAATCAACTCGAAAATTTCAAGCTTTTAACAAAATAACTCGAATAATACTGACTATACTAACAAACTCGTCCACTACGGACTCAGTGAACCAACTCATAACTACTACTCATCTATTGAATTCAAAACTACTACCGAATTAACAAACAAACTTGACACTAGACAACATAACTATCCACTGCAATGAGTACTCGGCAAAACTCAACAAAATTGTAGCAAATTCGAATCATCAAAATACAGGACTCTCGACAAAAAAAGGCAACGAACCAAAACCATGACAATCTCGACAGAACTTTACAGACAAAACCAAGCTGAATAAAATTACGGATTTGAACAAAACAATACAGACTCAGACTCGCTGCAAACTGAACTTCGACGCGAACTTAATAACAACCTCCTAAACTAGTCGACTCAGTAACGAAACCCAGCAACTCAAGAGCTACGAATTTGAGCCTCAGCAAATGCAGGACATAAAGACGTATCTCAGCAGGAACCCGACTTGCGAGCAAAACAGCACACGATGAAATCAGTGATTCAACAACCAGCAACACCCTTAGTAAACGATACTACTCAAGAAATTCTACTCGGCAAAAACCACAAAACGAAGGCAAAACCGCAAAGAAATCAACGCAGACTCGGACTCTATTAAGAACAAAACTCGGAAAACAAAATAACTTGCCAGCTTAATGGACTCTATTCTAAAACCCAGAACTATAACTCGCAACCCGGCTATTAACTCAGCACTTAATCGACTCGGCAACAACAGACTCGGAAATGCAGTAACAAGACTCACAAACTTAGAAATCGCAGCACATAAACTAACTGAGCACAAGAACTAAACAACTACAAATTACAGTACAACTCCGGTGATAGAAAACTCAGCACATCACAAGATGAACCACAATCAAACTCAATCAAACTAAATCAACTCGGCACTACAAAACGCGACATTCAAACTAATTCAACGGCAAAACAGAACAGGAAAAGGGGTTGTTCGGACTGAAAATAAAAAGAAAAGAAGGAAACGGGGACCGTTGGTTTCGATGAAATGGTAAAAAGACAGGGGAGAGTGATTGTGCGTATTCGAAGGAAAAAGAGAAAGGGAGATGGGCTTTGGTTGTGACGAAACCGAAGAAGAAACTGGGCTTGATTGCATAAAACTGAAAACAGGGGACTTTTTATTTCTGAGATGTAAATGAAAGCAGATTACTTGAACTAAAGCTTCGAATTTTAACAATTAAAACGAACTGAAAAGGGATGCTTACAGAAAATAAAATTACAAAATACTACTCTAATCTAAAGGGCTATTCCCCGGGGTCTGTTTGTATCTCTCTGAATGGTTCTATTTATACACCTAGCTGATGAACTAGTTTTCATATGAAAATTTAATTAAAGTCTCAAAAATCATGCTATATTTTGTCAACATGGCTGCACTATTATTTCCAAGATTCCCTGCAGTCTTTTGAAATTTTAATGCTGCTCCTTTGACTTGTACGACGGCCTTCGCAGAAATGCTTTTTAACCCGCACAACTCATAATCTTTAATTAATAAATAATTAATTTAATTCAGAAATTATAAAAATAAATACCTAATGTTATTAGATATTTATAAATATAATTTTCTAATTTAAATAAATTATTTATAATCAAAAATTAAATTCTTATGTTCCGAGCGGCGGTCTACTGAGGGTCTGGAACCGGACTCCTTAAGCTTTCCCTTTTTCACCAAACTCCTAATTCTTTTGCCTTTTTGCATTTTGATCATTTTCTTCTCTTTTTGGCCCTTCCTTGCTCTTTATTCTTTTATTTTGCCATTTCTTTATTTTTCTACAAATTTCCTGAAATGCAACAAAATAATTTATTAAAATACGAATTCAAGCAATAAATAGGCCATAAAAATATGCAAAATTATGCACTTATCAATAGCACAAACCGATTTAATATTATGAAATATCAACTAAAATGTATGTTGTATCTATACAAACTAATATGTACTACAGGGGAAAAAAATATTTTTTATACAGTCTTAAAATATCACTAATCGATCATTATGTTATATGTAGTCATATATAATTTTACATCTTTGTTTGTTATATATAATCTTGTTTATAATACTATATTATAATTCAACTATGCATTTTATTCATTTATTTAATCGATAACTCATATAGAGTCCAAATCTAACATATCAGCTAATTCTGATTTTGTATATAGATATATATATTGTACATAGTATAATCATATTAAAGGTCTGTTTGGTATTGATGTTGCAGACCGCAACAACAATTTTTTTTGTAGAAAACTTTGTTCAAAACAGCTTAGTAAATCTAAAAGCAATTTTTCAACAACATTTTTATAAAAAAATTGCTTTAGCAAAAACATTTTTTTTTTCACAATTGCAACTTTTGTAGTCAATAATTTTAGGTAAATGTATCAAACCCCAACAATCACATACTAAATAAATTTTATAAAAGTTAATTTAAAATAAGATATAAACAAACACTAAAAGAGATAATTTATTCAGTTCTTAGCAAAAAAAAAATTCAGTAGTTGTGAATTTAACTCCATTTGTATTTAGAGATCATAAATTCAGTTCCTTTGATAACACCAAAAAATCATGTCATGTTTCCGTATATTCTATATCATAGGTCCTAATTCGATGGTTGAAAAACTCACGTTATCTTGTGTACCACGTGAATGCATATCTTATTTTCATGGCATATTCATAATATAGATAAAAAAATTATTGTATTTTAATTTCATAAAACTATTTTCGATAATAATTTTCTTTTGTAGTTGTTAAAACACTTTTATCTTAGAATTTTGAAAGTGAAATTATTATGATAGCATGATAGTCGTGTAATGCATGACCTGCATTTTAACTATGATAATTTTACATGAACATATTCGTATGAAATTATCACTATATGATTATGAGCTAATTAGGTATAAAAATCTTTAATTGTCATATCTCTCGTACAATAATCTTATACATTTACTTCTTTCGAATGTTTTTCTGTTAGCACTATAATTTTTAAGTTTTAATTAAACTCATCTAATATTTGTCAGTAGGTTAGATTAACATATTACTATCAACTATTTAATTCTATTACCATTTGTTTTTAAGTTGGCATAAAAATGTTTTACCTATTCTTTTGTTAGTATTTAATTGAGATATAAATGTTATCTAGATGTCCAAATTTGACAGTAAATGAATTCTAGGAGTGACATCAGTTCAATTTAGGATCGAAAAGTAATATACCTACGGCAATTCCTGAATTCGAACATTATCATTGAACCTGTATAGGTTCCTGAACGAAGAGTATTTTGCTCTCCGATTTCTACCCCGGACGGGAATGAGGATTATGAGCTAATTAAGTATAAAAATATTTGATTGCCATATCTCTTGTACAATAATCTTATACATATATTTTGAATGTTATTGTTTCAACATTATATATTTTTTTAATTTTAATATAATTAATAATTAAAATAGTTAATTGTCATACACTCATACCTCTCGCACATTAAACATACATACTTCTTTCGAATGTTTTTCTGCTAACATTATAATTTTTAAATTTTAATTAAACTCATCTAATATTTGTAACAGGTTAGATTAACATATTATTATCAACTATTTAATTCTATTACCATTTGTTTATAAGTTGGCAAAAAAATTGATGTACATATTCTTTTGATAGTATTTAATTGAGACATAAGTGCTTGCAATAAGCATTTTCCATATCTCCATGTCCAAATTTGACAATAAATAAATTTATGTTATTTTGTGTACCTGGGAGTGGCATCAGGTCAATTTAGGATCGAAGAGTGCTATACCCATGGTGATCCCCCAATTCGAACATTATCATTGAACCTGTCTCGGTTCCTGAAAAAAGATTATTTTGCTCTCCGATTACTGCCCCGAATGGGAATGAGGATCCCCGGAGAAATCGTGATTTTTTTAAAAAATCGAAATATAATTTTTAATTAAAATTTCGAACATAATCGTTGAACCCTTATCAATCCCTGAATGAGAATTATTTTACTACACCGAAAGGGCGAAAGGGAACGAGTTTTTTTAATTGAAATTTATAATTCGTTAATATATTTTATAATAAAAATAATTTGATAAATCATGATAAATATTATTATTATTATATCATAAATAGTGATTCAAATTATTTTTTTATAATAAAAGATGAAATATATAACTAAAATTATTAAAATTAAATTTTATTTTGTTATTTTTTGTGAAATTTTAAATTTATCAAAATTTTAAAATTTTGAATTATATTTATCTTTAATAATCCAGTAAATAAAATATTCCCTTAATCCCCGATAATCGGTTGGGAGCGTGAATTGGGGATCATGTTGGGATACCTTAATCCCCGATCCCATTCTCATCCCCCGAATTTCTATTTTATAATATTCCATATTTCTCATACTGACAAAAAAAATTTCGCAATCCCCAACCCGAATGTTAAAAAAATATTTGTATTAGGATTAGATCCTAATACAAATATTTTTTTAACATTAATATAAAGACGAGTATATTGATAAATTACTAAATTGGCTTGAAAATGCATTTCGACCTATAATAAATGAAAAGAGACATTATTTCATTTGTTTTCTTTGAAATTATTTCTAAAATAAGTGTTAAAAAAATAAAGAATTAAGAGATATTTAAGAATCTAGTGGATGAATTCCAAAATTTTATGAAGTGGGCTTATAGCATGATGGTCATGGTGTGACCATAAAATCGATTCCTAGCAAGAGGTCATGGGTTCAATTCATGCCAACAACAATATTTTTAATATATTTATAAAATTTGAGGATATTTTAGTAAATTACTAAGTTTGAAGGTATTTTAGTAAATTACTAAATGGCAGGGAAAATCATGTTAGCCTATAGTATATATAAAGGATGTGGCTTGTTTGAAATTAAAAAGAAATATATATATATATATATATATATATATATATATATATATATATATATATATATATATATATATATATATAAGAAGCCGGTCCAGAACCACGGATGGATATCCACCAACCGCAATGTAACATTGCGACTGGCGCAATGTAACATTGCGCCAGGATTGAGTGAAAAATATGCCTGGAGAATTGTAACATTGTGCAGGGCGCTTTGTGACATTGCACCTAGCGCAATGTAACATTGCGCAGGACGCAATGTTTCAATACCCCAGGTATATTTTTGTTTTTATTTTAATATAATGTTAACTTAATGTTATAATGTTTTTTAATATGATTTCAAAATAAATCTTAGTAACCGCAACTAATTACTATATTACAAATATTTTTAAATTATTTAAAAATTGAAATATATTAATTACAAATAAAACTCGTATGCTTTTCAACGAGGGTTGCCTCTAGTTTTTACATTTAAATTTACGTTTATTTAATTTAAGGATAAAAAATACAAAATAAAACTCTAACTGAATGATAAGGTCTCAATAAGAGTTATTTTAACTTCTTGGGTATGAACTATCATCTATATTACTACTATCGTTTGTTTTTCAACGAAGCGGTACCTCTACTGTGTACATATTAACTTACGTTTATTAAACTTAAGGATACAAAATACAAAATACAAAATAAAACTCTAACTGAATGATAAGGTCTCAATAATATGTTAAGAGTTATTTTAGTTTCTTAAGAATGAACTATCATCTAACTACTATATTACTTCTATCGTTTGTTTTTCAACGAAGCGGTACCTCTACTGTGTACATATTAACTTACGTTTATTAAACTTAAGGATACAAAATACAAAATAAAACTCTAACTGAATGATAAGGTCTCAATAATATGTTAAGAGTTATTTTAGCTTCTTAAGAATGAACTATCATCTAACTACTATATTACTTCTATCGTTTGTTTTTCAACGAAGCGGTACCTCTACTGTGTACATATCAATCGCAATGTTTATTAAACTTAAGGATACAAAATAAAACTCTAACTGAATGATAAGGTCTCAATATATGTTAAGAGTTATTTTAACTTCTTAAGAATGAACTATCATCTGACTATCATCTATATTACTACTATCGTTTGTTTTTCAACGAAGCGGTACCTCTTCTTTGTACCTATCAACTTACGATTATTAAGATACAAATTACAAAACAGAACTCTAACTTAATTGATAAGGTCATAGTTGCATAACTACATACATTCAAACAAAATTCACAACTAAATATTCAAATTAAGTGAAATAAATTTTTATTCAACTAAATTAAGTTAAGTGAACTAAATTAAGTATTTGTAATGCGATAATAATGATTTTTTTAATTTTAAATAATTAAATATACATTAAAAACAATGCAGCAATGTTTCATTGCGCCTGGTGCAATGAAACATTGCGCCAGCTGGATAACATGGAGCCTTCAACCACAATGACAAAGTCTTGATAGTTGAAGTAAACTCCTTCGATGAATTTAGAGTACATGATGAGGGCCATTGAAGAGGTAGATAACTGAAGTAGATTTAAGAGAAGAGATTTGCAGAGAGGACAGAGTAATTGGAAGTGAAGAGATCGTAACTGGCTACTGAATATGTATAAGTGATTTTGGAATATGAAACGATGAGGAGACACGACTATTAATACCAGTTATGGATGCATGCAAGGCTAGGCTATAGCAACAGTCTCTCTCTTAGATTCCCTAGAAAATGTCATGATAAATACTATTTATCATGATAATAGAAAATACGTAAGAATTAAAATATAATCTCTAGGAAATCAATTAGCACAAATAGCACATAAGCATGCAATCACACATATCAAGACAAATGCTCGGTCATGAAAATAAACATTAAAATTCAAAATTAAATTTATAGATAAAAATGTAACTTATTCAACATTAAAATTCAAAATTAAATTTAATGTAACTTGAACACTGTGGTTAGACTTTAAATTTAATGTAACTTGAAAATTACATTTGAATTTTTGGGAATGAAAGTTGAACACATGGAAGACTGTGTAAAACTGCTGGAGCCTCTACAGGCGCAATGAAACATTGCGCTGTCATATGACAGCGCATTGAAACATTGCGCCAGGTAATTCTGCAAAAAAAAAACTTCCCATGGTGTCACCCATCTTAGATTACTCTAACCCAAGCACGCTTAACTACGTAGTTTTGTTTTGCACCAACACTCCCGGCCAGGAATGCCACTTCTATTAAATATCCTAACCATTCTAATATATAATAGAAACGAATTCCACTCATATTTATTTCAGTAATTTTTTACGTAATAAGAAATAATATTACGGATTCAAACTGCATAAAACTGCCATTTTGTACTAATTTTTGGCATCTTGTGCCACTTGGTTGTGTCAGAATTTTAAGTTCAAAATTTTTCACTTTACCTATGTTTACTTAATTTTTTTAATTTATTTGACAAACTAGTTCAAAATTAGGAAAAAACCATAAAAATGGAAAATTAGTGAAAGTAGCGTATGAATTTTTTAATTTCGTTTTGTATGAATTTTAAGTTCAAAATTTTTCACTTTACCTATTGTTGTGGAATAAAAACTAGGTTATTAGATTGCGGCTAGGGTTTGATGTATTTAATGCTAGGGTGTATGAGCTTCGTGCTTTAATGGCTGCTTCTGCGTTCGAGACTTAAACGGTCCTCACAGAATGCCTACGTATCTCTGTATTAAGAGAATCAAGCCAATAAAACGTAGTTCTGAGATGAGGGGTCAGACCCTTTATATAGGCTGAGAAGCCCTAAAATCGTAGTAGGGTTAGGTGACTTGGTGGGCAAGTCACCGCCTCTAGGAAGGTTCCGGATCCATTCCTTGTAGGAGTCTGTTTCCTTGTATGACTGTGTGGCTTGGAGGCTACTCTTTGTAGAGATAATGTCCTTATTGACTTGTATCTCCCAGCTGTTAATTATCCCTAAATATTAATTACGAAATTAATATTATAACTGGGGTTTGGGCCCATATGGTGGGCCCCACGTTTGGACCATTCTAGGTCTAATCAATGCCACATTAAATGTGTCTTTAGGGCTTACTTTTAGCCCATATCATTTGCCCCCCAACTTCTAGGAAAACTGATCAGGTTTTCCTTGAAGTTATAACGGCCTTACATGAGACTTGGGTCAGGGTTTATTGCTCTTACATGAGTATTTTCAACTTATCATCTTAATGTAAAGCGTGGAGCGACCGACGCAATTTACGACGATGTTGAACGACACTAAGCGGTGTTAAATGGCACTAGACAGCGCTAATCAGCCTTAAACAATGTTTAAACAGTGTTAAACAATGTTAAATGGCATAAAATGGCACTAACGGCACTAATCGGCGCTAAACGGTGCTATACCGGCACTAAACGGTGCTAATCGGCACTAATCGGTGCTAACAGGCACTAATATGTGCTAATCGGCATTAAATGGTGCTTAATCGGCACTAAACGGTGCTAGCGGGGGTCCGGGGGCGGCAGCCCCCGGGCGGCGTCCAAGGGGCGGCAGCCCCTGGCGGGGTCCAAGGGGCAGAGCCCCTGGCTGGGGTCGAGCTGGTCAGCTTGGAAATTTTTTATTTCTGAAGACTAGTACTATTCAGAAATTATCGTTTCGACTTATTTTTCTAAAATTTTATCACTAATTTTGCTTCCAAAATTGCATGTTTTTTTTTTTTTTCTCTTTTTTTTTTTTTTTTTTTTTTTTTTTTTTTTTTTTTTTTTTGCTCAATTTCGAGCTCAGTTTCGAGCTCAATTTTCGAGCTCAAACTGTCCCAGGTCGTGGCTTTTTTCGAGCTCGTTTAGTTCATTTTCGACCTGAGCTTTTCGAGCTCAACCAGTACAAATTCGAGCTCAAATAGGGCCAGGTCGTGGCTTTTTTCGTAGAAAGCCAGTGTTTTTTCGATCTCAAATTTACGAGCTCAAATCTAGAGAATATCGACCTCACTTAGGTTCCAGGTCGTGAGCTTCGAGCTCAATTTACAGTTGATTTTCGACCTCAAATTTAAGAAGAAACAATCTTTAAAATGGTTCCAGGTCGCGCCTTTTTTGTAGGTTTTCCAGTTCTTTTTCGACCTGGAATTCACGACCTTGATTTAATGTAATCTCGACCTCGAATAAATCCCAGGTCATATGGATATCCCATTTTTCTCAGTTCAATTTCGACCTGGAATTAACGATCTCAAATGAAGAAAAAACGACCTCAAAAGGGTCCTAGGTCGTGTGGATTTTCTTGAATTCCTAGTACAAATTCGACCTAGAATTTGCGATTTCAAACTGTGTTGTAACGACCTCAAAATTAGAGGCTACTCACGACCTCAAACTGAGTTTTCCAGGTCGTTTAGTCAAGCTCGTACTTACACTGAAAATTGAGGTCAAATGCTACGACCTCGTGCCCCCTTTTAATTTTTTGTCCAAGTTTTGTTGGACTTTAATGGGCCATGCCTTTTAATTTCCATGGGCCTTGGTCTTCAAACCATTTGGGCCTATCCTAATTATGTATTTGGGCTCTTCTTCTTGAAGCCCCATCTTGACTTCGACTTGGGCTTTAACAGGCCTGGTGCTGTTTGGCCTTTTTAAAGTCCACTTTGTGTTGATGGCCCACAAAGGTTTCCAATAGGCTACAGCCGGTTGACCTTCTCCCTCTTCTTTCGGGTCTTTCCTTGGTTTGTAGGACCTTGCCTTGGTTTGAATTTAGCCACTAGTTCCTGATTTTTAGGCCTTCAATTCAAACAACCAGCTTAATTTGAGGCAAACGGCCTTGTTGGCCATCAAGGCGAATGCGTATCTCAATGCTCTCACTGACAGTTTCGTGCCTCCAAGGCATTATCATAGAGCCAACCAGTCTCAAGATGAGCTTTGATGGGGGTCTGTCTAGCAACTTCCAACGTCGATGGGCGCCAACAATTTGCGCTCTATAGTGGGGTCTCCAAGACCTGATAGTAAACACTTCTAGTGTAATTCTCGATTTCAGACGAGGCGAATTTGGACAAGGCATCGGTGGTTATACAAGTTGGTATTCCTCGAATCATACCATACCAACTGTGATTTTACAATTTTCAGATATTTCAACATCGTTTCATCTTTGGCTTTTAGAGCTCTACTCACTTGGGCTATCACCAGCCTTGAGTCTCCATAGACTTTAAGATTTTTGGCCCTCATGGCTAAAGACGAGCCTAGTCCGGCCTTCAAGGCTTTATACTCTGCCTCGTTATTGTTTGTCGAAAAATATTCAACTTCAAGGCACATTCAATCGCGAAGCCATCAGGGCTCTGTAGGACTATACAAGCACCACTTGATTTTGTTTTTGATGCCCTATCAAAATAGAGCACCCAATGTTTCTTCTAAACTTTATAAGTTCTCTCCCTCTTGGGGTGTCTCATCTTGCCCTTACTATAAGTTCTCTCCCTCTTGGGGTGTCTCATCTTGCCCTTACTGGGGTGTTGTGCCTTCCTGCCCCCGACTTCTTGGTTGTCAATGGTATATTCAACTAAGAAGTCAACGAGTACCTGTGCTTTAATTGCAATTCGAGGATTGTACGCGATATCAAATTATCTGAGTTCTATCGCCCACTTAGCTAGCCTTCGGGTTATGCAATATGTTTCTCAGTTGCTGGTCCGTCAGGATTTCAATCTTATGTGCCTGGGAGTACGATCGTAGCTTCCTCGAGGCTGTTACCAATGCCAAAGCACACTTCTTAATGGGAGAATAATTTAACTCAGCTGCATGCAACATCTTGCTCACATAGTAGATAGGCTTCTGAACCTTGTTATCCTTTCGAATGAGGATGGCACTCAATGCTTGTTCAGATATTTCAATGTTGGCATTCTGGATTGAGGGTCCAAAATTTCATATTGGTTTTCAAGCTTTGACTTGAAGTTTCAATCATTGGATCCTATCTGGAGGTTCACGACCCCTTCAAGTTTGGCCTTCATAGCTATCCCATGGCCTTCATGGCTAATAACTCGTGTTCCTTATCCTAGGATTCGAGGTTGACGTTTACATGTTCATCGTTGGTGTTCATATGTCGACTACCAAGTATTCACGACCTTTCTTTTGGATTGATGTCAAACTAAAGGTCTTTTGGATCCCTTACTTGACTTCATGTCTTTCACGGCTTGTCTCGAATCTTAGTTCTGATTTCAGGGTTTTCAAACCTATCTTTGCTTCTTGTTTTTTATCCGGGGTCCTTCAAGGACTTAAACTCTTAGTAACTCTCGACCTTTCAGGGTTTTTATTTATGCGTTTGTTTGTTTCCATTCGTGTATTTTTTTATTTTTGGTACTTGGTCATCTTTGACTTACACACATCAGGTGTTAGGTACATAAATAAAATCACATAATCAATGAATGGAAAACAAACTTGCATTAATAACTTGAGATGGGTTCAACCCTTACATAGAATACTACTGTCCTACTCGGAGCAACATGCTCTGCGATGGTTTCATCGAACCTTATTTCTACTTCTACTAGATAAAATATGAAGCTAAAAACTACTAGGATAATTTGAACCCATCGGGGCTTTGCAAGACTAGGCTTGCACCACTTGATTTTATTTTTGATGCTCCAATAAAATAGAGCACTCACTACTCCTTCTGGTTACCTCATTCTTATTCTGAAGTTCACTTACAGCTTGGGGTACAATCTCCTGCCCCTCGATTTCTTGGTTGCCAATGATGCATTCAACCACGAAGTCAGTTGACGCCTTAGCCTTAATGGCTGTCCGAGGTTTATGTGTGATGTCCTCTGCTGGCCTTTCTTTATGTTCCTTATCACTACAAACGTCCATGTCTTCAATCGGAAGAACCTGCCCCCCGACTCCATCAGGCCTTAACGCGGCTACATAACAGCTCCTAGCCATTTTCTGGTCACCTTTTTGTTCTCCTACACCATTCCTGGTTGGAAACTTGATCTTCATGTGATAGGTTGAGGCCACAGCCTTAAAAGCATGGAGTCCAGTCCTCCCGAGGATGGCATTGTAGGTGGAAGACGCTTTGATAACCAAAAAGTTCAGCATCTGAGTGGCCTCTGTTGGCTTCTGTCCGATGGTGACGGGCAACAGAATAGTTCCCTCAACTTTAGACTCTACTCCGCTGAATCCATATATAGGCATGTTAGATAGGGTCAACTGAGAGTCGTTGTATCCCATTTTCACGAATGCATCATAGAACAAAATGTCCACTGAAGCTCCATTGTCTATCAAGACTCGCTTCACCTCTGAATTCCCAATCATGGGTGTTATGACCAGCGGGTCATCGTGGGGGAACTTCACCCCTTCAAGATCTGAATCCTCAAATCCGATCGTTAACTCGGTTCTTGCACGTTTCGGTGCTTCTTCGACAATGTGCACCACCTCTCTTGCATAAGCCTTCCGAGAGTTCTTGGTTGTCCCAGCCGCTGTCGGGCCTCCCGAGATCATGTTGATTACTGGCCCTCGGGGCTGTGGGTTTCGATCTCGATCATCATCGCTCCTATCATGATTTCTTCTTTGACCACCACGATCTTCACCCTTAGTGAAGTGGCTCAGTTTTCCTCTACGGATTAAAAACTCGATCTCATCTTTGAGTTGTTTGCAGTCATCAGTGTCATGCCCCACGTCTTTGTGGAATCTGCAATACTGATTTTTGTTCCTCTTTGTGGGATCACCCCTGAGTGGCTTCGGCCATCGGAAATCCTTATCCTTCTCAATGTCCAATAGGATTCGACTCCTGGGAGTGTTCAACCTTGCATACTCAGTGAACCTTGGTCCTTGGCTCTTCTTAGGGGCAGAGTCGGAGTCCTCACTAGTTCGGGGATACTTGTCCCTAGCATCATATTCCTGGTCATCATACTCCTGGTCTTGCCTTCGCTTCTTGGAGTTCCCGTTGCCTCCATTGTGTATCACGACATCCTTCATGGTGCTGTCCTCGGCCTTGATATACTTATCAGCCCTTCGTTGGAGCTCAGCCATATTCTCGGGTGGGTGCTTTGCCAATGACCTTTTAAAGTAAAGATCAGTGGTGCCGTGCTCCAGGGCTACCATGGCCACCTTGTTCTCTAAATCAGTAATATTTAATGTCTCCTTGGTGAACCTCTTAAGATAATCTCTCAGATTCTCATTCTTCCCTTGTACCACATACATGAGAGATGCAGAACTTTTTTCATGAACTCTCCCGCTGATAAATTGACTAACAAAAGCAGCACTTAACTCCTTAAAGGAGCCAATTGAGTTTGCAGGGAGTCGGCTATACCATCTTTGAGCCATGCCCGACAAGGTTTGAGGGAACGCCCTACACTTCAAGGCGTCACTTGCAGGCTGTAGTAATAGTGCGTTTGAGAACGTCCTAACATGATTTGCGGGATCACCCGTTCCATCGTAAGCCTTAATTGTCGGCATCTTGAACTTCCTTGATATGTGGGCATTCATCACCTCCTCGGTGAATGGGGGCGTGGGATCATCAGGATCCCCAAGCGGCATCAGGTCCTTGGGGTTGCTCTTAGGGGTTTCCACCCTTGTAGTTCTTCCAGTTGGGGCGGTAGCCCTTCTTTGCCTTCTTGAAGGCCTCTCCAGATCTATAAAGGGAATCGGTCCTGACGTGGGATGTGGCAAAGTCTGATTTGATCTGGCTTGCTCCCTGGCCATATCTTCCTTTAATCTCAAGATCTCGGCTTCATAAGCCTTAATCCTCTCAGCAGCTGTTGAAGGGAGTCCATCATGGATAGTTCGAGTTCTCCCCATAGGCTCTTTACTTGCACGTCGCCTCCTCGGAGCTTCATCACGCTCGTAATCATCGCCAGAAGATGATTCATCTGTATAAGGACCAGAAAAATCGCGATAATCTCGATCTCGAATATATAGGGCATGACCACTCGGTCCAGCTCCGTAATTGGACATCCCATACATTGGATTGGTGTTTATGGGGAGATCCGTGGTGTGGATCTGAACCCCTCGTGTAGGGTTGTTGGGGTCTACAATCAGGGAAGAAATCCCCGGGTTAGTCCCTGGAATTGTGTGGACGATCGGAGGTAGCGTACTCTCAACATGGGTAGTCGTCCCTAGGGGTTGAGAAACTTGATATGGAACGATAGTCCCGGTTGTTGGAGGTACTTGCTCAGATGTCGGTAGCACTTGTTCAGTAAGGGGCGGAGCAGAGCTAAGAGGTAGAGCCTCGGTAGTGATTGGCTCCGTAGTGCTTGGTGCAGTTCTTCGTGTTTGAACCATGGTTGATGTCTTGTTCCCACAGACGGCGCCAAATGTTGTGGAATAAAAACTAGGTTATTAGATTGCGGCTAGGGTTTGATGTATTTAATGCTAGGGTGTATGAGCTTCGTGCTTTAATGGCTGCTTCTGCGTTCGAGACTTAAACGGTCCTCACAGAATGCCTACGTATCTCTGTATTAAGAGAATCAAGCCAATAAAACGTAGTTCTGAGATGAGGGGTCAGACCCTTTATATAGGCTGAGAAGCCCTAAAATCGTAGTAGGGTTAGGTGACTTGGTGGGCAAGTCACCGCCTCTAGGAAGGTTCCGGATCCATTCCTTGTAGGAGTCTGTTTCCTTGTATGACTGTGTGGCTTGGAGGCTACTCTTTGTAGAGATAATGTCCTTATTGACTTGTATCTCCCAGCTGTTAATTATCCCTAAATATTAATTACGAAATTAATATTATAACTGGGGTTTGGGCCCATATGGTGGGCCCCACGTTTGGACCATTCTAGGTCTAATCAATGCCACATTAAATGTGTCTTTAGGGCTTACTTTTAGCCCATATCACCTATGTTTACTTAATTTTTTTAATTTATTTGACAAACTAGTTCAAAATTAGGAAAAAAATCATAAAAATGGAAAATTAGTGAAAGTAGCGTATGAATTTTTTAATATCGTTGTGTATGAATTTTAAGTTCAAAATTTTTCATTTTACCTATTTTTATTTAATTTTTTAATTTATTTGACAAAATTTGCTCATTTGGAGATATTGTACCTGGGGCAATGAAACAATGCAACATGTTGCAATGAAACATTGCAACCAGGGACATTGTTACATTGCACCTGGCGCAATGACACATTGCGCCTGGTGGTTAGCATTCCAGAACCACCCGTGGCTGTGGAAGGGCACCCTAATACATATATAGGGTTGGACTCCATAGCAAACACCTTATATAACAAACAACAAAGAACACCTCATATCTAATAGATCCATTGCCCCTGGCGGGGCCACCCAATACAAAAAGTTCTTATTTTTTTAGGCTCTATCCATCCAGCAAAAAAAAAACAAAATTTGAAAATTTACTGTTCATCGATGACGTCATCAGTGAAGTCATCGATGAACAGTAAATTTTCAAAAAAAATTTTTTTTTTTTTACTGGATGGATAGAGCCTAAAAAAATAAGAATTTTTTGTATTGGGTGCCCCTGGCGGGGCCAATGGATCTATTGGAATAAATGATTTTATAGTGTTCTTTATTGTTTGTTATATAAGAGTGTTCTTTATGGAGCAAAGGCCTATATATATATATATATATATAGGCTCATGCTCGAGGGAGAACCTTGTTAAGTGGGAGAACTGAGAGACCACCTTGTTAGCCATTGATTACAATCTCATCAGATGGTTGTCAATTAACACAATTTAATTTAAAATATAATACAAACATACCTTATTTACAATATAAAGGCAAAGTAGACAAACTAAAAATTATAAAATATTTCTTTAAATATCAAGAATCGATCTATATATTACTCAGAATCAATCATTGATTACAATCTTTATTAACTTACAATCTTGACAAAGAAAAAAATTTATAAAATATATTTATTAACTTACGATTTGAATCATGCAAATATTATCCATCATCTCTCAATCAATGACATTCCTTTTTAAAGTAAAACTTTTTTTCCTCCTTAAATCTTCCTACATGGTATTCATACGCTACTTCTGACAAAAAAAAAATTGCAGGCTATTTATTTGGAAAATTATAGCATAGTACGTTATATAATATTTATACAAATCTTAACCTTTTTATTTAGTTTCAAAAATACAAATTTTAATTTAACCCGTTATCCTATTAGAATACTTAGTGGATTTTATATATAAAATACATATGAAACAAATAAATTTTATGATATATTGATTTCAAACACGCAAGAAAATCTTAATGAATTTTATAAATAAATTGATATATTGATTTGAAACACGCAAGAGAATCTTGGTGCATTTTATAATACCATAATTTTAAAAGAAACGTATAAATTTTATTTTGAAAAATAAGTATATAAAAATATTATTTAATACATCAAGATTCTCTTAGGTGGTTTTTAGTTCTATTTTGATTTTATTGATTGGGAACACGTAAAAGAATCTTGATGTATTACATAATATTTTTATATGTAACTTAAATTTATAAAAAAAATTGGGTAATTATTTTCAAAAGAATATATAGAACTATTATGTAATATCGAGATTCTCTTAGGCGTTTTGTTACTTATTTGAAATCATAATATTATTTTATCAAATATTTATATTAAGATTCGTTTAAATATTTTATTGATCTTAAATAAGTTTTGAATATAATTATGTACAAGTACAAGGAAATGATAATACAAGGACATAAATTGATACATTTAGATGATAATTTTATATGTAACTTAATTTTATACACCAAGATTCTCTTAGGTGTTTTGTTCATTATTTTGAAATTACAATATAATTTTATTAGATATTTAAATTTAAATTCTACTAAATAATTTTATTGGTATAAAATAAGTATCTGTATAATTATGTACAAGTAGAGCACTATAAATAATTTATCAAACATTTAAGAAAATTTAAATAATATTTTTCTAAATCAAAATTCATTTTTTATTGCATGTCTTTTATAATAATTCTCGAAAAAATCTCAAGAAGATAATAAAAGAAAATAAATTGATATATTGATTTGAAACACCTAAGATAATACATGTGGGAATGAAAAGAATTTTGGTAATGAATCATATTAGCAATTACGATTTTAATAAAATCAAAATGATCAATCATGTCATGCTTAATTCATGTCATTATATTTTATTACAATCGGTACAATAATGGAGTACTAAAATAGGTATTTTTTTCGGATCTCATTGTCTTGTCTGTTTATACAGTACCGTTGTAATTTGAAATACATGTGTACTACTATATAGTTTGAAGTATAATATATTAAATTGACTTAAATAATGGTTCGGAAAACACTTAATAAAATCTTTATTGAATAGCTTCGAAGGAATATTTTATTATTTTATTTAATAGAGTGTTTAATAAAAATGTTTCCCATTAATTCTCAAAAGAATCTCAAAAATATAATAAAAAAATTGACATATTAATTTAAAACACGTAAAAAAATCTTGGTATATTATTAAATATTTCTATATGTATATTAATTTTAAAAGAAATGTATAAATTTTCTTTTAAAAAAATAAATATATAGAAAAATTATGTAATATACCAAGATTCTATTAGGTATTTTGTTAGTTACTTTGAAAAAATTTCGAAAAAACAATAAAAAAATTGACATATTGATTTGAAATACGTAAAAGAATCTTGGTGCACGTTTCCATATATAACTTCATAGAATTTTAACATTACTTAATAGAATTTTCAAACACTTAACAAAATCGTAAAATATCAAGACACTTAAAATCTGGACTGTCATAATTTTTAATTATTCTTAAAATTTAATAAAAAAATAGAATTTTTTAAATAATACGTAGTCAAAATATTCTTAAAAAATAATTAAAGATGAGTGAATATATAAACAAATTGTCAAAAATAAATTACCTAAGATTTCTATAAATAATTTATCTGACATTATAAATAATTCATGTACACGATAATTTATCCAACACTATAAATAATTCATATACATGATAATTTATCCAATACTATAAATGAATATTTTTATAATAATAATATTTTATTAAAATATTTTTTGCTAATATTTTATTAAAATATTTTTTTATTAAAATATTTAATTGATCTATAAGTATCGAATACAGTTATGTACATGTACATCACTATAAATAATTTATCAAACATTTAAGAAAATCTATAGAATATTTTTTCGAATTAAAATTCAATTTTTTATAGCAAGTCTTCTAAAATAATTCTCAAAAGAATCTCAAAAATATAATTAAAAAATTGACATATTGATTTGAAACACGTAAAAGAATCTTGGTGTATTACCTAAGATTTCTATATATAACTTAATTTTAAAAGAAATGTATAAATTTTCTTTTAAAAAAATAAATATATAGAAAAATTATGTAATATACCAAGATTCTCTTAGGTATTTTGTTAGTTACTTTGAAAAAATTTCGAAAAAATAATAAAAAAATTAACATATTAATTTGAAATACACAAAAGAATCTTGGTGTACTTTTGTATATATAACTTGATAGAATTTTAACATTAACTAATAGAATTTTCAAAAACTTAACAAATTCGTAAAATATCAAGACACATAGTCTAATCTGGAGTGTAATATTTTATAATTTAATAAATAATTAGAATTTTTTAAATAATACGTAGTCAAAATATTCTTAAAAAATAATTAAAGATGAGTGAATATATAAACAAATTGTCAAAAATTACGAAATGAAATTATTTTCAATATGTATCAAAAGACCTAGTAGAATCTATGGTGTTATACTTATTGTTTTTATTGAAAAATGATATTACATGATAATTTATCCAACATTATAAATAATTCATGTACATGATAATTTATCCAATATTATAAATGAATATTTTTTATAATGTTAATTTTTAATTAAAATATTTTTGCTAATTTTTTATTAAAATATTTAATTGATCTATAAATCTATAAATAATATATCAAATATTTAAGAAAATCTACAGAATATTTTTTCGAAATAAAATTCAATTTTTTATAGCAAGTCTTCTAAAATAATTCTCAAAAGAATCTCAAAAATATAATTAAAAAATTGATATATTGATTTGAAACACCTAAAATAATGTTGATGTATTACCTAAGATTTATATATATAACTTAATTTTAAAAAAAATGTATAAATTTTCTTTTAAAAAATAAATATATAGAAAAATTATGTAATATACCAAGATTCTCTTAGGTATTTTGTTAATTACTTTGAAATTTTTTTGAAAAGACAATAAAAAATTTGATGATTTGAAATACGTAAAAGAATCTTGATGTAGGTTTTGATATATAATTTGATATAATTTTAACATTACTTAATAGAATTTTCAAACACTTAACAAAATCGTAAAATAGGAAGACACCTAGTCGAATCTAGAGTGGAATATTTCATAATTATTTTTATAATTTAATAAAAAAAATAGAATTTTTTAAATGATAAATAGCCAAATATTCTTAAAAAATAATTAAAAAGGAGTGAATATATAAACAAATTGTCAAAAATTACAAAATGAAATTGTTTCCAAAATGTATCGAAAGACCTAGTAGAATCTAAGGTATTATACTTATTGACATATTAATAAGATTTTGAATAATTTATAGTGTATTTTTTAAAAAACAATTTGACATATTAATTATTATTATTATTATATTTAGAGATTGAACTTTTTTATAAACTTAGATTTTTTGTAGGAGATCGAAGACTAAGATCCAATATTATTATAGGTAACTAAAATCTTCAAAGAGTTGCTAACAAACTTTGAGGCTCTAAGATATAACTTACATGTGTACAAATTATTTCTATCATTAGACTATTCTTTCTTAAATATTTCATTAAAAAATTTATATACATTAAAATGTATCTAAAAAAATTATAATGAACTTTTCAAAAAAAAAAAAGATTTTTTAAAGAATCTGAATTGTTTATTAAGATTCCGTGGAGTATTTATAAATATTATGTTATCTAATTTTGGTAAATATTTTTATCAAATGATTTCATTTTTTATTTTAGTATAATATATTACTTAACCTTTTATTAGTATTATTATTTTATCAAGTTTTTTATAGATTTTAATAAATTCTAAGTGTTTCACACAATTGTAATAAATTTTGTGCATGTAGATTCTCTTAAGTGTTTTATTAAGAAAAATTTAAGTTATTTCAAGATTCTCTAAGATGTTTTAAATGAGTATCATTTTTATGGTGTTTTTTATATTAAGATTCTTTGATGTGTTTTATATTTGTAACAAACACTTAAGAGAATCTCTTGAATAAAAGTGACACATGGATGCTAAACATTTTCGAGAAATTGCCCAAAATACCCACTTTTCCCCTACCCACTGCCCAAAATACCCGTTTCTGAAAATTCCGCCCTAAATACCCACGGTCTACGCATTCTGAAAATGCGTGGCCTGGGATACGCATGTTGAACATGCGTATCTAGGGTCACGCATTCTCAGAATGCGTGATGACGTCAGCTGACGTCATTCTCACACTTACCACATCTGAGCTCCGGCGACCAAAAAATCGCCCAAAAATCGCCATCGTCCGTTCTACTTATTCAGGCCACCTCCATTGCTTCTGAGAGCATCAAAAGGAAGCCCTCACCTCCGTAATCCCTTTCCCATGTTTGGTTTGTTGTTTTATGGCCCCGCAGGGGCGTCACGAGCAAGTCGGAAAATCAATCGGATAATGGATCTCGAATTGGGTCTTCTTATTCCGGCAAAATAAACCACAATTGAAGGACATAGGATTGTAGAGGGTGGAGAGTCGATCATTTTGATATGTAGAACGTGTATGCTCGAGTGCTGGAAAGCTATGAACGATTGTACCAAATTTTTGGCCGGAAAAACGACGCCGGACGCGAGCTGGGGACGATGAACAGTGACTATAGATACGCATGTTGAACATGCGCATCTCAGGTCACGCATGTTCAACATGCGTAATCAGGGTTACTGTTCACGTACAGAATTTGAATTTAACAATGGCCACGCATGTAAGACATGCGTATACCCTGTACGCATGTCCCAAATGCGTGGTCCGTGGGTATTTTGGGCGGACGTTTCAGTCTTTAGGTATTTTGGGCACCCAGAATTAAAATGTGGGTATTCTTGTTTTTCACCCGACATTTTCTTGGCCTTGGAAAACTGAAAAATATATTTAAAAAATACTAATTTATTTATTTGTAGGACACCTAATAAAATATAAATTAATACTACTATGTATTCATAGTGAACACCTGGTAAAATGTATAAGTAAATAGTTATGAGATTTAAGGATAAAATACTCAAATGTTCTGACAAATGTTCTACTAAGTGTAATGTATAAGTAAATAGTTATGAGATTTGAGGATAAAATACTCAAATGTTCTGAAAAGTGTTCTACTAATCCTCCTGAATGCTCAGAACAAAGATTTAGAATTGATGACTCCCGGTTCTACTAATTCTCATGTTCTACATATCCTCAAGTGAATGCTCGGAAAAAAAATAAATTAAACCTCATCTCAGCCCATGTAAATAGTAGAAAGCTCCTATATCTCAAGCAAAGCAAAGCATACAATTCAAAAAGCATTAAAGCCAATAATACCTTACCAACATTGTTATTTTGCATAGGCAAAAATACAACTGCAAATAGGATTGAGATGACATTGCACAGGATCAATTTTTTTGATAAACAGAGCAATTATATTAAAAATAAAAAGGCCAAGGCCTTGAGACAGTACAACCACGGAAACTAGAAAAACAAAGCAGACAAGAAATTAAACTAGAGCAGACGCAAAAACCAGTGAAATACTATAATAGAATATATCCCATGCATATGAAAAAGACACCAAGCTAGACAACATCTCCTTTGGCCCATTCCTCAAGCATAGCCATCTGAAGAAACACCTCCTCTACCTTCATCATGAGCTCTTCCATCGGTTCCATAAGCACATTTCCTTCTTCATCAACACATTGATCTTGTGGCATTAGAGATATGCCTTTACCTTTGCCTTTCTGCTCTTTAACCTTTTCCAAAAGCTCATCAAGTTTCCCGGTCACAGACTCACAGTGCTATGAAGAATATCTTTTGCATAAATGCTATAGAAAATCTGTTCGTCCAAATCAATCTCTGGTTTGCCAAATGACTCTAAAATTACGGTAAGAGTGCCACTATCCAGAATTCTGTGTAACCTTGAAGCACTTTATGTTCATCCTTACCAATACCAGTGAATAACATCCTTTTTCCCTTACTTCTTTAGAGGGTTCCTTAATCAAATCTTTCCTGCAAAAGAACAAACTTATATTAGGATACAAGAACATGTCAATTATAAGAACACACACCGAAATCTTACATTATATCCATGAACACCGAACGAAACAATAATCAAAACCTAGTTGAGAATTTTCTAGAATCGTAGATTAGACGAAAAAGGATAAATATTAAAACAATAACCCATTGGTAGTTTTGTTTTTCTCCATTGTTGCTTGGCCGTTTTATTTCTTTTGATCTATATGTACGTGGAGATGTTGTATTTACCCCAATCGTGTAATGTATGTGTTTACAAAGAAATTTTAATTGTTAATTACCTCCGTGTTTGCAGCAGTAATCAATATTGGTATCAGTTAATGTGTGATTGTTGTTGTTTCCAATTTTAACAGAATCCGATCAGTTGATTTGATTTGTAAGTGTAAAGTCTCTGCCCATGAATCTTTAATTTAATCACCAATCTACCACTGCATTTGTTTAATTTACATATTATTTAATTACAATTAATCAATGGTAGATGATAGGATCTCCTAGTTCTCTTGATTGAGGGGTTCTCCCTTGAACCCTACTCGGTGTTGCTCAAAAGAAAACTTTTTTATGGAGAAAACTTAAGGTACCTTTGTGGTCCCTTGATTTAATATCAATCTGACGGTTGAAATGATTTCAATATATTCACCTGATTTTATGGTTGAATGGATATATGGCAAAATCATTTTAATTAACAATCTTTCAAATTATTTCCTTAAATATCAACCTAAACAATAAATGCATGTTTCAAATTATTTCCTTAAATTAGAAATTGACTTTTACTTACCAAATTTAACAAAATCATCATTATTTAATTTATTAAACATCAAAATCTTCACTTGTAATTCATGATATGTCCAGTTAAGGAAATAATCAAGATTTTATTAAGTGTTTTAATAAAAAAGTTGCATTATTTTAAATTTTAATTCACCCTTCGCTCACAATATATTAATCGTTACAGATTAATAAAATTAAAAAAATTTTAATTAATAATTTACATAAGATTTGTGAAACACCTAATAGAATCTTAAAATAACACTTGAGTGAATGTTCAAAGAACACTTAAAAACGCTTAAGAGAATTTAATTTAAAATTGAACAAATGGAACATGTAAAAGTATCTTAAAAGAACACTTTCTAGTTCATTTAGTTGAATCTTATTTTTTTAATTTTTTTTATTAAATCCTAACTTAAAATAATTAATAAAACACTTAATAGAACACATGATGGAATATTATTATTGTTTTATAATAATATGAATTAAATTAAATTTTATTTAACTAATAACTTACATAAGATTTGTAAAAACCTTAATAGTAATCTTAAAAGAACACTCGAGTAATCTTGAAAGAGCACTTAAAAAAATTCTTAAAAGAATCTAATTTAAAATTAAAATAAACTAAACACTTAAAAGAATCTTAGAAGACCACATGTTGAATAGTTGAATCTTAATAAATTTATATAGATTAAAGTAAATTTTATTTAACTAATAATTTATATAAAATTTGAGGAACACTTAATATAATCTTAAAAGAACACCTGAGTGAATCTAATAAGAACACTTAAAAAGCGCTTAAATTAGATTCTCCTAAACATTTTTTAAGTAATATTTCAAGATTCAGTGTTCTTTTAAGAAGTGTTCCACAAATTTTATATAAGTTATTAGTTAAATAAAATTTAATCTAGTTTATATTATTATTAAACAATAATAATATTCTACAATGTGTTCTATTGATTGTTTTATTAAATATTTTTTTAAAAAATTTTAATTTTAATTTATTAAGATTTAACTAAGTGTTCTACTAAGATATTAAGATTTCAATAAGTGTTCTACTATGTAAGATATTACGATTTCACTAAGTGTTCTACTAAGTGAGATATTAAGATTCTACTGAGTGTTTTATAGTGAAGATATTTTTTTTATGTATTCTACTAAATGTTTAGATTCACTCACGTGTTCTTTTAAGATTCTATTAAGTGTTCCACAAATGTTATATAAATGATTAGTTAAATAAAATTTATTTAATCGATATTATTATAAAACAATAATAAGATTCTACCATGTGTTCTATTGAGTGTTTCACTAATTATTTTAAGATAAAATTTAATAAAAATTTACTAAGATCCAACTATTCAACATGTTTTCTTCTAAGATTCTTTTAAATGTTTCGTTTGTCGAATTTTAAATTAGATTCTCATAAGTACATTTTATGTGTTCTTCCAAAATTCATTCAAGTGTTCTTTTAAGATTTTATTGAGTGTTTCACAATTTTTATATAAATTATTAGTCAAATAAAAATTAATTTAATTTATATTATTATAAAACAATAATAAGATTCTACCATGTGTTCTATCAAGCGTTTCATAATTATTTTAAAATAAAGTCTAATTTAAATTTATTAAGATTCAACTAGGTGTTCTACTAAGTATTTTACTAAAATATTAAGATTTCATTGAGTGTTCTACTAAGTGAGATATTAAGATTCTATTGAGTGTCTAACAATAAGATATTATTTTTATGTGTTCTACTAAATATTTTCAGATGTGTTCAACTTTAATGATTATACAAAAAAAATATATATAAGTAATAATCAAGTTAACTTTGGGTAATAAAGACTATAGAATCTTAAATTAATTAGTTCAATCAGCCATAGTTAGCAAAATCATAATCTTTAATGATTATTTTAATTATGGTACAGTCTAGATTACTTAAATTTGAAAACATAATCTAAATATAAATAGACGGTTAAGATGGGTTCTCTAAGTTTTCTATCTAAACTAGTTCTCTCTAGATCTCTACTATATATATATATATATATATATATATATATATATAATTGCCTATATATATAGGCAAATTATCAAATATAAACCACTCTTAAAATATAAATACAAATCATCACTAATTTGTGCAAACAAAATCACTATTTTTATATTTAATTTTAAATAATATAAAAAACCAAAATTACTAAAATAAAAGTCATCCCAGTCAAAACCCCTCCCCCAGCCCCCACCTCCGGTCTTCTTCTCCGACGACCTTCGGTCATTTTCTCTAGCGAGCTCAAATTTTCCGACGAGCTGAAAATTTTCAGATCTGCTCCTCCTTTTCGTTTCCGACCTCTAGCCCCGCAAGGGCACCATCTTCATGTTAAGATAATATATGATCCTGATAAGTCCGCTTCCCTAACACCTTGAGCTTTTAGGAGAACTAGTAACTTAACATGGTATCAGAGCTCTGGTTGTGGGAGGTCTCAGGTTTGAGTCCCTCCCACCCCCAATATTTTCATTCTCATTTATTGAAATTATGTGCTATGGTGGGTCCAAAAAGGGATGAGATCCCCACCTAATATTGAAAAACGGTGAACTGGACGTTAGAGCAAAAAAGGCACTTCCTGGTAAGCTCAGGCTAGGGCCAAAAAGGCACAAATAACCTAGTGATCTACTCTTTGCCCAAATAATGGGCTTTCGAGTGAGGGGGGTGTTAAAATAATATATATGATCCTGGCGGTTCGCCATTTTTCAATACTAGGTGGAGACCTAGTGATCCACTATTTGACCCAAATAATGGTCTTCCTCTGCCACCGACGCACCACCACCTCAAATTCGGGGACCTCGAAATCCAGTGAGTTTAATTCGAGCTCAAAATTCAACACAAATTGGCACAAAACGAAGCTATCATCTCCAAAGTATATATAACCATCTCAAATCGACAAACAATCAACAAAACGGGATACTCGAACGAGGCGGCACCGGACCATATATTTTTCGGCCAACTCCATTCTAAACTCAAAAAAATAAACAAAAAATACTAGCATAATCACAAGATACGATCTATCTATCCATAGCATCAAAATCAACTAGAAATCAATGAATTAAAACCTAAATAATTCGAATATTATTTTAAAACAATGAAAAATTAAGAAAGTTACCGGATCACAAAACAAAGGTTGTAATTTTGTAGACTAGCTTCTGAGATTCAGATTGGTTAGGTAAGGTGGCCAAAGTTGGTGTGGCAGCGACGGATTGAGTGGAGAGGGTGGAGTCGATGTATGTGTGTGCTGGTGCAGTGTGTATGTGTGTGCGCTAAGTTAGTGATTTTTAGTTGAATATGTTAGTAATTACAGGTTGGGTGGGGTTAATTATATTAAAATATAATTAATATATATTGTAATAAAAATATTAGTGATTTTTGTTGTAGAGATTAGTGATAGTTTGTAGTTTGTATTCTAAGGAGTTTTGTATTGAAGTAGTCCATGAATATGTTATAATTTTATTGGAAGAAATAATTATATTAAAATCTTATGAAATACAATAGAATTAAAAAATTATGACTTCTTTGAATCATGTATTAAATAAAATAGAATCCAAAAATTAATTAAGTGAAAGCTTATGATATTTACAAAATAAAATATACAATGAATTAATTTTTTTGTTATTTTGGTGTGCTCTTTTTTGATGTAACAGCTGTAAGTTCTTTTCTTTCATTCTTTTTTCATTTACCTATGCACTAAGCTAAGCTCCCGTAAAAAATGCAGCAAGTCTAATGTCTAATCCATCAGATCATAATCCATTATGTTTACTTACATTTAAGGGTTAGAATTTTAATTCCTAATTTACCCATTTATGCTGATTATCCAAGAGAACGATTCTATATTTATATGCATGTTAAAATATTATTTTAATCTATTATTTGGTCAATTAAATTTTATCAAATATATGCGATGTATGGATCTATTTTAGACATCTAGCAATGAGTTTGTTATATATCTATACAGGTGAATATATGATCTGTTTGATAATTAACAATTAACTGTTATTAATAGCGAATTTAATTAGTTATTTTGATTAATAGATTTAGTTAATTGTTTTTGATTAACGGATTAAGTTTTTGAATAAACGTACTTGCTTCTCATTAAATTGAATAAATCACCAATACATCAGAAATAAATTCCGGAGCAGTATAAGACCACTCCTGGATGCCTGACATAAAATAAGTCGCCCTGGCTAGCCTATGAGCTACTTCATTCGCAGACCTATAAACAAATTCAACTTGCACGTTTTCGTAGTGCTTAAATAACTCAACACAATCTGAAACAATGGTATGAAAATATGCTCTTCCATTCACTCCTCGACAAGCTTCTGCCAGTTCTTTAGCATCCGTCTCAAAGATACAGTTTTCATATCCTAGATCCTTCACCCATGACAAGGCTTCTCTCAAGCTGATTGCCTCTGCTTCCCGGGGTTGTAAGCTTCCTGCTACCATCTGATTTCTTGCACAGATAAACAGTCCATTCGCAGCTCGAATCACACTTCCAATCCCTATAGAACCATTCTCCTGGAAAACTGCAACATCAACATTCACTTTCACCCACCCCTGCACTGGAGGCCTCCATCTTCTATGGCTTGAGTTCACAACAGGTTTATTATGCACTCTTTCTGACTGACACTTCTTCCAATCTTCCAACAAATTCATTGTTGTAGCTTGTACACCAAATTCTGATATTCCCACCTTATCCCAAACCCATTGATTCCTCCTATTCCACAAACTCCAGCATAACATTGCAATATAAACCAGCTTCTCATTAGTACAAACATTAAACAACTGCTGTATAATATCAGTCACATTACCTTCATATCCAGTCTGATTCACTTCCTGTATCCCCACCTTTGCCCAAACAGCTCTAGCAAATGCACAATCAAAAAGCACATGTGTGTCATCTTCATCTCGAACAAGGCACCACGAACATCTCACGTTCATCTGTACTCGTTTTGTTACCAAATTCATAGCAGTTGGTAAACATGCTCTACAAACTCTCCATAAAAAATTAATTACTTTTCCTGGTAACTGTAATGACCACATTTTCTTCCAAAACCCTGCGTGTGTCCATACCTGTTCTCCTTGTAGTCTCCTGTAACAGCTCTTCACAGTGAAACACCCTTTCTCTTCTAACACCCAAAACCACGAATCCTGCTTAGTAGTCCTTGGTATTGGAATACGCTGGATTAATTTCATATCTCTCTCATTGCAGACATCACTTAATACTTCCTCATCCCACTCAACCTTGCTTTCATCTAGAAAATTAACAACCTTCACATCTTCCAGTTCGCGTGGCATAGGAGTTGTTAAATACCCGTTGTTCTTACATGGCAACCATGGTACTTTCCATACATACGTACTCTCCCCATTACCAATTCGTCTTCTACTTCCTGCCTTAATAGTCTCTTGAGCCGCCATTATACTTCGTCACATATAACTCGGATTTTCACCTACTTCTGCATTCAAAAAATCAATCTTAGGGAATTACCTTGCTTTCATAATACCTGTAACCAATGGATTCTCATTGTTAAGCAACCTCCATCCCTGCTTGGCCAGCATAGCCACATTAAACTTTCCCAAATCTCTAAATCCTAAACCCCCACCATTTTTTGCAATACACATCCTCTCCCATGCTAACCACCTCACTCCTTTACCACTCCCTTCATTCCCCCACCAAAATGCATTCATGAGCCTTTGTATTTTAGTACACACTTCATTTGGAATTTGGACCAAGTTCATCCAAAAATTAGGTATCGATTGAGCTGCTATTTTCAATAACACCATCTTACCTCCTTTTGATATTGTCTTATTGCTCCACCCCTGCAATTTGTTGCTGACTCGCTCCGTTAGAAAATCAAAAACTCTGCTTTTTTGTCTCCCTATGAACATTGGCAATCCGAGGTAATTCCCAGGTGTAGAAACTTCATTTACTAGGAGAGAAGCACAAACTTGAGCTCTATCAACCTGCTTAGTATTCGGACTAAAAACCACTGACGATTTTTGTAGATTAATAGCTTGGTCAGACAACATCTCGTACCTCATCAGAATGCTTTTCATACTATTAACTTCAAAAATCGTTGCTTTGAAAAAGAAGTAACAATCATCAGCAAACAAAAGGTGTGATATTGGTGGTGCGCCTCGAGCAATAGAACAACCATGTAGTAACCCAACATCTTCATACCTTCTTATAATCGAGCTCAACCCCTTCGCACAGAGTATATACAAATATGGGGATATTAGATCCCCTTGTCTGACCCCCCTTTGGGGAATAACTTCACCAAATTCCACTCCATCATGCAAGAAATTATACGATACTGATTGTACACATCTCATCACCCTATCCATCCACACTTCACTAAAACCGAACTTTTCCATCATACTTTCAAGAAACCCCTATTCAAGCCTATCATACGCCTTTGACACGTCGATTTTAAATCCCACAACCCCAGTTTTACCCTGAGTCTTTCTGCGTATGTAGTGATTGATCTCAAATGCAATCAAAGCATTATCAGTAAGTAATCTTCCTTTGACAAATGCACTTTGTTTTTCCGAAATCAGTGTTGGCAAACATTTTTTCAATCGGTTAGCCATAACCTTAGACAGTATTCGGAATAAAACGTTGCATAATGAAATTGGTCTCAGGTCTGTCATTTGCTGTGGTTGTTTTACCTTTGGGATCAAGCATACCATTGTTTTGTTTATTCCTCTTGGTAACTCTCCTGTGTTTAGAAAATTCTGACAAAACCTTACTACATCCATACCCACAATACTCCAATATGCTTGAAATAAACATGGATTTAACCCATCATGCCCTGGTGATTTATCCGGATGCATAGAAAACACTGCACATTTTACCTCCTCATTTGTAACTGGCATTATAAGTTCTTGGTTCTGCTCCTCCGTAACCTTCTCGACCATTTCCCCCTCAGACAATTTTTCTGTTGGTCTTGCTGATTGAAACAATTCAAAAAAATAATCAGTGATAATCTGCTGTATATCCTATCTATTCTCATGCCAATTACCATCCTTATCTTTCAACTTTTTCAACTGATTATGCTTCTTTCTTCCCGAAGCATATTTATGAAAAAATCGTGAATTTTGGTCCCCTTCTCTAAGCCAAAATTGCTTAGCTCGCTGCTTCCAAAAAACTTCCTGCTTTTCTAACAACTTCAAAAACTCCCACTTGGCTTCACTATATTTTTGCACACCATATGCATCTCTTCTCGATCTGAACTTTCTCAGCTCCTTTCTATAATACTGAATCTTCAAACGCAGCTCCTTTACATCAACGGATTAAGTTATCTATCTTTGAATGAAATTGTTTGACTTATTGTATTTTAATTAGACATATAAGATAATTTTTTAGTCGAGACAACTCCTTTAAGTAATTTTTTTAATAATGAATTGAATCTAAACTGCTATTTCAATCTGCTAACTAATAAATATTAATAAAAAAATTAATTTCACCAAATTTTTAATTGGATTCAATCCTCTAATTTTTTCTCAATTAACTTCCGAGCAATTTTTTTTTTGTAAGAGTATACACTCCGTATATGAATTGTATCGAAATACAATGCCGACGAAAATCGAAGAAAGGGATTTAGTTTCTTTCATTCAAGAAACTTTATCATCTAACCGAAGGGCATGCACAGATGTCCTCGAAAAATTTAGACAATAAGATTTTAATGTCCGAAAAGAGACTTTGTCCGAAAAGAGACTTATGTCTTCTCACCTGAAAAAATAACAAAAAAACCCATTAAGAATAATATTTCTAAACTAATGTTAAAGTAAATAAAACAACAAAGGAAAAAAAATCGTAAATCCAAATAATATTAAAACACTACTTAAAGAAAAAATTAAAAAATAAAATTCAATCAAAGAAAAACCTTTGATTAGACATAACAGATAATCCAATATGATCCAAAATATCATCATAAATGGTCAATATGCCATCATAAATGGCACCCCATATGTACAAAAAACAAAAATTTCAAATAATATGGCCAAAACAATCATTAAAATCATAAACTTATAAGCCATTAATCATGATCACCCAAAAATGGTACAAAAACTTAATTAGCTCTTTAAAATTAAAGAAGTCATCAATCGTACATACGATAACTGAAAATTTAATTCAATATGATTTTTACAAATTTGAAAACTAAATGATAACTGATGCACTTAATGTGGTTAATAGAAATTATATACTATCATTAAAATTGACTAAGCAATAAATTTTAATTAAAAGACAACTAAGAAAAAAATTGCAATTAGCAAGAAATAAAAGGGGCTAATCACGGCCTTTCGTGAGGCTCTTTCAAGGGTTAAAAAGAAAGATTTGGTGAACGTAGCCTTTGAGGTTGATTCATTATTAGTAGCTCAAGCTGTGTCAAGAAGAAGGATCGATCGTTCTTATTTTGGTGATATTATAGAGGATTGTTTAAACATTGTTAAGGACTTAAGGTCTTATTCGATTAGTTTTGTTAGACGCTCAGCGAATATAGCGGTTCATAAAATTGTCAGAGAAGTCATTTCGATGTCTGGGTGTGAGGAATGGAATGTGACACCATCCTTCCTCGCTGATGTAATCTGCCAGGATTTGGTTTAATATTACTAACTTATAGCTCGTGCAAATCATGGGTTACTTTTAGTTTTTTTTAAATGTACTTATGGTTTAGTATATATGATATTATAAACATTATTTTTAGTTTAGTATTAAATCTAAATTAATATGCTGTTGGTGGGATTCGAACCTTCAACCTTTCTATATAACATAATCTATTATTAATTTTTATATTAAAAAGTTGTTGGCGGGATTCGAACCTTAGACCTCCAACTTTTAGTATTGTTATATCTAACCGTCATGATCTATTTGAATTGAAGATCTAACGGTTGTGAATGGGGATAACCAAAAATATGGGTAACCAAACTACAAATTATACCCCTTTGCTTATTATAATATAGATATAGATTTCCATCTTTTGATTTTTTTAAAAAAGGGGCTAATTAACTTCAGAGCATTTCAAATTCAAACATATAAAGAACTTAAAATGGATCCGGAGGTGGGGTGGGCTTCTTCATAAGACTTTCCTTTGGACAGGGTTGGTAAGTGGGCTAGAAACTGCTGTGCTCTGTGATGACTTATTGGTTGTGGGCTTTTTATGTAAATTAGCTTTAAAGGGTGTAATGTACGGATATTTTGCAGGGATACTTTAGATATTTTATAAATATTTTAAGTGAATCTTTTAAATTAAATTGAAATATTCTTTTAATTTTTTTTGAAAAAATTGTACACTATTATATGTAAATCTCATTAAGTTGATATTTCTTATTTTATTAACATTATCATTCATTATTTTAGTTGTTATTATATTTTTCGCATAAAATTTCATATTTTTCTATTTTTAAAATTATTAAATATTATATTTTCTTTATTTTCACTCAATAATATTATTATATTATATAATGAATTGCTGATTTTATTTTGCAAAAATTATAAAAAAATATTCACAAACCTCATTCTTAATTTTTGCAATTTAATAATATTTTTAATATCAATTTAATATTATCTAAAGTATGTAATTATTAAAAATATTTTCTGAAATAACATATTTACCTCTAACAATCAAACCATATGAACTCTCTTAGGCCTTCCTTTTTTTCCCTTCTTGGTTTAACCTCGCCTTTAATAAGGTGATAGAATAAACTAATTTATGTGATTGCTTTGGTTGAATACCATTTCTTTAACTAGTATAATAACCCGTGCGAGGTACGGGTCATCCTCTAGCAATCGATACAAATTCGTGCATTTTTTTGCTAATTAAATTCGTGCATTTTTACGATTTAAAGGATATTTTTTTAGTACAATTGCACATTTTCTGTTCATACATATTATAATATCACTACTTTAATTTATGGATCATTTTATTTATGCATAAATCATGTGAGCACTAAAAAGAGGATGTTTTGCAGCATATAAATATATTGTAGAGGCTATAACATAATTTCTTTTAGAGCAATGATAAAAAGACATACCATCAATATGAATAATACTCATCATATAATACTTTACCAAATAAAATCAGTACACTCCTTAATATGTATTTCTTTAAATATCTCGCTAAGATATAAGTCACTCTATTTCCTTCTTTTCGAGTAAACTTCTTAATTAACTTATTTTCTTCGATAATATTGTCAACACAGAAAGATCTTCACCAACATTATTCAGATTTTCAATATTCTAAAAGGAGTCACCTTTTAAAACAACATTTACTAAATTCAAAAATCTAACAAATTGAAGGGTTTCAACAATCGACATAGCTCCCACGTTTTTTTGGAAAATATCGTCTCTTTAATTTCATTGAAAACTTAGCAATAAACTTAACTCAACGTTTTTTTTCTTTCAGAAAGCAGACTTCGTCATAGTTAGTTTTGTATGAAAAAAGATAGAAGTAATTACCTGATTTGATTCGAAAATAAGTTTAAAATAATACAATTCTTGTCCGAAACCTCAAAATATTGTTTTAAAAGATAAATAGCTATACCCATATTATTCTTAGATTTTGAGATTTGTTTCACGATTTTGATAATCTTTCTATCATTAAATGTAAGAATAGCAGTCATAATTAAAGTATTAAAAAATTCAGAGTCATTCTATCATAATAAGATTGCAGTTATAATCAAAAGTATTCAAAAATTTGTATGTCTCACATACAAAATCAAAGGACTTGGCATAATTTATAAATACATTAAACCACTGCTTTTCCAAATTTTATGTGAATAATTAAGATGATATAACACAATTTGACTAATTTGCAGAATGTGTACAAAGTTATGTTACATGTAGAAAGCGTATAATAATTTATAATTGGAGTAATTTTGGGTCTTAATATTTTCGTCGAAGAAGATAAATAACTGAATTTAAGAGAACATAAAGTTCAAAAAATAGGTGTGTTTCTTTTTAACTTTCCTTAAAACTTTCCATCCACATAATTCAAATTCTAAAGTGAATCTGTTCAATATTTTATCAAAATTAGTCTATTTCTACTAAAAAAATCTAGTAAACACATGTTAGTGAAGAATTAATTTCTTGATTTCGTCCTTTTCTCTTCAAATAAAAACTCGAGAATCTAGTTTAGGTGTCAGTCGCATAAGGATGACATATTTATCCGCATATCAGTTATATTTTGAAATTCTCGATACCACAAGAAACGTAAAATTTATCTACGCAATTACGAAAGCAGTTGAGGTGATTTACAATCAATATGCCAAAAACATTACATATTCTAAACTTTTATCTTTTTAGGCATACAATTTGAAAAGACTCGAAGTGTATAATATAATTGATAGATCCTAATATTTTGTCTACTTGAATGCTATGCAAAATCCTATGTTCTAAAATATCGACTTTTATTAAATTGACTTTGGATTTTAATCCAATCCTATTTTTATACAATTATCACAACTTTTGAATATTTATTATTCAACCCAAGTTTATGTGAGTTTATTATCTCACATTTTAATCGATCTAAATATGAAGTAATCCTAATATTTGATATATAATTTATGATCATACTTTTGAAGAAAGTTCTTTTTAACTTGACTCTTTGATTTATTTAATTTATTTTTTTGTACTATCTATTAATTTTCAAAATCTTATCTTTTATTTATAAATGTATAATTCGATAATTATCATAGATGTAAAGTAAACATGTTATCAATTCATGTTATATGACATTGATTATTGTCTAATTTTAAAATAATTTTAACTCTGATTTTATTAATTTTTTAAAAAAATTAATAAATAAATAGGTAAATTATTTGTAATACGTTATTTATGTCATATAAATTTATATACCATGTTTTATGTATTAAATATCTAACTAATTCAAATTAAGTATAAGAAAGAAAACACTATTATGTAAAGATATAAAATATATATTTCAGTTAATATTATACGTAAGAAACATTTATTTAAGTAAAAGAAAGATAAATGTACATCACACATGATACTCTTATCAAAATTTGATATCAAAAATCTATAAAATTGGTTGTATACATAATCATGTATGATTTTTTTTATAATGAAAATAAATTTTTTTATAAACAATATAAGTTATCATTAACATATTTACTCAAAAGTAAATTAATAGGAAAAAAAGAAAAAGGGAGAGACCAGTTTTATGTAATATATTTTTTAGTTCAAACTCAAAAACTTATCTAGCTCAATGGTTATAAGGATGAGTTTATTTGGAGAGGATATGGGTTCAATTCCCTACAAGAACATAATTTACTTAAATTTTTTCTTTAAATAAGAAAACAGTGGCATCTTCATGTAATTTTCTAATATCTAAGGGCAAAATTATAATTTCACAGGAGGTTTATTGGCATAAAATACCCCTATAATCTCCTATTATATATAGAAATGGATGAATTAATTAAAGTTAGAATTAGCATTGATTAGAAAATTGGCACACATTTAATCATTTGAAATTAGAATCGGTATTTTTAATTAAAAATTTGGCCAATATATAAATTATTTAACAAATTGGTAGTAGGAATTAGGCAATTAGCATTGATTAGAAAATTGGCACATGTATAAATCATTTGAAAAATAAATTTTTTACATAAATCATTGAAAAAATAAAATTTTGATTAATAAAAATTAGAATCGGTATTTTAACTAAAATTTTGGCAAATATACAAATTATTTAAAAATTAGTAGTAGTCCAATTTAAGGGTTCTTTTTTATATTTGGATGTAGATACTAAATTGGAAATGAGTTTGCCTCTAATTTTTCCTCTGTTAGTCACAGAGGCATGCATGTATACATTTAATAACAAGACTAATTGTTTATAATATTTTGCATTATTTACATCATGATCCCCTAAATGGAAAATCCACTACTTGTAGAGTTTCTACTAGTTTTTAGTACTTGTAATAGGTACCAAATTTTTAGCTGTGTAATTGTATAAATTAAATAATGCTTGAAAGAAGATCCAGAGATCATGCCTCAAGCTTGAAGAATAAGGCTGTAGAAATAAACACAGTTGGAATTTGAAGACTGAAAATTTACCTAAGTGCTAATTCGAGAAGCAAGTTTGTCTATTCGAGAAGTCAAGGATTCGATATGTCAAAAGACATTGTTCGATATCTCAAGGAGTCAACGAGTCAAAGTTCCAATTGATAATTCACAGATTCGACATGTCCAACACTCTATTCGAGAACTCAGGAAATCAACAAGTCAGAGTATCATTCGAGTTCTCAAAGGGTCAATAAGTCAAAATCACATTCGATGTCTCAAGAACTCAGGAAATTATTCGACATCTCAAGGATTCCATAAGTAAAATGCTCTATTCGATAGCTCAAGGATTCCTGAATAAAAGACACATTCGAGAAGTGATTCGATATGTCAAGAAAAGCTTATTCGAGAACTCAGAGTTGTCGAACTATTCAATTATAGTTCTCGAATCAAGTACTTAGTCAGTTCTCGAATGGATTCTTGAAGACAAATTACTGAAAATGTACAAGTCAGAAATCTGAAATAAACCAAGATACTTACAGGACCACAATACTATAAAGTGTACATGAAAAGTCTACAAAGAAGTTTAAAGAGATGTTAGAGGGGACAAGCTGCTAAAGTAGTGGATCTAAGCAGATTAAAGAAATAGTCAATCACATACTGCCTAGACATGTACCAAATAGAGATAGACAAGTTATAAAATGTATTTGTCTGTCACTACATTTGTAATAAGTAGGATGTACACATGTTTTATAAGTGTACAACCTCACTTCTTTAGCAGTTAACGTTTTTCATTGTAATTTTATAGATAACATCTCTATGAGAAACGAAACTGAGAATACTAACATTTATATTTCCAGATTGTAGCAAAACCTTTATATAATACAATATTAGATTAAAACGAGTACTTGTGTTATAGTGTTTTTATTTCCGTACATACAATCTGTTAAAGACAAACACACACTTAGCTACACATTCACAAGCAGATTCAAACAAACTATTTTAAAATTAAATCAAAGAAAAATTTGAAAATATATTCACCCCCTCTATATTTTCTTGTGTGTATTTCATACTCAACATCTCCCGTATACAGTACAACTTGCTTTGGTTACGTTCAAATAATGCCAATTTTCAAACTAAAAATAAGATTAAAAAATCAGATTCGATTTTCCTATTCCTTTATAATTGATACCGTTTTATAATTCAATTGCATAAAAAATAGGAAAAATTAATTTTAATAACATGCAAATTATCATGCATTTAAAAAGATAGTTATACTTCTCAATTATTTTAGGAGTGTGCAAATCATCCATTCAATAGTGTTGAATGTTTTCAATTGAATTGCATTTTATGAATAATTGCAAAATATAGATAACAATGAACTAAATTCGTGTAATTGTTTATTTGTGATTTGACTAAAATTTTGAAGCTAAAATCGCAACCTCAAATTGTAATACATGCATGTTCATATCTACTTCTTCTTCCGTCTCATTTTATACGATCTTGTCATTTTTTTTACGTATTTTAATATGTTTATTTGAAGTAATTGTAAATAATATTTTTTCGATTTTTTTATAAAAGTAGCAGATCTATATTTTTATGTATAACAAAAAAATTCGAAGAACTATTATCTACAAATATCTATTTTTATACAAAATAAAAATATCGAAAAAATATTATTTAAATGTCAATTAAATATATTTAAATACGTAAAAAAGTCAAAAGATCATATAGAATGGAAGGAGAGGGAGTAATAGTTTTTCCTTCTGCATTCCTTTCATTTGACTGATCGAATGGAGCAGAAAAATTCAACAAATCATGTTTACGATTTCTAATAAAAAAGTCTGCAATTTCAATGGGTCGGGGTACACAAATGATAAGACCTCAGTCTGAATCGGATCATTTGTGGTCCTTCTGAAAGTCTTTTCAAATTTTTAGACTAGGGTTTTGTTTGAAGTTACAAGTCTTATTTTTAATGGACCTCATGATTCGACAGTATTGTAAAAATCTGTTGACTCCATCGAGTACTTGAACAAGTAATTAGAAATTGAAAGTGAACTGATTTGAATTTAATCGGATGAATACTCGGATGCTGAAAATAAGTATTCAAAAAATCGGTTCAATACTCGAATTTTGAAGATAAAATCGAGACGAACATATTTTCAAATTTTATAACCTTATGTTTTGGCACAGTGGTAAGTGCCCAGTCCGTGAACCGTGAGGTCACGGGTTCGATTCCTGCCGGGGGTCAAAAACCGGAAACAATCTCTCTACCTTTGTGTAGGGGCATGATTGCGTACATTCTACCCCCTCAGACCCTACTCATGCGGGATATACTGAGTATATTGTGTTGTGTTGTTTTTTGGTTGTAATGACCCTGCATTCGGTTCTAGTTTGAAAAATATGGTGCAAAGTACAAAGACCAAAGACGGGCAAGTCTTGAGTCTTGTTATTTGTAGTACCTTGTTCGGTTCTTTAGAAGTCAACTGATGTGGTTTCTAAGGTCCTAGGACCGGCGTTAGTATCTCTGCACTAATTGTCACATCAAAATTCTATGTATGCAATTTTGTTAATCCATTTTTTTAAACGCATTTTAAAATTGAAAGAAAAATGTATAAATTGTATATTTTAAATTCTTTTGTTTTATATATAAAAGTTTGAAATTTCTACATTTATGTAGAATAATTTTTTTAAAAAAATATTAACTATAAATATTCCTCTCGAAAACTTTGAAATGCATGAAAAAATTAGGATCAATCTTTTGGGGACATATATAGAGAGAGTAATAATTAAATATAAATATAATTTAATTAATCCTTAATTTCTTATCGATTTTTAAAAGTTGAAAACGTTCATAATTCAATCGATTAGGGTAGAGTCAATGTATATTTTTTCTGTCGATTAATCGATTTGTTGGCAATAACATGATTTTTGATCTGATTTTAATTTAATCGAATCCATTTTCTTCCACTCTAGCATGCCATTAATCAACTTATAAAGCTAGGAAAAATTTATGAATCGGATCTTGGTTATTGACTTTTATTTAAACTTTTCTACTATATAAACAAAGCATATATATAATTTTCTTTAATAACTTGTCTTTATTTATTCAAAAAAAAACTTGTCTTTATCATTTTCTCAAAACATTTTGAAGTACATTTTTTCTTGATGCCAACTGATAGGTCTGCCTTCCCCAAAAGATCTTCAATATTCTACGATTATCTTCTCATATGTAATATATTTGAATGTATTCAGTGCACAAAGAATATTTATGATATTATTTTATATTATTAAAATTAAATAAGTTAAACCTAATATGTATCCGGATTCCGGATAATACAATATCACAATTTCATTAAAATAAAATCAGTAGTGCAAATGCACACATACTACTATATTGACTACTTTAACAATTTAATAAAATACTAGTTTATAACCCGTGCGATGCACGGATTTTTGTTGATATGTAATAAATTTTATTTTATGTTATAATTATATTTTTATATAATCATTATTTAAAATATTATATTTTAATTTTAATATTAATAATTTAATATAAATTTAATTAATGATATGCATGGTTTGAAACTTATATTATAAAATTTTAAAATAAATATGTCGTTGATAAAATTTGAAACTTGAAATTTTAGTAAATTAATTTAATCATATAATATATTTAATAATTAGATCTTATGATTCTGATTTTTTACTAAAAATTTAATGGTCATTATTCGTAATACGAATTTCTATTATATTTTGTTACTGTTTATATGATATGGTGTGATATTTTTGGGTATATATTAATTATTGCTAGATATGAATTGATTGGAAAATATAATATGATTGAGGTTTTTAGGTGTTTATAAAAGGTAATATCTTCAACTAAAAGTAAATGTAAAAAAGAAAGTCGACTAATTAACTTTAATTATATTATGTTATTATTTATTTTGGGTGTTTAATAGTATAGATATCATATATATTTTTCTTTATAATGAATGGTAAATAAGTACATTCACGAAATACCAAAAAACATATACCAAAAAATAGTTACCAAATTTTTAATGTTTCGGGTATTATATATATATAATTATTAATTAATTTTAATAAAATATAATTTTAATATACTCATGTTTACGGATCATACTAATGTTTTCTTATTATAAACAACGTATGCAGATTTTTAATATATTTTATTAACAATTGAAAAATATGGTGTGATATTTTCGGGTATATATTAATGATTGTAAAATTAGTTTTAAATTAAAAAGTTAACATATTTTAATTTGAAAGAAAATATTAATGAAGATTAGTTTTAAATTAAAAAGGTAACATGTTTTAATTCGAAAGGAAATATTAATGATTGGAAGATACAGTGATGTTTTTAGGTGTTTATAAAAGGTAATATTTTCAATTAAAAGTAAATGTGAAAAAAGGCAATAATAGTATAGATTGGTTTCAACAATATTTGACCAGCTTTTGCCCTAGATCATTTCTAAATTATAAGAACAAATAATATGTAATTTTATTCCATGCATGCCAAGGTCAGCTCAGCCGAGTTGATATCAGAAACAAGTCAATCTCAAAAATAAAAAGTCAACTATATAAATAGGGCAGATTCGTTGCATGTATTAGTCTACCAGCAACAGGCGTACGAGAAGAGACAGTGACGAGTTCAGACAGATTCAGACCATACACATTATTTTCATCATTTTTTTAAATATATAATGGTGTCCGGACTATCTCTTGCGTACCTCAATTAATTTGAATGACTATTAGCACATTCATATTCACGAATCATAACAAACCACTTAATTTCGTTCCTATCAATGAATTCAAAACTATAAATTTAAGATAATAAGAGCATCTCCAATGGTAAAACCTGTTAGTTAAATTCATCTATGTATCACCTACATGGCATCTTTGTGGCACATTTTAGATATTAGGTAAAAATTCAATACTCCAACCATTATCCCATAACAAAAAAATATACTCCCTCCGTCTCTTAATGTGTTTCCTGTTTTCCTTTTTGGGTAATTCAGAATATCATTCCTGTTTCCATTTTTAGCCAAAATAAACATACATCATTCTCTTAATAATTGTGCCAGCTTTAATAAAAAAACAATATTGTACCCCCCATTTGACCTTTCTTTCATTTATTCTTTTACGTATCAAAATATCTACGCCCTTTCTCTCTTCAATCTACAAACCCTAGCCGACCATCACTAATTTCAATCTTAAAATTAGCCTTGATTCGACCATCACTAATCACACAAATCTTGAGTCTAAAATATGGATCCGCATTCCATTTTTTCAGATTCCGGTGAGGAGGATACAGGTTCATATCATTGTTCCGATCCCAATCATTGCGACAAAGGCGATGAGTGTGACGGAGAACATACTTACAGCTTGGAATACTACCGATCGTTGGTAGGGGAGCTATCTGAAGACAAATCGGAGACGGTGGACGGAAAACCTCAACCCTCTTCGCAACCAGTTGTAATTAAAGATTGTGAGGGTGATGAGAAATCCGGTGATGACAAATCTGATGATGACAAATCCGGTGACGCCGATCCAGTCAATTCCGGTGACAATTCCAGGGAACACAACTCTGATTCCGGTGATGACGACCATAAATCCGATTCCGAAGATGCACAATCATGTTCCTAATTCTGTAAGTTTCCTGATCTCGTTTGTTTGTTTGTTCTCAAATTGTTCCGGTGCTAATTAGTGCCAATTTGTGCTTGTTTTTTCTTGTAATTTCTGCTTTGATATGTAAACAAGATGCTTTGATATGAACAATGTGTTGCTGAGTTGCTCTGTTGCTCTGTATTAGTGAGAGTCAAACCTTATATATTTGAGCAAACCTTATATATGTTTCCTAATTGTGAATTGATGATCAGTAAATAGAGGTTGTAGTGTTACTTAAGTGAGCTGAATTTGTACTGTTAGTAAATAGAGGTAATGTTCCTTGTTAGCCCTGCCCTGTAACCCACCATCACATGCCTGCCTAAAATACAAACACATAAGTAGTACATATACTCTTATAATTTGATTAATTGATTAATTGTTCAAACTCATACAATTTTATCCCTATGGTTTATTGTGGGAGTCTACAAGTGTCCTGCATATGAAGCTAATGCAGTCTCAGATTCATTTTCATTTCACTTAGCAACGTGCATTTAATCAACTTAATTTTCTGTAGATCATATTGCTGTATTGGAATTGGAAGATGTCCTAGGTATGGAACCTTAGGCTCAATGCTTTAGGCCCGGAAACAAACACAACTTCTCTCTCTCTTTTATTTGTTATGAATATACACGGTGATACCGTGAATGAATATTGATTAATTGTTCCTCTGCTTATAAGTCATACTACTCAACAGATTGAGTTGAGCCTGCCTCAGTTTTTCTTGTAAAAATCTCCTTCATAATGTATGCATTCACTTTAAGATGTCTATACCACATAATCATGTTGCAATTCAAATAGGCAGGAAGTGTTACTCCTCATGGGAACTTAAAGTGCAAGGCCTGATTTAATCATACGTGCATATATTTGTAATCAGTACATTCTAGTTTTGATACGTGCTATCTTCTGGTTATGCAATGCATCACAAAATTAACATATATATAGTCATTACTTATGCATTGTTTTGAATACATGTAATCAGTACATTCAAACATGCTCCCAAAACATAGTCTTGTCCCCAAAACATGCCCCTGTTAGAAAAACTATATAACCTATAGATCAGCCTTGTTGTTGTGCTCCGTATACCAAGTTCCATGCTTCAAACACAGCCCACATTGGTGCTGTAACTTGAAGTGGAAGTTTTCCAGCAGCCTTAAGTTTTTTTTGTTCACATGGGGTACAAGATAGTCATTTGACCCCTTCACCTTTAGAACTTCATTCATCACATACTGATAGGATAGCCATACATCTGCAAGTGTACTTGCCTTTAACTCATAGAAAGCTTCATGCACTGCATCCATCATAGCATCAATATCCTTTGGCATCTTCTTGTGCATCAAAGACTGAATGCTTCTAAAAAATCCTAAGTCTAAAATATTTAAATCTGGACTATTTGGTGGCTGTTGAACAAGAATAAATGTAAATTCACCTTGTTGATGTACTTGTTGCCATTCTTGATCAGTTTGCGTAATATGTGTCCTGGCATTGTCCTGTTGTATGAAGATAACTTTAGGACCTTCACTTGGTGGCCATTTCTCAATAATTGCTGGAATAATTTCATTTATAAGCATGCTCCTAGTTTCTTTTTTTCCCACTGACTCAACCACTTTAGTGATAATTGTGCCCTTAGCTCTGTACTTAGAAGCCCTTTTCGCTGGTTCTTCATAGGTGAATGGAAATATGCCTAACTTTCCATCAAATACGCATTCACCCGCTGCATTAAACCTAGGTCTTGCAACAGCAGCTGTGAACATCACCTTAGGTATAAATTTACTTGACTTGGCGGACCTATATTTGCCTTTTTCATTTTTTTCCAAGTACACTCTTTGTGATTTCTTACTTAGGTAGAACCACTTTTCATCTATATGCACAAAATCAAACATAGTCTGATATTGTGTTTTTGTTTGTGGTGTATCTCCTATGAGGAGGTCTAGAACCCATTCCATCCTTTGCAACATGTTTGGATCTTTTAATCCAGGATGCAAAGGATTGGTGTGGGGTTTGATAAGGCCCCTCTTTATCATTCTGCCACATGTAGATGATGACACCTTCAATTTACTTGCCAAATCCCTTATACATGATCTTTCACCCATGTTTATGTCTGTGATTGCATTAGGTGCCAACTGAATTCTTTTTCTTCCTGACTTATGCCAATTTGTTGCCATGTTATAACTCTGATGTGCTGCCTTTTGTTTCTTTGCTAAATTCCATATGCTGCTAATAGTTCTCGTTGTGACATTGAAACGATTGGCTGCATCTTTAATTGCACCGTAGATAGGTTGTCCAGGAATTTTCTCTGATGGGTGGCTTAGCAAGAATGCAAGTATTTCTGATCTTATAAATGCACTAACCTTGGCACTTTTTCTGTTGGCGGCTTGTTGATTTAAATCAAACTGGTGGAGCATTTCTTCTGGCGGTGGTTCATTGAGATCAAACTGGTGGTGTTGCTGGTGGCTCATTTCTTCTGGAAACTGTTTTGTGAAATCTTGTAAAGTGATGGGAGTATTTGTTTATGATGTCTGTTGTAGTATATGTTCAAAAAGTGTAATCTAAATCATCCAGGTGTATGGTGTATATATCTAATGCAGTGTTTTCATTGGTGGTTGTAATTTAAATATGCTAAATGGGGGGGAAAAGTTATCTAATCTCCCCCCAAATTTATCTAATCTCCCCCCAAAATTGTCCATTCAATCATTGATAAACATAGATTAATATATTTCTTAAAACCTGTGCTTTTTAACAAATGAGAAACACAAATAGAGACAGAGGGAGTAGATAACTAAAATTGGGCTAGCTACATTTGTAAAACCTCTAAATCTATTAGTTATAATTTTAGATAATATAATTATACATAATACCATTGGAGTAAACCTAGAACCTCTTAGCTATAATTTTAGATAATTATCAATATAATATATTATAGCTAACAAATATACATAACACCCTTGGAGATGCTCTTAGAGCATCTCCAATGGGAGAAACCCCTTAGCTAAAAACCAATTTAACATGCCATAAATAAAAGTTTTAGAGATTATGTAAAAAAAAATGTACTCCAATGGTACATTCCTGTTAGCAATAATTTTAGCCAATCCCTCTATGTTGGCTATATTTGCTGAACCTGTATAGACCTGTAGTAATATTCCACGTCACTTGTTACCATATAAAAATAATAAATTCCATTTTTAACAGTCTAAAATAATAATGACATACCATTTTTAAAATATAACCAATCATTATAGCCAACTTCATTGGAGCACAACACCTTACAGGTTCAACAAATTTTAGATAATCATTATTTTATATTATTTTGGCCAACCATTTTAGATAATACCGTTGGAGATGCTGATGAGTGGATTTTATATCCACTAATTGACTTTCGTTTGGACTTTAATCGTTTGCAAGTTCTCGAGTTTCGTGTCATTTTATACGTTTTTATGTAAATTGTGTAGGTTGTGGTGTTAAAGGCATTTCGGAGTTTAATCGAGTAAATGGTGGTTATTAAATCTGGACTGAAAGTAATTCCAAGTGGTAGAAGAAGTCTAGCAATTTCCAGGGTGGAGCAGGCGCAATAGCGCGTAGCCAGGCGCCATGGCGCAGCACAAAGTGGCGCAACAGCGCAGAACAGGTGGACACCAGGACACAAGAGGCGCAGCTGCGCTCTAGAGGGCGCTGTTGCGCAGGTTGAAGAGGCACAATTGCGCGAGGTTCAGGCGCAAAGGCGCTATGGGTGTGTGCGTTTCTAGGAGAAAACAAGCGCAATGGCGCTTCAGGAGGGGCTGTTGCTCGAGTTAGTTTTTCAGAATATTTTCAGAATTTAAGTCGGGTCAATTTTGTTGGGCCTATTTAATTAGGGCAACTATATATGTAATAGTTAGACCTAAAAACAGCATCTATCGTTGATTTTAGTTTTTCTTGGCATCTATAAACATTTTTCATCTAGATTATGTTAGGATCAAAATTTAAGGGGAAACCTCCAAGCTAGTGACAAGCAAGGAGTAATCTTTGGATCTTGTGTACTCTTCTACTTTGGGGATTTATTTCTAAACTTATCTCTCTTTTATTATTATTTGTTTTCTAGAATTATGTTATCAATTGAACCCATGATGGCGATGAGGTCGATTATGGGCTAAATTGTTATCATGGGATTTTAATGGATTTTTCTATGGATTCTAGTAATTAAGTGTTCTTATGCCTTGGTGTGTGATGGATTGAATTGATTTCCTAGTATGATTATGCTTATTCGTTATGGGTGAGTCGCGAACATCTGTAATTGTGTGTTTAATCCTGGTGAATGCGAAAGTGGATCTAGGATTTAGAACAATTCATGCTAGCATAGGTTTTTGCATGTGAAGAACATGTATTAATTTGTGGTGTAATTCTAACCGTCTTGCATTGACTATGTGGTTAATGGATGCTTGATTTTCAACCGTTATGTGTTCAATTGCAATAGACATATAGGAACTACACATATTTGGTGACTACTTGACTTCTATCAATTGTGGATGATCAGTAGGATGGTATATGCACAACGAAAGTTGGTGTGTATCAGTTTAGTGCATCTAATCAGTAATCAACTCTATCACATACTGGGTTAAAGGGCATAAGATTCTAGATGAAGTGGTTAATGAAATTGAAATCCCATGTTTGTTATTATCAAGTAAAAGTTAAGTTATTTTCTCGTAATTTCCATAGTTGGCAATTAATCATTAGTTAAGCAAAACCAAAATTGTGATTGTCTTGGCAGTGAGTGTAAATCGTAAAGCTGGTGTATAAGTGAACATAACGAACAATTTGAGTCTCTGTGGGAACGAATCCTATTTACCGTATATTACTTGTTGACCACGTTCTCTTGCGTGAATAAGTGCGAACAGGTGCTCTAAGTCCCTAAATCTTTATTCACTCCGGGAATGAATTCATTAAAACATGCTTTAAAACATGCTATATGCAACTAGAGATGCACAAAAAGCCCTTCGGGTCGGGCTTTAAAAAGCCCAGGCTTTTTAACATCCGGGCCGGGCCGGGATTTTTCAAAAATCGGTCCGGGCCGGGCTTTCTCTAAAATATGAGGCCCATTTTAGGCCCTCGGGCCGGGCCGGGCCGGGCTTTTTTTTAAAAAAATTTATATATATGTAATTTCTATATGTTTACAAATATTTCTTGATGATCCAACCGTACGGATGTCAAGATATATCTAATTAAATGATATTCCCAAATTTTAAAAAAATAAAAAATTAATTTGGTTGGAGAACTTAATAGAACATTACTGTATTGTCTTGTACTCGTAACTAGTGCTTCGTCCCAGACTATTGTTTCTATATTTTTAAAAATATTTCTCGACGATCCAACCGTACGGATGTCAAGATATATCTAATTAAATGATATTCCCAAATTTTAAAAAAATAAAAAAAAATAATTTTGTTGAAGATCTTAATAGAACATCACTGTATTGTCTTGTACTCGTAACTAGTGCTTCGTCCCAGACTATTGTTTCTATATTTTTAAAAATATTTCTCGACGATCCAACCATACGGATGTCAAGATATATCTAATTAAATGATATTCCCAAATTTTAAAAAAATAAAAAATTAATTTGGTTGGAGATCTTAATAGAACATTACTATATTGTCTTGTACTCGTAACTAGTGCTTCGTCCCAGACTATTGTTTCTATATTTTTAAAAATATTTCTCAACGATTCAACCGTACGGATGTCAATATATATCTAATTCAATGATATTCCCAAATTTTCAAAAAATAAAAAATTAATTTGGTTGGATATCTTAATAGAACATTACTATATTGTTTAGTACTCGTAACTAGTGCTTTTTCCCAGACTATTGTTTCTATGTTTTTAAAAATATTTCTCGACGATCCAACCGTACGGATGTCAAGATATATCTAATTAAATGATATTCCCAAATTTTAAAAAAATAAAAAATTAATTTGGTTGAAGATCTTAATAGAAGATTACTATATTGTCTAGTACTCGTAACTAGTGCTTCGTCCCAGACTATTGTTTCTATATTTTTAAAAATATTTCTCGACGATTCAACCGTACGGATGTCAAGATAGATCTAATTAAATGACATTCCCAAATTTTTAAAAAATAAAAAAATAATTTAATTGGAGATCTTATTAGAACACTACTATATTGTCTAGTGCTCGTAACTAGATCTTGTTAAAAGCGTCAATAAAATAAAAAACAAACAAACTAAATGTAGATTATAAGTTACATTAATAAAATAAAAAAATTCATTAAATGTAGATTATAAGTTACATTAATAAAATAAAAAAATTATTAAAATAAAAAATTTTATCCGGGCTTTAACCGGGCTTCGGGCATTATCCGGGCTTCGGGCCGGGCTTTAATCGGGCTTTTAAAAAGCCCGAGCTTTATCCGGGCTTTTAACCGGGCTTTTCGGGCTTCGGGCCGGGTCGGGCTTCGTGAAAAATAGGAGGCCCGTTTTAGGCCCCCGGGCCGGGCTTTTTGCGGGCCGGATCGGGCCAGGCTTCGTGCTTCAGGCTTTTTGAACATCTCTATATGCAACCAACAAAGTGCAAGAAGCCCCACCAAAAGAGCGGTAATGAATGAAATTTTGCATCGAATAAAAATTGGAACCGAATATTTTGATATCGGTTTTATGATAAAAGTTCATTGCATTGAAAATTGAACTGAATCGAATTTCATTTTAATAATATTTTTGATAGAAAAGTAATTAAAAATTACTTAAATATATATAATTAATATGCACGAATGATGGTTTGAACACTGAATTATTTAAAAAAAAGGAAAGAACTATCAACTATCAATAAAGTACCCCACATGGGCCACACAATATGGTTCAGGACTTGAGAGGTTAGGGGTGATCGCGGTACGGATGATGCGATTTTTTCCTAAAATCACATATTAATCCGTGTATGCGATTTGATCAAATTTCCAAATTAAGCGATACCATACCGCGAAATTCTAAAATCGCATAAACCACATCGCAAAAATGCGGTGCGTTGTAGTTTATTGCGGTTTACACCTTCAATAAATATTATTATAAACTTGAATATTAATTTTCATGCATGTGGAATTAATTTTTAAAGTTCTTACTCAACCACATTTCCTAACCATGATCTCTACAAATTTAATGAAATACAAACACCATATAGAGAAAGCTGGGTTAAGCCATAGCAACTGATGAGTATAGTCCCATCACAAATCTATAAAATAAACTAGCTAGTAGGCACTAACAAAATACTAACATAATATATATATATATATATATATATATATATATATATATATATATATATATATATATATATATATATATATAGGCCTTTGCTCCATAAAGAACACTCTTATATAACAAACAATAAAGAACACTATAAAATCATTTATTCCAATAGATCCATTGGCCCCGCCAGGGGCAATGGATCTATTAGATATGAGGTGTTCTTTGTTGTTTGTTATATAAGGTGTTTGCTATGGAGTCCAACCCTATATATATATATATATATATAATATTAAATATCGATGCGGTGCGGTTTAAACTAAAACTAAAATCGTAATCCGCATCGTACCGTGAGTTTTATCAAAATTTGAAACCACAATCGTACCATAAAAAATAAAAACTATGCGGTATGATATGATTTAGTATGATGCGGACGTGGTGCAATTTATGATCAACCTACTTCAGATAGCTCGTCTCGCAAGATAGAGTCTTCTTGCCGATAATTTTAAAGATACTTCCGAATTTAATGTGATAGGTACCCACTGTAGGAACAGTCCACTCGCCGGGCACGCGCCCGCGGTTAGGTGTCCGCCCACAACACAGCATTTGTCACTCTCATACACGTGTCATAAGATATTTAGTTTCCTAAATTACTCAACTTGACGATAAATATCATTAGAAAAATACTATTGTACAAAATATCTTGCTATCTTGCTCTACAAGACAGGGGACAATAAACTATTCAAGGGAACACAAGGACATCTAGTTGTAGCAGACAAACTCTGAACAGTACCGCGTGCAGTTGTAGAATGGCGGCGTGTCAGGAAGGGTCACACCAATCACTGTAGCATTTGCGGCTACCAAGTGGCCTACAATGACTGGTAGGCCTATCCTATAAATACTCTCATTCTGCACATAAGGTAAAGACACACACAATTTTAGCAAGCCAAGAGCTCTCTACATATTCTCTCCCTTCACATCGGATACAACCTTACCAGCTTGATTATTATTATTTCTGATTACTGATTCTTACACCGGAGGTGCTTGACGGCCACCACCCCCGGGCGAGCATTGTTTTGCAGATACCCAAACTCAGGTGAAACGTCACGGAACAGTAGTCGGAAGCCTCTAATCAGCCGTGGATGTTATCATTTGGCGCTAGAAGGAGGGGCCTTTTTTCTTAAAAGAGAAATCCCTTGCCTGCTCTACCAAAACTACCTCCACGAGACAAAACACAAACAAAACAATCCCAAACAACAGAATACACACTACTAAAATGGCCCATAACACCAGATCTAAGGGCACCAATAAAACGGTAAACCCAGACGAAATACCGCCAATAGAAAGAGAAGGGAACACAAACGGCGTTCCACCGCTTAACCCGCTACTAAATCTAGAACACCGCCTACAGACTAACCCCCCTCGGGGAGACAACCACGAACAGGTCCTCAGCCTTAACCTGACGGACTATAACCAACAATAAATTGATTTACTCACGCAGATAGCCTCGGCTTTCCCACAACAGGGCCAAGGGCAACCACCAGAGCAAAGAGACTCCCAAGCAAATCTACATGATGACCGAAGTGAGGCACACAGCCGGCCCCGAAAGACGAACTCCGCCTTTTCTCACCTAGGTTCATCTCAAGAGACGAGGCATGACAGGCACAATAAAAACCATCACCAACCCGAAACATGGGAAGAAAATAAAAAGCAGAGAGACCTGAGAAAGGTGATTGTAGACAAAAAGGCCGCTTATGAAAAGGTCTTGACTAAATACGAAAGACAAAGAAAAAGAGAACGATCCCCTGTCCGCCCAAAGGAGATCGACAGTGCACAACCAACGAATGCAGAAATGCTGCATACCATCATGGAACTCAAGAAAAAGATAGAAGGTAATAGCGAGCTAGAGCTGGGCGGAACACCGTTTACCGTGAGGCTGGAGGCTGAGCCCCGTCAAAAGGATATAAAACATCACAGCTTCAATTCTTTCGATGGACTAGGCGACCCAGAAGAGCATCTTAGCTACTTTTACCAGCTAGCTCTCCATTACGAATATAATGATCTAACGAGATGCCGTTTCTTCGCTACGACCCTTCGCGGAAATGCTCATAGATGGTTCTGTAGAATAACCACCAGGTCCATAGATACTTGGCTGGAGTTTAAAAAACTATTCTTGAATAAATTCAAGGCAAACCAACAGCACAAGGTTCATACCGTGTTTCTAGAAACTATTGCACAACGAAACGGAGAGACTTTGTAAAATTACATCGACCGCTTCAAGGAAGCCGTCAATAAAGTTGTCTGCATTAATGAAACAGAGGCATTGGTTCACTTGAGAAGGGGACTTAACCCATATGAATGCGAAAAGTACGTATGTTGTCTCATGGAAACAAAACTCACCACTCTGGCAAAAGCATATGACTTAGCGTCTCAGGCCATCAACGAGACCGAATCTCTGAATGTGCTCAAACAATCCAGAGCCCCGCCGACTCAATCGCCATTCTTTCAAAGGGAAAGATATACGCCCTATCAAAGGCAAACACCAGTCCAACATCAAGTACAAACTACTCATGGGCCTTCGCCTCCCGCCCAGAGATCACAATCTGCGGCCCTGGTCAGAGACCGTTTTGGACCGACAAACCCGCCTAGAGCGGATAAACGCCCAGAGCCAGAATGGACAAAATTCATGCTCCCAAGGGCGACCATTCTGAGAGAAATCAGGGGGAAACCTTTCTACATGCCCCCGGCCCCTATGTTCTCCTCACCCAATGACAGACCAAGAGACAAGCACTGTGATTACCACGAAACGCATGGACACTACACAGACAGATATTTGTCCCTTAAATATTTCTTGGAAAGACAAGTCAAGGCTGACAACCTATCTCAGTATTTGCCAAGACAGGTGCTGGGAGCATCCACATCGCAAGGACAGAACAAAAATATCGTACATACCGTCTTTGGCGGGCAGTCCTCACTACCAAGAGAAGAGCATACCATCTATACAATATCAGAAGGCCCGCCAAACATAATTACTTTCACAATTTCACAGACGCAGACTACGAAGGCATCGACCCGAATCACACTGAGGCACTAGTCCTGTCATTGGGCATCGCCAACAATGAGGTAAAAAGGATCCTCATGGATAACGGGTCCTCAGTTGATATATGCTTCAAACACACATGGGACAGATTAAAACTAGATGGCGAAAAGTTGGAAACATGTCCTGATGAGACACCTCTTTACGGTTTTGGGCACAATGCCGTTCCAATAGCATGCATCGCAAGACTCCCTGTCTATTTTGGTGAATCACCTAGACAAGTATGCCGAACGGTCAAGTTCTATGTCATCAACACCGCTTCCTCTTATAACATGATTTTGGGAAGACCAACCCTAAATATGCTCAAGGCGATCACCTCCACCCCCCATCTTAAGATCAAATTCCCCACTCTAAACGGGGTTGGAGAAATCAAGGGAGATTCAGAAACGTCCAAAAGATGTTATGGCATAGCAATCACTCTGGGAAAAACTGAGCCCAACAACATCCGCAGAGAAAAAACAAATAAGAGAAAGCAAGCGAAAAGACAAAGGCACGCTGAAAATCAGCGCGCAAATAATAAAAAGAGAAAAGAGGTACAGTTCATAGACGGGCACGACCCGATGGCAGAAGACCCGCCTCGAATAGACGCAAATCTCATGAAATGTCTTAAACGGGAAGAGAGACCACCAATAAGCCCGTACAAAAGAGAAGGAACTTTGCGCCAGAGCGACAGCGGGCAATCGATATTGAGATTGACAAACTCTTGGACGCATATTTAATTTGCGAAGTCACCTACCCTAAATGGGTTGCAAATGTGGTACTGGTGAAAAAAGCTAATGGAAAATGGATAATATGCGTGGATTACACTGATTTAAACGCAGCCTGTCCGAAGGATCCCTATCCATTACCGTCAATAGACCAACTCATCGACACAATCGCTGGACACCTGATGCTAAGTTTCATGGATGCCTATTCAGGCTACAATCAAATCAAAATGACCCCGGAAGATAGGGAAAAAACAGCTTCACACATAGGGGGTATATTGTTACAAAGTCATGCCATTTGGACTGATCAATGCTGGCGCCACTTTCCAAAAAATCATGAATAAAATCTTCGCCGGTCAGCTGGGCCGCAATATGGAAGTATATGTGGATGATCCTATAGTGAAGTCTCTCTTAATGACTTCTCACCTTCAAGACTTAGAAGAGTGTTTCTCAACTCTCAGAAAACATAACATGAAACTAAATCCAGACAAATGCGTGTTCACACTAGACGCAGGTAAATTTCTTGGTTTCTTGGTATCTCACAGAGGCATTGAGGCCAACCCCGAAAAAATAAAGGCTATAATTGACATGCAACCGCCCAGAACCTTGAAGGAAATACAAAAATTGACAGGGAGACTGGCCGTCCTAAGAAGATTCATAGCAAAGTTGGTAGACAGATGCCTCCCATTTTTTGACACATTGAAAGGAGCAACAAAAACTAAGGCAATATCTTGGACGGACGAATGCCAGAAAGCCTTCGAAGACCTCAAAACTTATCTCTCTTCTGCTCCATTACTTGCGGTCGCAGCTCCTTCAGAACCGTTATCACTATACTTGTCCGCAACAGATAAAGCCGTGGTGGCAGTGCTCATCAAAGAGGAAAATAGCGAGCAAAAACTAGTTTATTATGTCAGTAAAGTGCTCAAAAACGCGGAAACCCGCTATCCAAACGTCCAAAAGTTAGCTCTAGCTTTGGTAGTAGCGAGCAGAAAATTGAGACATTACTTCCAAGGTAGACAAATCAGGGTCATCACGGACCAATCGCTAAGAAAAATACTGCACAAACCAGACCTGTCAGGCAGGTTGATCAATTGGGCTGTAGAACTCGGCCAATTCGACTTAAAATACAAACCACACACCGCCATTAAAGCACAAGCACTGGTGGACTTCGTAGTCGAATGCTAGTTGAATGCTCATTTTCCGAAACAGAGAAAGAAACTCCTGCAAATAACACTGCCACGATGGACAACAATTGGCAACTGTATGTAGACGGTTCCTCCACAAACACCCGCTGTAGGGCGGGCCTCATCCTTACTAGCCTCGACGGTTTCCAGGTTAAACAAGCCATACAACTGAATTTTAAAGCTACAAATAACCAAGCAGAGTTCGAGGCACTTTTGGCCGGTTTGACATTGGCAAAAAACTTACAAGTGAAAAGGATCACCATCTACAGCGACTCACAACTGGTTGTTCGTCAAACAACTGGGGATTATTCAACGAAAGACAACAACCTGAGCAAATACCAAGAGTTAGTACAAACAATGCTTCCTCACTTTGAGGAATACGACCTGGAACAGATAGATTGGGTAGATAATACGGTAGCAGACATGTTATCTAAATTGACTCAAGGGGAAAAAGTGGAGGCGGATACAGTGTACTTTGAAGAGCTAACCGCTCCCAGTGTAAACAAACTGGATATCATGGAAATAAGCCCGCAAATAGATAACTGGATGATGCCTTATATCCGCTATTTGGAAAGCGGTACCCTGCCAGACGACAGCGTAAAAGCTAAGGTACTCAAATCACAAGCAACGAAGTACTTTATACAAGAGGGTACCCTATACAAAAGAAGTTTCGACTCTCCCATACTCAAATGTGTCGATGAAAAGGAAGCCTTATATTGTATGAGGGAAGTCCATGAAGGAATCTGCGGCGACCACATGGCTGGGAAGGCATTGGCACATAAGATACTCAGGCAAGGCTATTACTGGCCCAAAATGCACAAGGAATGCAAAACTTTCACCAAGAAATGCCACCAATGCCAATTGTTCAGCAACATGTCCAGAAAAGCACCAGCCCTTCCAGCAGCCATCTTGTCACCAATACCGTTTGCAGTCTGGGGCATCGATATCATGGGACCTTTCCCAGAGCAAAGGGTGATCTACAATATGTGATGGTCGCTATTGATTACATGACCAAGTGGGCCGAAGCAAAGGCACTGAAAAACATCACACAAGAGGATGCAATCCGATTTGTCACAGAGCAAGTCATTACAAGATTTGGAATTCCGGTAGTACTCATATCCGACAATGGCACGTAATTCATTGGATCAAAATTCACCAAGTTCCTATCTGATCATGGAATCAAACACAAAAAGACTTCTGTATGCCATCCTCAAAGCAAAAGTCAGGTTGAAGTAACCAACCACATCATTGTCAGAGGCCTAGAAAAAAGGCTAACTACTTCCAAGAAGAAATGGTCGCATGAGTTGCCCAACGTTCTTTGGGCTTATCAGACATCAGCCAGAACAAGCACGGGGGAATCACCTTTCAAACTAGCTTTTGGAACTGAGGCTCTTGCCTCGGTCGAAATATGATCTCCATCATACCGTGCTCTCAACTTTGAAGAAGAAGCAAAAACTCAAGGACTCAAAACAAACCTTGACCTTCTGGATGAAGCAAGGGAGGCCGCCATCGAAAAAATGGCCGTCTATAAAGAGAAGACAAAGGAATTTTTCGGAAAAAGGGCCAGAGTCAAAGCTTATGTACAAGGCGATTTGGTTAACCAGGCAACTGAGGCATCTGACCCCAGACACACGGGAAAACTTATGCCAAAGTGGGAGGGTCCCTATAAAATCATCCAAGTACTAAGGCCGGGTTCCTACAAACTAGCACGCCTAGACGGCACGGAAGTCAACAATACTTGGCATGGAGACAAATTGAGAAAATATTACCAATAGATGGCTATACAGTCTACACTTCCTCCTTTTTGTAACCAACAGTATTATATTTTAATCAAACACTTTTTGCACAAAAGCAATCTACAATAGCAAAGTCCCCTAGACGGCAAGCAACCAACTACAATAGCAAAGTCCCCTAGACGGGCAAGCAACCAACTACAATAGCAAAGTCCCCTAGGCGGGCAAGCAACCAACTATCAACTACAATAGCAAAGTGCCCTAGACGGGCAAGCAACCAACTACAATAGCAAAGTCCCCTAGACGGGCAAGCAACCAACTACAATAGTAAAGTCCCCTAGACGGGCAAGCAATCAACTACAATAGCAAAGTCCCCTAGACGGGCAAGCAACCAACTACAATAGCAAAGTCCCCTAAACGGGCAAGCAACCAACTACAAAAGCTAAGTCCCCTAGATGGGCACACAAACTACTACAAAAGCGAAATGTTCTATAATTACAGTCAACACCAAGTGGGGCTCACTGTAGTTTTTGCGGCTACCAAGTGGGGCTCATTGTAGCTTTTGCGGCTACCAAGTGGCCTACAGTGACTGGTAGGCCTATCCTATAAATATCCCCATTCTGCACATAAGGTAAAGACACACGCAATTTTAGCAAGCCAAAAGCTCTCTACATATTCTCTCCCTTCACATCGGATACACTCTTACCAGCTTGATTATTATTATTTCCGATTACTGATTCTTACACCGGAGGTGCTTGACGGCCACCACTCCTGGGCGTGCATTGTTTTTCAGATACCCAAACTCAGGTGAAACGTCACGGAATAGTAGTCGGAAGCCTCTAATCAGCCGTGGGAATTATCATAATGTGATTGGTTTTTAAATCGAAACAGTATTCTTGACCGAAACTGTAATTACTAATATCGAATAGCATTATTGGTGCTTGGTTAGATTTTGATTCGTAAGTTTAAAAATTGAATAACATTTATAACAAATTACAGAATATTAACCGTATTTTATATTGAATTTAAAAAAAGTGACCAAGATTTTAAGTTAACAAATAAATGATCAACTTTTATTTTCGTCTTTTAAAATAATGATTTCCATTAATTTTGAACATGAAATGAAGTCAAAAAATTTTTTTAAAAAAAATAAAATTTAGCCATTATTTAAAAAAGAAAAAAGTTAGTGTGAACCATTTTCTTAAAATACGATAATTAAGATTGTTCATTAATTTAATTTGAAAGTTTGACAATTATTTTAAAATTTGGTGTAAAATATGGTCATCATTTCGTAATTTATTCTTAATTTATTATTATTCAATTTTAAATTGAAAAAAGTACCAAACAACACCATGCACCACCTTTCAAGACTATTAATTTTGTTAAGTGATCTATAGTTCATACTCCGTAAATCTTAAGGTTTAAGAACAAAATTTTAAGAATGTCGTGTTACAATAAATATTATTTAACAAGTTTCATTATATTCAAATAATTTAACTTTTTTTGTTAAGTTAATTATATTTGTTATAAAATCATGCATATTACATGATAAGTATAATTTATGCAAAAAAAAAAAAAATTTAATAGATATTGCATACACTTTTTAAAATTTATAATTATAAAAATCAAAAATTTTAATTAACTTATCAACTGTGCCTCTTTAAATGGGATGGAAGATATAATATACTAAGAGCATCTCCAATGGTATACTGACTAAGTTGATTGGTTAAATTTCAGAAAAATAATAGTTGGCTAAAATTTGCTCCAATGGACCAATGGAGATCGGCTATAATGGTTGGTTATATTTCAAAAATGGTATGATTATTATTATTATTATTTTTGCTCAAATTATAGGAAGAAAACGAGCGGGAATTGACATAGCATTCGCTACAGATCTCTAGAACTTCAACAAATATGGCCAATATTAAAAAAATATACTCCCTCTGTCTCCTTGATTTCTTTACATTGTGTTTGAGTACAAAGACCAAGGATAGTGGGTATAATATTGTTAAAATAATTAATGAAGTAGTGGGTATAATAGTGATTTTACTGTTAAAGTAAGTGAAGTAGTGGGTGTAATAGTGTAAAGTGTTGAAAAATGGAGTGAAGTAGTGGATGTAATAATGTGTTTTATTGTTAAAAGTTATTATTTTTAGTAATGTAAAGAATTGATGGGACGTCCCAAAAAAGAAAGTGTAAAGAAATGAGAGGGACAAATGGAGTAAAGGATTGCTAAAATTTTAGATAACGGAAATGCTACGTTGGAGTGATAGAATTTTTAACATGTTATGTATAATTTCCAATTTTGGTAAGTTATTTAAAATTTTAGCTAAGAATTTTATTTCATCGGAAATGCTCTAAATTCATACTCCATATTTTTATAAAGAATTTACAATAAAATATTAATGACAAAATTTTATAGAAATATACTATAAATATCACAATTATGAATTATCTTACTGCAAAAGTCAACAAAAATAAGAATCATTCCCTTTTTTTCTTCCTGCACCTTTGTTTCCTAGACTAGACTCTAGACCTTGTATCATCCGCTATCTTCAACTAAGTCAATTTCCTAGATTCTAGGAAATTCTTCTTCTTGGCATCACATGATTGGAGGTAGTTCTGAAAATCAGAAAAATGGGTGTCCATGAATTGTCTTGGGTTCTTCTCGTCAATAAGCTTCGGCCATGGCCGAACTGTGCTTTCGAAAGGAAGACTATGCAACGAAGCTATTGATATCCGAGATTTCGAAGAATTAGCAAGAACTCTATGTAGAACACTCTTGTATCTCCCATTGCTAAAAATCTGTCATTAAAAAACCATCAACGAATCACATGTAGTAAAATATTAGAAATTTTTCGTACGTATATGATCCTGTTAAGTCCGAATTTGAACTAGATCAGATCGACATCCCATATTCAATCAATATTAAGGTACCCACTCTTTAGAGGACTTAATTGGATTATATATCCATATAAGCAACAAACTTGTAACTTGCATGAACATGAACATGTCATTTACCTCAAGGTGATCTCCAACGTTGACGACGAAAGAATTAGGAACCGGTTGAACTGTGTGCCATCTATTTTCGGACATTATCTGGAGACCTTCGACTTCATCTTGGAGAACAAGTGTGACGAATCCATAGTCGGAATGAGGAGGCATTCCGAATGTTAGCTCAGGCTGTGGGCAAGGTGGATAGCAGTTAAGAACCATTAGGTGGCTTCCATCTTCGAATTCTTTTAAAATTTCTTCAGTTTCTCGTGTCTTTTTCTCGGTGGTGGTTAATTCGAGGCTCTCTAAGATGGCTTCTATTAGCTTAAGGAACACAGTTTTGGATTCATTTGCGTAAGTAACTCCCTTATTCCTGTTGTAGTAATAAAGAATGGTGATTACAATGTTATTGACAATAATAAGTGACTCATTTACACGTATGATCGAGGTTAGGTACTTAATTAGAAGGGAAATGTACTAGTAACATATAAAAAGGTTAAGTATCAAAGTGGTCACTGAAGTGGAAGCCAAATATCAATTTGTTCACCAATCTTTACGGGGTATCATTTGAGTCATTAAAGTCATAATAAATATCAAACAAATACCTGTATATATGTACTCGGGAAGTAAAAGTAATTTTTCATTGAGTTCTACACATTTTTCTTAAATGCTACTATAATCAAATGAAAGATTATGAATTCCAGTATTTTTGATAATATATTCAGAATTTAAAAAGTTTATTTACTATTTATTTTTAATTAAAACAAGGAAAATGACAATAAAATTAAAAATAAATTGTAAATGAATTTTTAAAAATCTAAATATATTATCAGAAATACTAGAATTATTAAACTTTTGTTTGGTTATAGAAACATTCAAGAAAAATGTGTAGAACTCAATGAAAAATTATTTTTGCTTTTCGAGTATATTTTAAAGATATCCATTTGATATTTATTATGACTTTAATGATTCAAATGATACCCCGTAAAGATCGGTGAACGAATTGATATATGGCTTCCACTTCAGTGACCACTTTGATACTTAACCCCATATAAAAACAATACTAATCTAAATTATCTGTAAAAGTAATGATGCATGCTAATTATAATTAAAGATGATGCATGCATGTCTAATCAAACGAAAAGTACTTAAGCGTGTTTAATAATTAGTTGTTACCTAAAGTCCAATGGAGAAGAAGGCCAGTGAGGTAGGACATCAGGTAGAGGATGACAAACAAGTTTGAGAAAGTCTCTCCAACAAAAGACACCGTCTTTTGTCTGGTTAAAACTTGTTCCATATCGAACCGGTGAGCGCATATCAATCGACATAAACTTCTCGAGCTCCTCGAATGGGAGCTCGAAAAATCTCCGTCCCACATCCATCATTTCGCTTATAACATCACTGGATATACCATGATTTACTAGCTGCAATGAAGACATAATTAGCTGATCATCAATACAATTTTCTGTATGTGCATGCACTTTTGTGCAGTGAACTCTCATTAATGTAGCCGATTTTCGGTATAATGTACCTGAAAAAATCCGTGATTTTCGCAAGCAGAGTTGAGAGACTCAAGGACGCGAGAGCGATTAGGGCCACGTAGTTCTGCGAAATCAATAATCGGCAACTTTAGATTAAGCTCGTGGATATTAGTATCTTCTTCGTTAATGACATCAGGCCGATCCGAAACCGGTAAAATGTACTTGTCGGGAACTTTCGTAATGCCAGTTTCGCACAAGTGCTTGACGCCTTTAAAGTAGAAATCATTCTCATTATCACTTTCAAGCCCATCCTTCTTGATCGACATCTCAGCTGCTGTCATTACTAATGCAGGGGACATATATGCCTATAATTGGTACTTTCTCGGTTCCAAATCTTTTGTTTTGTTCGACTTTTTGCGGTTAAAATGGCTAAGAAAGAAGGGCTTGATCCTTGAAGGATTTTGTGAACTATAAATGTTTGAATAAGTGTGGGTACGTACCTTTTATTGTACACACAAAATTGAGTACGTACAGATCGAATTGAACTAGAATTTATAAAAATTGTGAGGAGATGGGTGCATGTATTTATAGGTAGTAGGAGGGGCCACGTAAAACCGGGACAGCCTTTGAATCGGCCAATACCATCTAATGGTTTTAACACATATAACTAAACAGTTGACAAAGTTTAGATATCATATATTTAATTATTTATACATACACATGCCTATAGAGATGTAGATGCGGATATAGACTAGTATCGGTAGGGACGAAAGACATGGTATTCGTCAATGTCTTGATTCTTCCGTATGCTAATATAGGTGACTACAATTATAAAGGTTATGGTCGTTGAAGTGCAAGCCAAATATCAATTTGTTCATCAATCTTTACGGGATATTATTTGAGTTATTAAAGTCATAATAAATATCAAACAAATACCTCTATATATGTATTCGGGGAGTAAAAGTAATTTTTCATTGAGTTCTACACATTTTTCTTAAATGCTACTATAATCAAATGAAAGATTATGAATTCCATTATTTTTTTATTATATATTCAGAATTTAAAAAGTTTATTTACTATTTATTTTTAATTAAAACAAGGAAAATGACAATAAAATTAAAAATAAATAGTAAATGAATTTTTAAAAATCTAAATATATTATCAGAAATACTAAAATTTTTTTTTTGAAGAAAAATATTAGAATTATTAAACTTTCGTTTCGTTATGGAAGCATTCAAGAAAAATGTGTAGAATTTAATGAAAAATTATTTTTGCTTTTCGAGTATATTTTAAAGATATCTCTTTGATATTTATTATGACTTTATTGATTCAAATGATATCCCGTAAAAATCGGTGAACGAATTGATATATGACTTCCACTTCAGTGACCAATTTGATACTTAACCCCATTATAAAGGCCACAGCTCTTCTACTATATTTATATTCGAAAATTGAGATCGATATCAAAATTTGCAAAATATCGAGATTCCAAATAAAATTTGGCGCTTAGGGTTCCCAACATTTAAGGATTCCAAAATTTTACTTAAGATCTCGTAAAATTCAAAACCGATCCTGTCAGAATATGAAAAATGCTAGAGGTACCAAAATTAGGTACCAAAAATTGTCACCAAATGATGTGGCTTTGTTTTAATTGGTTATATTTATACTGGGCCCGCCAGGGCCATCCAATCAAAAAATTTGAAAATGACAAGTGTTTGTTGCCATGTCATTTGGTACCCAATTTTGGTACCCAATTTGGTGTCTGTAGCACTACTATATGTTAAAAAATAAAAAGTTTAAAACATAACCATAGGTGCTGATTTTTTGCCGATTGCCAAACCACCCTATGTAGAATACTCTAGATTTTTATATACATAGATGGCTTGACTTTGGAGACACATCTTCTCAGTTTCTTCTCACTCCGGGCCTATTATCAAAAAATAGTCGACTTTGACAATTGAGTTATATCATTCTTTTTAAACATAAAATAGTATACATTAATACGTATGTATTTAACTACTTACTGACGTGATCGAGTTTTTATTTTATTTCATTTATAAGTTCGTCTTATTTTTACTTCTCCTGCTCGGCTGCTGCTAATTTTTCTGTTGAATCACATGAAAAAATATTGCAACGGAAATAAAAAATAAATGTTAAAATATACTGTAATATATAAAAATGCAATTGAGACCTTCCTCTAAATCTTTACTCCCTCTGTCTCTAAAAACATTTCCCATTTATTAAATCGGGACTATCAAAATACTTTTCCCTTTTCTATTTTAAGCCATAAACAATAATATTCAATACTCACTACTCCACCCACTAATCATTATAAATAATATTCAACATCCACTATTCCACCCACTACTCCAAAAAAACAATATTCAATACATACTATTCCACCCACTACTCCTTAACAATAATATTCAATACCCACTACTCCAAAAAAATAATATTCAATACCCACTACTCCTTAAAAACAATATTCAATACCCACTACTTCTTACAAATAATATTCAATCCAATTTTTCTTAAAACCCTTGTTTTTAGTCAAACGAGCAAAGTAAAAAAAGACGGAGGGAGTATATTATATATTCTGACACTAAAAGTTGTAATATACTAACATAGTTCAAAGTCCAAACTTTCATCTTATTCTTGAGTTTTTTCTAAAGAAAGAGTCAAAATATATCTATTTGCATGCTAGCTACCTACGAGGAATGAAAACAAATAATGCAAAATTTAAGTAAGATTTTATCCTTCTAATATATTTAATTTTTTAAATCTCACTATATATTCTATACAAACGATATAATTAGATAAACTCAAGAACAAATTTACCATGAAATTACAATATTAAAACTTTCGAAATTTTAAAATATTTTTCTGATCAAGTTAAGCGAAGCTATTTTCTTCGTTCTTAATTAGTTGTAATTTCGACTTTCAAACATAGCTCGACAAATTACTTCTTAAAAAAACGCTCTACCTCTTACACCGAATGTTGATTATTTTATATCCACTTAATTTTAACTCTATAACTATGAGTCTCGATCAGCGCATGCAGAGTATGTAATATATCAATAATACAATTTATAAAGTTGATGTCTTCCATCTATTATTATATTCACATTTTATTCCTTGCAAAGTTACTATTTTAGCCCTTCATTTTAAACCATTTATTTTTTTTCAAAAAATTGTTGTTGCTGAGAATCGAACCTAGGTCTTTCCATTCATATACACACCACCTTACCACTAGGCTAGCCAATAGCATGTGTTATGTAAGTCATAAATATGCTAGATATGTTGGGTGATGAATGAAGATTATTTGGTATTTTAATTTCTAAGATATTTTATATGTTATAGTTTAGTATAAATTAGTGATATATGATATGTAATGAACTTAGGTATATACATGTCACATTTTATTCCTTGCAAAATTACTATTTTATCCCTTCATATATTTAATATACATCATTTAATAATTTTATATTCAATATTATTATTTAATATCTACTTTAATATTACGTAATTCATTACAACAAACTAATAATAGTCATTAACTTTTAATAATTTATATTGGTGCATATATTTAGATTAAAATTCTTGGGTAAATTATTATATAATTACGCCAATATATGAATAATAATTGTATAGAAATACTCATAAAATTCGAGAATCGAAACTAAACGATTGGGTTCACAATTAGGAATTAAGCATGGGAATAATAAAAGAATAATAAACATATATATTTTAGTAATAATAGTATTTAATGTATTAGTTTAATTTGTAATAAAATATACTATTTAAAACCTCATAGCGAGTAATCAGATTTAAATTCTCAGTTCTGTATAAAGTGAATTTAAATTCATAACTGAAAACATTGAATTAGATGACTATTTTCATAGATATTATAAATCTTAGACAATTCATGTAACGACCCGGAAAATTACGTGTAATTTATTATATTAAAATATATTTTTAGTTGATTTTAATGTGTGTTAGTTTATTTTTAATGCATTTAAACGCGTTATGATTTTTATAAAATAGGAAAATTATCCCATACGTGTTATGTGACTTCTGTGTATCATAGAATATTTTATTCTATTTTTCTGTAATTTTTATATTTTTAGAATACAGTTATTTTGCATTTTAAATTCTGGACTCAGCCCCTGTATTGAATTCGAGGCCCTGTTTTTTCATAAAATTATTTTTATATAATAATGGGATGTTCAAAAATGTATTATGTTGTAATTTTTGTAAAATTCATAATTTTTGGGGAATTTTGGCATTTATATTATATTTGTTTAAAAATAAAATTTTTACATTTTTATCCCATAAAAATTATTTTTAAGGCTTAATAATTTTAATTAGGGGTTAAAAATATTTTTGGGGTATTAATTTTCAGATTAGTATAAATAGCCGATTTTATAATTAATTATTAAAATTAATCAGAAAAATCAGTTTTTAATTTTTATTTTCTGAAAAATTCTGGAAAATTGTTCTTGGTGTTCTTCATAATCAAACCACTTTTTGACAGTGATTCCGGCATCCAAATTGTTCATATAGGTAACCAAACTGAAGCTCTTGATCTCTACTACATGTTTATGTAGGTGTTCATAACCAAAATTGTCTGATTCGAAAATTTGTTTTTTTATTTTAATTTTCGAACTTGTTTAATTTGCTGTGGATTGTGTAGTGATTTGTTGTTGATGTGGTTAGTGTCTATAGATTTCTTATGATCCCAGGAGTATTGTGATAATTTTTGTTTGAATTTTAGTGTCCTAAATAAGAAAATCGAAATTTGGTGGGGGTGAACTTTGATTTCGATTTTCTGGGTTCTTGGTTGATTGTTTGATGTTCTTGATGTTAGATATGAATTGTTGAACTCCTAAGCTTCGATTTGATGTAGAGAACGTTAAGTTTGGTTGAGTTGTGACCGATTCCGAGTTTTTGGTCGGAGTTAGTTTGATTTTTGGCCGGATTTTTAGTTTGGTCGAATCTGGGTTTGATTGAATGGTATGGTTGTGTTTAGGAGACAATTTGGAGTGATTTCGTGCTTAAAAACGTAACGATCGGTGCGTTTTAAGGGTTGCCGGAGGTTGCCGGAATATTTTCCGATGACCGGAATCTGGGCAAACCTCCATTGTTGGAGGTGGTGTTCTTCGAAGCATTCATACGAAGAACAGCGTAGGTGGTGATGAATAGTAACGTTTTGATCTTTAAAATCTGAAAACATTTTCAGAAAAATGTTTTTGGGTCAAAATTTTATAAAATTTTTCTAAAATTCAGATTTATTTTAATTATTATTATTTTAACTTCTAAAAATTTAATTTAATTAGTTAATTATTTTTAAATAATAATTTAATTGATTTAATTAATTGATTAATTCATTTTAATTGATTAATTATATTAATTAATTATTATTTAAATATATAATTGACTTCATTGAATTTAAATCTTTTTATTATAAAAGATTTATTATTTTTATGAGTTGATTAATCAATAATTAATTTGAATAATCAATTAATTTAATTATTAATTGAATTATTCTTATTAATTGCGTATTAATTAAACCGTTTATCCGTTTTCAACGAGAAAAGTATTTCTGAAATCAGAAAAATGACCCGGTTCTTATAAAAATAATTTTAAGTTAAAATTCAACTTTTAAATTTTGGTCGACTTTTTACCAAACCTTTTTATTTAGTCGATTATATCCGATAATTAGGGTTTTGACCCGTTTTCTGTTTTAAAAATATTGGATAAAATCTTTTCATGATCTGATCAAGCTTGCTATGTGATTATGTGAATTGCGTGTTATTATTCTTTGATTATCTATTAGTGATTTGTAAATATTCTATGAATAATTTGAGTGCTCTTTTATTTGTGAGCCGTATATGCTATGTGTTAATTGGTTATGTGACAGGTATATATGTATTTAATTCGAGGATTAATGATTATCTCGAGGATTAATCGTGTCTTGAGGATTAATTGATTATCATGTTTCTTTATCGAGGAATAAGATAAATGTTTTGAGGATTATTTATAGATTGAGCTGGACTAAGTTGAATGCATAAATGTTTAATTCGAGGATTAATTGGTAAGTATTGATTTAGGTTGTCAGCGGAGATAAGAAGATTTAATGAAGAGGGATTGGAGATGGATGTAATATTCTTTGTGGGTTATGAAGAAGGTTGGAGGTGGATGCAGTATTGTGTGGATTGTAATAAAGAAGGTTGGAGATGAAAGTATTGTTTGTGGAATTGCTGGTTTACTTGTGAGGTGTTTTAACACCGGGAAAACGTCTATGTTCAAAGGGGACATTTCCAATTATTTTCTTCGGACAGAGATATTGGTAAGCATGGTTAATACGTTTAACTTGAGTTTGTAAGCGTTTATAAAATATCAGAATCTCGTCTAGAGGCTGAAGTATTGTCTGGGGCGTGACTATAGAAGTAGACGCGCAGGCTCAATGTCAACGGATCAGACTCGTGGCAATCGCAAGAGCGTCAAACCAGCGAATGATCAACAGAGGACATGATGACGTGAGATAGAAGAAGATAGTTGTATTACTTCGGCGCTACGTAATAACAAAGGACCAGAGGCAAGTATTTTCTTTATCATCCTAAACACTTTTTATTTTATGTTTCATTGATTCATATCATGACGAATAGCTATTGTTCAGAGCTATTTGTGATTCTTAAATATTTTTGTGCGAACACAGTTGCTTGATATTGTTACCCTTGATGTGGGGAATTGTTTAAGATAAACTCTTCATATCCTTATTATAGTATTAAATAATAAGGATGTGAACTGTATGTGAAACTAAGCATTTCCTGTTGAATTCGGAAATTGCTCTATTGGATTGGAAAATGGTAAAGCATAGGAGGCCACGTTGAGTAGTTGGTCCAGCTATATTTAAGGAGGATATGGTAACCATTCCATCTTCCTATAGGCTAACATTACTTGCCTATTTTGGTACCCTCATGAAATCCGGACTATACACACACGGGAAAAAAAAAAGAGAATACCGGTGGAGTATAGAGGGTCCCATTGCTTATGAACCTGATCAGGGGGCAATGGTGTTTTATGTTTCAGTTATATAAGTGTATCCAATCCATATCGCCAGAATGGCTATTATATACTGTGAATTGGCAGATGATTCATTTTTATGACATGCCAAATGATTTCAGTTATGATTTGAATTATATCACGGTTGTTGATTCAGTTTCTCTATAAACTGTTTTACGTTTCAGTTGATTTTATGCCCCACTTATCCTGGTTTTATATCAAAATTTTTATACGCTTGCTGAGCATTTCTTTCGCTCATACTTGCTGTTGTAAATTCTAACATTTCAGTAAAGTAGTTTGGCGAGACTTATCCGCACACTTCAGAAAGAGAATAGGCGTGATGCTATTTCGAAGATGACTTGGGCTCAGGATGTCTGGATTTAGAGTAAGATCTATTTTATATAATTGAGTTCTAATATTTATTATTATTATGTAATTGTCTAGTCAGCCTGGTGTACTTTTTATCGAAGTTACACCAGTGGTTTAAGATTTGATCAAAGAGAATGTTGTAAAGAATGAATGATTTTTATTTAATGGAATTTGGATTCTTGTTTCTAGCCCTATAACCTTAAAAAGATCTTGGTATGTTTGGGGTCACAGATGTTATATTTCCAGTGTTGGACAATCACAAATGGATGATTATTATTAATCAGATGTTTTATTTTGAGGATTTTTGCGTGGCAACCAAATCTTCTGACCCCGGATTTGGGGGGTGTCACAGTTGGTATCAGAGCTGAGGTTATAGTAAACTAGAAACGAGAGTGTGTAGGAGTGTGTATAGCTAAGTAAGGAACGTCAGAGCTCATATAGAGTTCCTGTTGGACTATTGGATATAGTACCAATTAGTAAGTTAAGATTGGAGTACTCGTTTGAGATAGTTGTGCTGAGCTGGATAGACCGCCTTGCGAATGGAGATGTCTACTGTGGAATCTTCAGAGATTATTACGAGTTGACGATGGCATACGATATCGATATTCTTAAAACGTGGAACGGAAGAAACTTAAATTCGAATGACGAGCTATCGAAGGAATTAGCAAAGAAGGCATAAGTAGTGACCTTGGCAATACCTTTTCTTTCTATGAATTATTTTGATATCCCTCCTAAAGTGGTATTCGTTAAAAGATATATCTCCTATTCTAAACAGTGACATTTTGATACTTGTGTTCAATCTCCATTTTGAATCTCAATTGTTTCAGTGGTTACTATGAAACCTATTTTTAAATTTCTGAGACTTTCAACTTTTTGTTTTCTCCAATGATTAATAACCTTATTTGCAATATAGTACCACTTGTTCGGTACTTTCTTCCTGGTTCTTCTTTTCGGAAAATAACAAATTTGGAATTCCTTTCATATTCTCTAATCCTACTGAGACGAACAACCCTATTTATAGGGGACACCAGGTATATCTGTCTGTGTGATAGAAGTTGGATGGGACGCCATCACTGGTGTGTTGTGTATTACAAGAAGGCTGATCACCTTTAATTGTAAATGTCGGAGCTAAGACACACAACGTCGGGTTCATGTGATCATATTGATCTCTCAGTTATTCTCTTATTTCAAATCAGGTTGCTTTAAAAAATTCGTAAATTCATAACCACAATTGTGGAACATTTGCTGTGATATGGAATCTGTTCTCTTCAAAATTTTATGATTTTTGTTATCTCTATTGAACTTCAAGGGTATGCCAATCAGGTCAGGATAAGCGAAATTCGCAGATAGAAATTAGATTCGCAACGGAATCGCCAAGAGCAAGAACGAGTCCTAAAATGATTAGAATATCAGTGACATGTCAATGGAATCAGTTCGCTCTCTCTATCAAGGATATTATGTTAATGGAAAGTTGGTCGAGCCATATTTGAAACGAATAATGATGGGTGGTAAGACTCCAGTGATAACTGTATCAGATAGAGACCCTAAAGTGAATTGAGATTTTGGAGAAGTTGTTTACGAAGGAGCACTATCCCCAGTTTTGTAAAGCAAGTGTTGATGATGAAGGAGTTAAGGAACCTCACTAGTTGCCTTAGTTGATTCCGAGGACGGAATCCTTATAAGGGGGGAAGTCTGTAACGACCCGGAAAATTACGTGTAATTTATTATATTAAAATATATTTTTAGTTGATTTTAATGTGTGTTAGTTTATTTTTAATGCATTTAAACGCGTTATGATTTTTATAAAATAGGAAAATTATCCCATACGTGTTATGTGACTTCTGTGTATCATAGAATATTTTATTCTATTTTTCTGTAATTTTTATATTTTTAGAATACAGTTATTTTGCATTTTAAATTCTGGACTCAGCCCCTGTATTGAATTCGAGGCCCTGTTTTTTCATAAAATTATTTTTATATAATAATGGGATGTTCAAAAATGTATTATGTTGTAATTTTTGTAAAATTCATAATTTTTGGGGAATTTTGGCATTTATATTATATTTGTTTAAAAATAAAATTTTTACATTTTTATCCCATAAAAATTATTTTTAAGGCTTAATAATTTTAATTAGGGGTTAAAAATATTTTTGGGGTATTAATTTTCAGATTAGTATAAATAGCCGATTTTATAATTAATTATTAAAATTAATCAGAAAAATCAGTTTTTAATTTTTATTTTCTGAAAAATTCTGGAAAATTGTTCTTGGTGTTCTTCATAATCAAACCACTTTTTGACAGTGATTCCGGCATCCAAATTGTTCATATAGGTAACCAAACTGAAGCTCTTGATCTCTACTACATGTTTATGTAGGTGTTCATAACCAAAATTGTCTGATTCGAAAATTTGTTTTTTTATTTTAATTTTCGAACTTGTTTAATTTGCTGTGGATTGTGTAGTGATTTGTTGTTGATGTGGTTAGTGTCTATAGATTTCTTATGATCCCAGGAGTATTGTGATAATTTTTGTTTGAATTTTAGTGTCCTAAATAAGAAAATCGAAATTTGGTGGGGGTGAACTTTGATTTCGATTTTCTGGGTTCTTGGTTGATTGTTTGATGTTCTTGATGTTAGATATGAATTGTTGAACTCCTAAGCTTCGATTTGATGTAGAGAACGTTAAGTTTGGTTGAGTTGTGACCGATTCCGAGTTTTTGGTCGGAGTTAGTTTGATTTTTGGCCGGATTTTTAGTTTGGTCGAATCTGGGTTTGATTGAATGGTATGGTTGTGTTTAGGAGACAATTTGGAGTGATTTCGTGCTTAAAAACGTAACGATCGGTGCGTTTTAAGGGTTGCCGGAGGTTGCCGGAATATTTTCCGATGACCGGAATCTGGGCAAACCTCCATTGTTGGAGGTGGTGTTCTTCGAAGCATTCATACGAAGAACAGCGTAGGTGGTGATGAATAGTAACGTTTTGATCTTTAAAATCTGAAAACATTTTCAGAAAAATGTTTTTGGGTCAAAATTTTATAAAATTTTTCTAAAATTCAGATTTATTTTAATTATTATTATTTTAACTTCTAAAAATTTAATTTAATTAGTTAATTATTTTTAAATAATAATTTAATTGATTTAATTAATTGATTAATTCATTTTAATTGATTAATTATATTAATTAATTATTATTTAAATATATAATTGACTTCATTGAATTTAAATCTTTTTATTATAAAAGATTTATTATTTTTATGAGTTGATTAATCAATAATTAATTTGAATAATCAATTAATTTAATTATTAATTGAATTATTCTTATTAATTGCGTATTAATTAAACCGTTTATCCGTTTTCAACGAGAAAAGTATTTCTGAAATCAGAAAAATGACCCGGTTCTTATAAAAATAATTTTAAGTTAAAATTCAACTTTTAAATTTTGGTCGACTTTTTACCAAACCTTTTTATTTAGTCGATTATATCCGATAATTAGGGTTTTGACCCGTTTTCTGTTTTAAAAATATTGGATAAAATCTTTTCATGATCTGATCAAGCTTGCTATGTGATTATGTGAATTGCGTGTTATTATTCTTTGATTATCTATTAGTGATTTGTAAATATTCTATGAATAATTTGAGTGCTCTTTTATTTGTGAGCCGTATATGCTATGTGTTAATTGGTTATGTGACAGGTATATATGTATTTAATTCGAGGATTAATGATTATCTCGAGGATTAATCGTGTCTTGAGGATTAATTGATTATCATGTTTCTTTATCGAGGAATAAGATAAATGTTTTGAGGATTATTTATAGATTGAGCTGGACTAAGTTGAATGCATAAATGTTTAATTCGAGGATTAATTGGTAAGTATTGATTTAGGTTGTCAGCGGAGATAAGAAGATTTAATGAAGAGGGATTGGAGATGGATGTAATATTCTTTGTGGGTTATGAAGAAGGTTGGAGGTGGATGCAGTATTGTGTGGATTGTAATAAAGAAGGTTGGAGATGAAAGTATTGTTTGTGGAATTGCTGGTTTACTTGTGAGGTGTTTTAACACCGGGAAAACGTCTATGTTCAAAGGGGACATTTCCAATTATTTTCTTCGGACAGAGATATTGGTAAGCATGGTTAATACGTTTAACTTGAGTTTGTAAGCGTTTATAAAATATCAGAATCTCGTCTAGAGGCTGAAGTATTGTCTGGGGCGTGACTATAGAAGTAGACGCGCAGGCTCAATGTCAACGGATCAGACTCGTGGCAATCGCAAGAGCGTCAAACCAGCGAATGATCAACAGAGGACATGATGACGTGAGATAGAAGAAGATAGTTGTATTACTTCGGCGCTACGTAATAACAAAGGACCAGAGGCAAGTATTTTCTTTATCATCCTAAACACTTTTTATTTTATGTTTCATTGATTCATATCATGACGAATAGCTATTGTTCAGAGCTATTTGTGATTCTTAAATATTTTTGTGCGAACACAGTTGCTTGATATTGTTACCCTTGATGTGGGGAATTGTTTAAGATAAACTCTTCATATCCTTATTATAGTATTAAATAATAAGGATGTGAACTGTATGTGAAACTAAGCATTTCCTGTTGAATTCGGAAATTGCTCTATTGGATTGGAAAATGGTAAAGCATAGGAGGCCACGTTGAGTAGTTGGTCCAGCTATATTTAAGGAGGATATGGTAACCATTCCATCTTCCTATAGGCTAACATTACTTGCCTATTTTGGTACCCTCATGAAATCCGGACTATACACACACGGGAAAAAAAAAAGAGAATACCGGTGGAGTATAGAGGGTCCCATTGCTTATGAACCTGATCAGGGGGCAATGGTGTTTTATGTTTCAGTTATATAAGTGTATCCAATCCATATCGCCAGAATGGCTATTATATACTGTGAATTGGCAGATGATTCATTTTTATGACATGCCAAATGATTTCAGTTATGATTTGAATTATATCACGGTTGTTGATTCAGTTTCTCTATAAACTGTTTTACGTTTCAGTTGATTTTATGCCCCACTTATCCTGGTTTTATATCAAAATTTTTATACGCTTGCTGAGCATTTCTTTCGCTCATACTTGCTGTTGTAAATTCTAACATTTCAGTAAAGTAGTTTGGCGAGACTTATCCGCACACTTCAGAAAGAGAATAGGCGTGATGCTATTTCGAAGATGACTTGGGCTCAGGATGTCTGGATTTAGAGTAAGATCTATTTTATATAATTGAGTTCTAATATTTATTATTATTATGTAATTGTCTAGTCAGCCTGGTGTACTTTTTATCGAAGTTACACCAGTGGTTTAAGATTTGATCAAAGAGAATGTTGTAAAGAAGGAATGATTTTTATTTAATGGAATTTGGATTCTTGTTTCTAGCCCTATAACCTTAAAAAGATCTTGGTATGTTTGGGGTCACAGATGTTATATTTCCAGTGTTGGACAATCACAAATGGATGATTATTATTAATCAGATGTTTTATTTTGAGGATTTTTGCGTGGCAACCAAATCTTCTGACCCCGGATTTGGGGGGTGTCACAATTCATGTTGAAAATAAAGTTCTCGAGAAGAGAGTTTGTTAATCTATATTTAGGCAACACCGCTACAAATTGAAAGGTGTTCAACGGCTACAAAGTCAAACTACTAAAACCCAAAATATCGCAATATTCCACATTTTATTTAATATCATTTCACATTTATGCCTTCCAATTTCCTATGATTTAACTCTAAAATCCCCCTAAAGTCAAATGTTATGAAAACGTTAGTTATAGACATTGTCCAGAATCGAAACTGTGACATCCAATTCTAAGTATAATGAATTTAAATTTATAACTAAAATCATTGAACTAGATGACTAATTGATTGTATATTAGAAATTTTGGACACAACCTGTTACAAAGTGAGAGCACTTGAAAAGTGAGTAAGTTAATCTATATTTAGGCAACATTGCAACAAATTGAAGAATATTCATGATCACAACTATTAAAAATCAAAATCTCACAATAAAGCTTGAATATCCCCGTGCCTTGCACGGGTAACGAAGCTAGTTGTATCTAATTAATTAAAGATCATAAAGTAGAACTTAAAAATTGACTTTGTTTATATTCATATTTTACTCAACATAACTTAATTTGGTGGGCTATATGTAATCGACAATTAATATGTAGGTTTACGATAGCAAATTTTAATATGTTAAGAATATTTCCAATGGAGTCGATTGGTAAAATTTCAAAAAAATAATAATTGATTAAAATTTATTGAATTTGTAGAGTGTTTTGCTCCAATGGGAATAGCCTATAATGGTTGGTTATATTTCAAAAAGGTATAATTATTATTATTATTAATTTTTTTGTCAAATTATGGGTTGAAAATGGGCGGAAAATGACATGACATTTGCTATAGATATCTAGAGATTCAACAAATATGACCAATATTGAAAAAATATAAAGGATTGACTAAAATTTTAGATAAGAAGAATGCCTCATTGAAGTGATTAATTTTTAACATTTTATGAATGGTTTTAGCTAAGATTTTTATTCCATCGGAGATGCTCTAAATATAAGAATATAAGAAGTTGCTAGTGTTTGCTTAGTTAAATACAGAGATAAATGATCGGCTTCTCTCATTTAATTGGTGAATAATGGATATTGGGAGTATGAGGGATTCGTCATTTTTTTGAATTCATCATAGCATACAATTTTAATATTTTTAAAAAATTGAAATATTAAAGGTAGGAGGAACTCGAATATAAAACTTTACACAATCAAAAACTATGTCATGTTAAATTACCATTTTTTCTAAAATCTCGGTTAGAGAAACCGGCTTAGTAGAATCCTATTATATATTTAACAAGAAACCCCCGCCACCCCCCCCCCCCCCCGCCCCCCGCCCCCCGCCCCCCGCCCCCCCGCCCCACTGGTCTATGTCTATCTACCGAAGTGGTGGTGATGGACTTGATGAGTTGTTGTAATATCAAAGTTTTGGATGATGACTAAGAAGCATCCCACAAGTTCACAGCACAATTAAACAACTTAAGCAGCACGTAAATATGTGTGAGTGTGACCATGCACTGACCTATGACATTATAATCTACCCACGGCTAACCTTATGTTTAAAATTTTGAATCCAGTCGTTTCGGGAAAAACAACGTGCCTTCGATTCATGAGTTGTATTTCTAGAAACAACGTGCGCATAATATGGTACTACGTGTTTCTTACTTATTTTCACACTGATTCTAAGTGACTGAGAAGTGAGAATCAATGTATGCAGACTAGCTGTTAGTTTTGTTCTTTGGTGAATTTAGTGGAAGGAAATTAACACGCTCCAGGGATGGTGACAAAATCGCCCACACTATACACACGGTTCGCATCACACTGTACCACGCATATTCTTATACACACATCCAGGTTCACGAAGAATCCAGAAATAGGATGGTACAAGTACATAATAGAGTGAATAGACATTTCAGTAATATAGTGTACAGTACAATTGTTTGTTTGTTTGTAATTAATTATAGTACAGTGTTCATAACATAAAGTCGTTGATGGATCAATTTTGTTACAAGGCAATAGTTTTTTTTTTTTTATAGTTTGATGTTCGGACCAACTTTCACGTACCTCGACTAATAAGGAGAATTGCTAGTACACTCGTATCCATCGAATATGATAATTCATTTACTTCGGTACCTCTCAATGAAATTGAATCTGTGATGTTGACATGGTAAGTTCCAAAGTGACAATCAATCAACCGGGACATCCTTGATGGTTCCAAGGCAATAGTTGTGGTCTTGTCTTGTGGAACCAAACATATATGTAAAACCAGGTTCGATCGCCTTCAAGATGCTTCTGGAGCAGTCGACATTTGTGCAGTTACTACACGTCCAACCAACCAGCCGACGGATCAATTAATTCTTTCTTCACGCAACGTATGAAAGTTTGGAATTTTAAAATTTCTTAAATTTTGAATCATGCATGAAGTGTGTGGATACATGCGACCACCTGACCGGCAAAAAGGGTAGAAGAGTTCATCAAAAACAGAACAGAAACTCCTGCAGTGCCTGCAGTGCAGGACTTGATGTATTCACAGTTTAAGCACAAAGTAATTGGTCCGGTCTCTCGTGTACGCTTATTAGATTGCGCTATCATCTGTCAGCGAAATTTAGCATGTACTTTGCCTTTTATGAACCCATAAAACAGATTAGATTGTGACATAGCTCCTACTTAAGTAGAGTGTTAATATTTTCAACATTACACTAAACTAACCATACTGTACCTGCATGTGCATGAGATGGACAGTGCCGTCTTCGATCTGGCAGTACGATCGAAGACGATCGTACTAATCAAAATTTTTAGGACCGTTGAAATCACTGATTTTAGCATATAAATGATTTTCAGGAATCAATGATGTTGCGATAAGCCTATTAATTTATAGCCAAAGAGGTAATTGCATTTTGCATTAATGAAAAAAGGTGAAAGGGGTGAATGTTGCATTCGATTTTGAAAGTTAAGGGTAGTGAAGTGGTTTTCGCAAAATGCCAAAATGGTTATATAGTTTTGCTTTTGAACAAAAGTTAGTAAGTGCAAAATGCAATTATCTGTAGCCAAAATATTTTATTATAAAAACACAATTATCGGAGATAACTAAGTCACTAATATTAATTAAGCCACTAAGTATTAATAAGATAAGTGAATTTTTATTAACAAACAAGAGAATCTTAATTACATTATTTATATTTATTTTAAATATTAAAAAAAAAAAAAAAGCAACCATACATGCATGTGCATCACAAACAATTCACAGCTGTGTAACATCGATTTTTTAGACTAAAGCAACTACTACACTACAATAATTAGAATGTCAAATAATCCATCGTCCGTGATATTTAAGATTTAACCTATGATTCATTTACTGTACTAACCAAAGCCAGCTCTTGAGTATACTAGGGTTCCCTTCTAGAGAGAATTTGTTACGTAGAGAATATGAGAGAATCACTTAAAATGTATTAAAATTGCCATTTATACGGGGCCCTTTTACAAAAAAATCTTATAATTCTATCCTCTATCCATTTGTCAAAGAAAAAAAAGGAAAAAAAAATTTAAAAAAAATTAAAAAAACTGTTGCCATGTCATAATTTTTTTTAAAAAAAATTATTTTTTTTATTTTTTTTTTATAAATAAATAGAGGATAGATTTATAAGACTTTTTTGTGAAGATGCCCCTGGCGGGGCCCTAAGAAATAAATGGAAATAAATAGTTTAGATTGATTCTCTCATATTCTCTATATAAGGAGTCCTCTCTAGAATAATGGCCCTACTATCTATTCACTTTACAGATGTCTTCTGGCCGGGTATGCAAAATATAAGGTTCTACTTGTCGTTAGGCCATCTGTTGAATTTAATTGGTAATCCAAATGCGCCTTTAAGACTATTTTTAATAGAGGTTGCCAGTATAATTGTCAATTTCTAGCACATCATCATATATATTATTTTTTTTATTTCTTTTCTTCTCCATCTCATTGTTAGAAATTTTTATTATAAATCTACTCCAATAGTTGGCAACTTTAAAAGTTGTCAATGTGATCCCATACATAAATTTTATAGGTATTATCTTATAAATACATTTAAAATATGGGAGATATAAAAAAGGGTAAAGTTATATACATTTTTTGGGAAGTTATATGTGTTTTAATTAAATGGGGGAAATTGCCAACTTTTGTCAACTTTGGTTGACAACTTGTTTACAACATTAATACTTCAATAGGTGGGCAAGGGTGCCGTGTTACATAGGACTTGACAATTTTTGGCCACCTCTATTCGATATGCTTAACCAAGGACATTGTTGTAGACTAGGATTAATATTTTTTTTATTTTAACATTTGTTGCCTGTTTGTTTTCAGTTTTCTTAAATGTATTGTGAGTTTTTATACTGATAAAATTTATCAATTATTTAAAGTTTGCACGTTCATATACTGAACACCCCACACGCATGATATTTGATATAAAATAATAATTACTGAACGTTAATTATTTATTCAGTTACGTTTGATTATCACTCATCCCAAAATTTATTAGAACAAATACTCACTTGTAAAACATATAAGTCTAATTATTCAAAAAAAAAATTACTTAATAATTGTTATACCCAATTAATCTGGCATAATAATCATCATTATTTAATTGGCTGAATTAATAGTTCATTATCTACAATGGGCCTCAAAGATGGCAATTGGGTCACTAGAAGCCCAGTATTGGAATCAGCCCAGCCTAACTACAGGGCCACCTCGCTACGACTCCTGTCAAGGGATCGCTTCGTTTGACTCCCGTCAAGGGACCGCTTCGTTTGACTCCCGTCAAGGGACCGTTTCGTTTGACTTTCGTCAAGGGATCGCTTCGCTTCTATTATCACATTGTTGTGGAATAAAAACTAGGTTATTAGATTGCGGCTAGGGTTTGATGTATTTAATGCTAGGGTTCGTGAGCTTCGTGCTTTTATGGCTGCTTCTGCGTTCGAGACTAAACGGTCCTCACAGAATGCCTACGTATCTCTGTATTAGAGAATCAAGCCAAGAAAACGTAGTTCTGAGATGAGGGGTCAGACCCTTTATATAGGCTGAGAAGCCCTAAAATCGTAGTAGGGTTTGGTGACTTGGTGGGCAAGTCACCGACTAGAAGAAGGTTCTAGTCTCCTTCCATGTATGAATCAGTTTCCATGTTAGAATATGTATCTTGGAGGCTAAGTCAGGCAAGGATCATATTCTTGTTTGACTCTTATTTGCTGAGCTGTTTTACTACCCTTAATATTAATTACGAAATTAATATTATAATTAGGGTTTGGGCCCATATGGTGGGCCCCACGTTTGGACCATTCTAGGTTTAATTAATGCCACATTAAATGTGTCTTTAGGGCTTACTTTTAGCCCATATCATTTGCCCCCCGACTTCTAGGAAAACTGATCAGGTTTTCCTTGAAGTTATAACGGCCTTACTCGACACTTGGGTCAGGGTTTATTGCTCTTACGTGAGTATTTTCAACAATATCATCTTGATGTAAAGCGTGGAGCGACCGACGCATTTACGACGATGTTGAACGACACTAATCAGTGTTAAACGGCACTACACAGCGCTAATTAGCTTCAAACAACGTTTAAACAATGGTAGACGATGTTAGATGGCATAAATCGACACTAATCTGTGCTAATCTGCACTAATCTGTGCTTAATTGGCACTAATCTGTGCTAATCTGCACTAATCTGTGCTTAATCGGCACTAATCTCGACTTCTTCTTATCACTAACAATCATCCGAGATTCGCTGAAAAAGTCGAGATTTAGGTTTACAAAGTTCACTGAAAAAGTAGGGATCCAGGACCAAGAACTGAACCTGGACCGGGGGGATCCAGGTTCAGAAGCTGGTCGGCTGGACCCCCTGAAAATGACCTGGTCGGCCGGGACCTGGTCGGCCAGGAGCTGGTCGGCTGGCCCTCCTGAAAATGACCTGGTCGGCCGGGACCTGGTCGGCTGGCCCTCCTCCAGGGGAGCTGGTCGGCCGGGACCTAGTCCTCCGGGACCTGGTCGGCTGAAATTCCTCTTCCAGGGCTAACTAGTCAGTAGTTGGCCTAAAAACTTGAACTTAGACTCCTTCTTGATTTTAAAAGAGAGTGTGGATCTAGGATCAGAAACCATCCATGGTCCTAAGGATCCAGAATCTTGATCTTGATTATGAATCGTCAGTTTGGTCGTTTGTGACTTCATGGCTAACCTTGGCCTTCATGACTCATCTTGGCCTTCATGGCTAACCTTGGCCTTTCTTTAACATTGATAATCATCCGAGATTCGCTAAAAAAGTCGAGAACCACGTCCGAAATCATTTGCTGAAAAAGTTGGGATCCAGGACCAAGAACTGAACCTGGACCGGGGGGATCCAGGTTCAGAAGCTGGTCGGCTGAACCCCTTTAAAATGACTTGGTCGGCCGGGACCTGGTCTTCCGGGTCCTGGTCGGCTGAGCCTCCTTAAAATAGGCTGGTCGGCCGGGACCTGGTCTTCCGGGACCTGGTCGGCTGAGCCTCCTTAAAATAGGCTGGTCGGCCGGGACCTGGTCTTCCGGGACCTGGTCGGCTGAGCCTCCTTAAAATAGGCTGGTCGGCCGGGACCTGGTCTTCCGGGACCTGGTCGGTTGAGGCCCCTAGTGCGTCACGGTCGATTGCTTCTCGGCTAGCTAGTTAACCCGGACGTGAAAATCATTCATGATCTTGAGGATCAAAAACCTTGATCTGAATCTTAAACCATCATTTTGGCCATTCGTGACTTCCGACGATATTATTCAAACATCAGTTATTTCTTCTTTGGCATATTTGAATTTTAACGATCCTTTCTGTATAAAACGAGTAATTTCTGTCCTTTTTTTCGTATTTAAACGATAGATGACCTGTAAATGCGAACAAAGCTGAACTTCAACTTATCATAGCAGGTCATACTTCTTTTATAAAAGAAGTGAGATAGCTTTCATTTCATTCACTTCTTCACTTCTGAGCTTTCAAATTCTTAAACTCTCTAGTTTTCAAGTAGCAAGATCAAGTTCCAGCTTTGTGATCAAGATGTCAGAAGGTGACCGCCCAGTTGCTCCCCCTGTCTCTATGATGGAGGCTATGGCAAAGAGGAGTAGAATGAGGACAGCTAAAGGTAAAGAAGATATTAAACCTTCTTCATACATTGAGCATAAATTTGAATCTTTGCTAGATCTTCTTAATATTATGAGGGACACTTTCCCAAACTGTGCTAGTCTAGACTCTTTTAGAAGCCCCAGCAAATTGAAAGAAAAAGACATCCAGGAAATAAAGGACTCATATCACTTTCCGAGTGCTATCAAAGTTCGTCTTCCAAAACCATCAGACAGAACCTGTAATTGGCATCCCGAGAGACTTTGTGTCTACTGGGGTGCCCTTGATGCTGGGTTCAGATTCCCCGTTGATAACTTCATCATTAGATTGCTGGCAGAGTATCAAATCCATCCCTGTCAGCTGTATCCCAATTCTTGGAGATATATCTCTATATTTTTAATAAGATGTCGTCAATTGGGGATTCACCCGACTACCACATTATTTCGAAGTATCTTCGTGGCTAGCAACTCTACCGATCAAAAGAAAGGATGGGTCAGTCTCAAGCACAGGGCCAAAATTCCACATATGGTGAACCCTTATTCTTTACCAGATTCCCAACATTCCTGGGAGAGAGAGTTTGCAGTTCTTGAATGGAAAGGCGGTGATTGGGGTAACTTCTTCGTAAAGAGATTCGGAATTGTAAAAGATAGCAAACACTTCGTTTGCGACCTTGATTATTCAGAGTTGCAGGATCGAGATTGGCTTCTTGCCGATGATGGCTGTACCCATTATAAAACTTTTCTGAACGAAAAGAACCTTATTGAAGCTGGCCTTAGCTTTCTTTCCGTTGAGGGTAATTTTCTTACTTGAGCTTCTTATGAACTCTGTTTGTTCTTATACCGATGTTTTTCTCTTTGTATTTCAGCTGCTGAAGAGATTGACAGCCGCCCTCAGAACCAGCCGGTTGTGAATAAAAGAATGAAGAAAAAGGCGGAGGAACTACTGAATCCCGCCAAGCCTCGTATTCCCAACTTCTTGGAAGGTTGCTCTCAAGGCGGGAAGAGATCCCGTAATGCTGATGGAAGTATAAGAACTCCTTTCATGCCCTCCTGGGGTATATGCGAACAGGACTCAATTGCTGGGAGTCCCGACCTAGCCCTGGACTGGTCCAAGCTTTCGATTACTCCTCCTGATAGACTGTCCTTACTCGCTGGAGATAAAATGAATGAGAATCAACTTCTGGGCTCCCAAGCCATGTACCAAGTAAGATGTTTTTCCTACCAATTCTGGTATATGATTTAGTCTTTACACATTCTTTACACTTTGTCAACTTTGACTGCAGGCTAATGCCTACTTCCAATCTGTTTGTACCCAAGGCCTGGCTTTCAGGGATGAGAATATATCCTTGAAGACTGACTCAGCAAGGTTCAAAGAAGAGATTGACGACCTGCATTCTCAAGTTGCCCATGCTGAAGCGGATGCTTTATCCTCCCGCAAGCAACTTGCCTCCTTGGCTCAGAAGAAAATGAACGATGCTAACAAAATGATCAAGGCCTACCATAAGTCCGAGGAATTCCTGAGTTTCATAGATCAACATGACGATGAGGTGCGCCCTTACAACATGTCTGTGGGTTGGGACAAGGCAATCAATGCTGTGAGTATCAAGCATCCCTCAGTGGTTACTTCCTCTGATTTTCCTTGCCCTTTCTGGACTGAGAGTGGCGAGAACCGTGCAACTCTTGCTTCTGGATCGGGAACCAAGATTGTTCCTCAGGCATCAGGTTCAGGTTCTAAAGGTAGCCATAGATCGTCGGGACCTCAGAGGCGTCCCCCAGCTGTTAGTCAAAATTCAAGTTCTTCGGGGTCCCGTGGAAAGAAGCCCCCGCCTGCCAGGAAAGTTGGAGTTGTTCGACAACCAATCCCAGGCAAGAGGGTGATCCGTAATGAAGACAGTTCGACCACATCCTCCGGAGAGGAGGAAACCGAAGATGTGGAGACTATTGCTCAACCAATGGCAGTTGTCGATCAAGTCGAGGAAGAAACTTCAGGTGAAGAGTCCGGCGAGGAAGAGGATTCAGGTGAGGAGGAGTCGGGCGAGGAGAGCAGCGAGGAAGAATCCCCAGCCAAGTAGAATGGATTCCCCTATGGCCTTGTACGGCCCTTATCTAGCCGTTTGTGGCTTTATTTCATCAGCTTTCAATTAATGTCCTTCGGGACTTAACTTTTATTCGTGCATTGTAGCTTGACTTAAACCATGGCCCTTCGGGGCGTTTTATTTATGCATCTGTTTCCTTTATTCACATGCCTATTTACTTTCAGTACTTGATCTTTCCAGACTTACACTCAACAGGTGCTTGGTACATAAACAAAACATAGAATCATAGAAAGGAAAACAGATTCGCATTAATAACCTGAAAGAGGGTTCAACCCTTACATAGATACTATGGTCCTACTCGGGGTACTAGTCCCTGAAATGGTTTCATCGAACCTTATTTCTATTTCTATCAGTAAATAGCTAAAAGCCAAATCCTTACAAGGAAGGCTTATACATAATAAATCTTCAAGTTCAGAGCATGCCAAGTTCGGGGCACTTCATTCCCATCCAATGTCTCCAACTTGTATGATCCTCGTCCTAGCGTCTTCCTAACTCGGTACGGTCCTTCCCAGTTGGGGGCTAATTTCCCTTTCTGGCCAACTCCAGAAGCCTCGATCTTCCTGAGAACCAAGTCACCTTGCTGAAAGAACCTCTCCTTAACCCTGTGGTTGTAATAGAAATACGCTTTCTTTTGATGCTCCGCATTTCTGGCATTTGCCTCGTCCCTGACCTCATCAATCAGATCTAGAGCGAGCCTCATGCCTTCTTCATTAGTCTCAGGTTCATATGCCTCAACTCGAGGTGATGCCTGCATGGTTTCCAGCGGCACAACTGCCTCAGCCCCATAAGCTAGCAGAAACGGGGTTGTTCCTGTAGTCACCTTACAAGTAGTGCGATAGGCCCAGAGTATAGGCAGCAACTCATCCACCCAGGTGTTCCTTGAGCGTTCGACCCTTTTCTTTAATCCATCCAGGATGATTCGATTGGCCACCTCGGCCTGCCCATTAGCTTGCGGATGTGCTACTGAGGTAAAACGAAGCTCAATAGCATTTTCCTCACAATACTTCTTGAATTCCTCATTGTTAAACTGTGTCCCATTATCTGTCACCAGAATTCGCGGGATTCCATACCTACAAATTATGTTCTCCCAAAAGAACTGGGAAACTTGCTTAGTGGTTATCTTGGCTAAAGGCTTAGCCTCAATCCATTTAGTGAAGTAATCAATGGCGACAATCAGAAACTTCCTTTGTGCTGAAGCCATAGGGAAAGGACCAAGGATGTCCATTCCCCACATTGCAAACGGGATGGGTGAGCTGATTGAAGTTAATCTCTCAGGCGGCTGCCTTACAACAGGAGCGTGTTTTTGACATCTGTCACACTTCTTGACATAATCCTGGGCATCTGCCAACATCTCTGGCCAATAGAATCCCAGACGGGTAATCTTGTGAGCTAGGGCTCTGCCCCCCAAGTGCTGCCCACAGATTCCTTCATGAACTTCCTCCAATGCCTCTCTTGCCTCTTGGGGCCTTAGGCACTTCAAGTACGGGATGACAAACGATCTCTTGTATAAGATGCCTTCAATCAAGGCATATCTCAATGCTCTCACCGACAATTTTCGTGCCTCCAAGGCATTGTCAGGGAGCCATCCAGTTTCTAGATGAGCTTTAATAGGATCTATCCAACAGCTTCCAATATCGATAGGTGCTACCAACTTAGAGTTGACGGTCGGGGCCTTCAAGACCTGGAAGTAAACACTACCTGCGTAATTCTCTATCTCAGAAGAAGCGAACTTAGAGAGGGCATCGGCCTTAATGTTCTCTTCCCGAGGAATGTGCTCCACATAGCACTCCTCAAACTGAGTCATAGCAGCTTTCACGACTCTGAGGTATTTTGCCATAGTTTCATCCTTGGCCTCAAACTCGCCATTCACTTGCGAGACTACCAGTCTTGAATCTCCACATACTTTGAGGTTCTTGACCCTCATGACTCTGGCCAATCCCAATCCAGCTATCAATGCTTCATACTCAGCTTCATTGTTGGTTGTTGGAAAGTCCAACTTCAAAGCGTATTCAACTGTGAACCCATCGGGGCTTTGCAAAACCAAACCTGCACCACTAGATTTTGTTTTTGATGCTCCATCAAAATAGAGCACCCAATACTCTTTCTGGTCAGCTATAAGTTCTTCATCTTTATCCTCGTTCTCAGGGGTGGTTATCATCTCCTGCCCCCCGACTTCTTGGTTGTCAATAGTGCATTCAACCACGAAGTCAGCCAATGCCTGAGCCTTGATGGCTGTCCGAGGCTTATACTTGATATCAAATTCTCCAAGTTCTATGGCCCATTTGATCAATCTTCCACTTGCTTTCGGACTGTGCAATATGCTTCTCAACTGTTGGTCTGTCAAGACTTCGATTTTATGAGCCTGGAAGTACGGTCTCAATTTCCTGGAGGCAGTAACCAATGCCAGTGCGAACTTATCAATGGGAGAGTAATTCAATTCCGCCCCATGTAGCACCTTACTCTCATAGTAGATGGGTTTCTGAACCTTCCTTTCTTCTTTGACAAGAACAGCACTCAATGCTTGTTCGGATACCGCCAGGTATAGGTAAAGAATCTCTCCAGGAGTAGGTTTGGCCAACAACGGGGCTTCAGCCATGTATTTCTTCAACTGTTCAAAGGCCTCTTGGCTCTCTGTGGTCCACTCAAAATTTTTCACCTTCTTTAATGCCTGAAAGAAAGGCAAGCATTTGTCACCAGACTTGGAGATGAATCTCCCTAGGGCCGCGACTCGGCCAGTTAATTTCTGTACATCTTGTACTGAGCGGGGTGACTCCATATCCAGAATAGCCTTAATCTTGTCCGGGTTGGCCTCTATGCCTCTCTTGGAAACCATCAGCCCCAAAAATTTTCCCGAACCAACACCAAAAGCACACTTGGCTGGATTTAGCATCATTTTATGGTGCCTTAGCACTTCAAACGCCTCTCTGAGGTGCCTTATGTGATCTGCCCTGAGTAGGCTCTTGACTAACATGTCATCGACATAGACCTCCATGGTTTTCCCAATTAAATGGGCAAATATCTTATTCACCAATCGTTGGTAAGTAGCCCCTGCATTTTTTAACCCAAAAGCCATAACGAGATAGCAGAAAACACCAAAGTCAGTTATGAAAGATACCTTAGGAATATCGTCCTTGTGCATCTTAATCTGATTGTATCCGCTGAAACCATCCATGAAGCTCAACATTTCATGCCCAGCGGTGGCATCTATCAACATATCAATTCTAGGCAGAGGAAAACAATCTTTTGGGCATGCATCATTCAGATCAGTGAAGTCTATACACATCCTCCACTTTCCATTTGCCTTTTTGACCATCACAGGGTTAGCTAACCATTCGGGGAATTGAATTTCTTCAATAAATCCAGCTTCCAACAATTTATCAACTTCTTGTTTAATGGCCTCTTGCCTTTCAGGAGCGAAATTCCTCTTTTTCTGCTTTATTTTCTTCCGTTCAGGATCGACGTTCAACCTATGGGTTATAAGTTGGGGGTCAATCCCTGGCATGTCCGCTGCTGTCCAAGCAAACACATCGTTGTTCTCTTGCAAGAACGCTGTCAATTCGCCCTTCAGGGGTTCCTTCAGAGATGCTCCTATGTATGTAACCTTGTCTGGGTCGCCTAGCTCTAGAGGGATAGGTATTAAATCCTCTGCTGGCTTTCCTCGCTGTTCATCATCACTACGGACATCCATGTCTTCAATCGGGAGTACCTGCCCCCCAACTCCATCAGCTCTTAGAGCGGATACATAACAACTTCTTGCCATCTTCTGGTCGCCTTTTTGTTCTCCGACCCCATTTCGGGTTGGAAACTTAATCTTCATGTGATATGTTGAGGCAACAGCCTTGAATGCATGAAGTCCAGTCCTTCCCAGGATTGCGTTATAAGTCGAGGCTGCCTTAATTACCAGAAAATTCAACATTTGAGTAGCTTCCTTAGGCTCCTGCCCGATTGTCATGGGTAACTGGATAGTACCCTCGACCTTGGACTCAACCCCATTGAATCCATAAATGGGCATGTTAGTTGGAGTCAGCTGAGAATCGGTATATCCCATCTTCACAAAAGCATCATGAAACAGAATGTCAACAGAAGCTCCATTGTCTATCAAGACTCGTTTTACCTCCGAGTTCCCAATCACAGGGGTTATAACTAATGGGTCATCATGGGGGAATTTCACCCCTTCCAGATCAGAATCATCAAAACCAATCACGATTTCAGTTCTAGCACGCTTCGGGGCTTCTCCCACAATATGCATCACTTCCCTTGCGTATGCCTTTCGAGAATTGCGGGTTGTTCCGGCCGCTGTCGGGCCTCCCCAGATCATGTTGATAACTGGCCCTCGGGGCTGCGTGTTACGGTCACGATCATTATCCCTTCTGTCATTGTTTCTCCTGTTGTAATCCCCTCTTTGGGTTCCATGATCTTCGCCCTTTGTGAAATTATTCAGTTTTCCTTTACGGATCAAGAACTCAATCTCGTCCTTCAACTGTCTGCAATCATCTGTATCGTGCCCCACATCTCGGTGGAACCGACAATATTGATCCTTGTTCCTCTTTGCGGGGTCTCCCCTGAGTGGCTTCGGCCATCGGAAGTCCTTATCCTTCTCAATTTCCAGCAAGATTTGACTTCTAGGGGCATTCAACCTTGCATAGTCAGAGAACCTTGGTCCCAAGTTCTTTTTTGGTGGCGAATCAGAGTCTTTGCTAGTTCGGGGATACTTGTCCCTAGCATCGTACTCCTGCCCTTGCTTGCGCTTTTTTGTATCATTGTTTCCCTGACCATTGCCTAATGTGACTTCCTTCTTCGTGCTATCCTCGGCCTTGATGTACTTATCAGCCCTTCGTTGGAGATCAGCCATATTCTCCGGGGGATGCTTTGCCAATGATCTCTTAAAGTATAGGTCGGTGGTACCATGCTCCAAGGCTACCATTGCAACCTTATTGTCCAGATCAGTGATGTTCAGAGTCTCCTTGGTGAACCTCTTAAGATAGTCTCTCAGACTTTCATTCTTCCCTTGTACCACATACATAAGAGATGCAGAGCTTTTCTCATGCGTTCTCCCGCTGATAAACTGACTAATAAAAGCTGCACTCAACTCCTTAAAGGAACCAATCGAGTTTGCAGGAAGCCGACTATACCATCTTTGAGCCATGCCTGACAAAGTTTGAGGGAAAGCCCTACACTTCAAAGCGTCGCTTGCAGGCTGCAACAGCAGTGCGTTTGAGAACGTTCTAACGTGATTTGCAGGATCACCCATTCCATCATAAGCTTTGATTGTTGGCATCTTAAACTTCTTTGAGATACGAGCATTCATCACGTCCTCAGTAAACGGAGGTGTGGGATCATCAGGATCCCCAAGCGGCATCAGATCCTTGGGGTTGCTCTTAGGGGTTTCCACCCTTGTAGTTCTTTCAGTTGGGACGGTAGCCCTTCTTTGCCTTCTTGGAGGCCTCTCCAGATCTATAAAGGGAATCGGTCCTGACGTGGGGGGTGGCAAAGTTTGATTTAATCTGGCTTGCTCCCTGGCCATATCTTCTTTTAATTTTAGGATCTCGGCTTCATAAGCCTTAATCCTCTCAGCAACTGTTGAAGGGAGTCCATCATGGATAGTTCGAGTTCTCCCCATAGGCTCTTTACTTGCACGTCGCCTCCTCGGAGCTTCATCACGCTCGTAATCATCGCCAGAAGATGATTCATCTGAATAAGGACCAGAAAAATCGTGATAATCTCGATCTCGAATATACAGGGCATGTCCACTCGGTCCAGCTCCGTAATTGGGCATCCCATACATTGGATTGGTGCTTATGGGGAGATCCGTAGTGTGGATCTGAACCCCTCGTGCAGGGTTGTTAGGGTCTACAATCAGGGAAGAAATCCCAACCCGAGGGGGGTTAGTCCCTGGAACTGTGTGGACAATCGGAGGTAGCGTACTCTCAACATGGGTAGTCGTCCCTAGGGGTTGAGAAACTTGATACGGAACGATAGTCCCGGATGTCGGAGGTACTTGCTCAGATGTCGGAAGTACTTGTTCAGTAAGGGGCGGAGCAGAGCTAAGAGGTAGAGCCTCGGTAGCAATTGGCTCTGTAGTGCTTGGTGCAGTTCTTCGTGTTTGAACCATGATTGATGTCTTCGTCCCACAGACGGCGCCAAATGTTGTGGAATAAAAACTAGGTTATTAGATTGCGGCTAGGGTTTGATGTATTTAATGCTAGGGTTCGTGAGCTTCGTGCTTTTATGGCTGCTTCTGCATTCGAGACTAAACGGTCCTCACAGAATGCCTACGTATCTCTGTATTAGAGAATCAAGCCAAGAAAACGTAGTTCTGAGATGAGGGGTCAGACCCTTTATATAGGCTGAGAAGCCCTAAAATCGTAGTAGGGTTTGGTGACTTGGTGGGCAAGTCACCGACTAGAAGAAGGTTCTAGTCTCCTTCCATGTATGAATCAGTTTCCATGTTAGAATATGTATCTTGGAGGCTAAGTCAGGCAAGGATCATATTCTTGTTTGACTCTTATTTGCTGAGCTGTTTTACTACCCTTAATATTAATTACGAAATTAATATTATAATTAGGGTTTGGGCCCATATGGTGGGCCCCACGTTTGGACCATTCTAGGTTTAATTAATGCCACATTAAATGTGTCTTTAGGGCTTACTTTTAGCCCATATCACACATCTACATAATAAATGAGATCGCTATATCACTCTCTGCTAGAAGGCTCATAGCTAGACCTCTCAAGGTCATATGGGTATTCATACACTTGGATTCGCTTCGCATGACTCGACCCCTCGAGGTCGCATGCCTCGCTTATGCTGCATCTCTGCTAGCCTCGCTTGTGAGGTTACATTCTTGTCCATGCGAGACCATCGGTTTCCTTCTATAAACCATGGATCATGGACAGGGTTAACAACTCATTGCCACGTCAGCCCTAATCTAATGGGCTTGGGTTGTGACTTATCCTCTAAAACCCTAGCCCGGCTAGGTGACTTGCTACCCAAGAACTACGTACAGCTTGATCCCTATAAATAGGGTACGTAGGCAACTTGATAGGGATGAGAAACAGTTCACCCCTGAAATAACCTATCAAGTTCAGCCACATCTATACACACAAACCCTAACCCTTCTTCTTCTTTTACAAGCTTTATATCCGTATTTAGCTCCATAAATCCAGCAACCTCCACAAATATTGTTATACAATATTCTCCCTATAATATTTGGCACTAGAAGGAGGGGCCTTTAGTCATTGATTGGGAGAACGATGACTAAATCACACAAGAAGAGAAACGGGGAAGGAGAGACTCCGGGATCGCATAGGAAGAATAAGGACGATCCCCAGAAGAAAAACCCACCAGAGAGCGAGGCGCGTAAAGAAGGAATCGTGGAGGAGGTTGAGGATGAGTTCGAGAAGGAACGAACGCCCCCTACCCAGCAGGTGGCTTTAACTGGTGAAGTCATGTCATTTTTGAAGGGCCTCGGTGATCAAATGATTGAGGTGAGGGAGAAGATGGCTAAGATGGAGAAGCGACACAGTTCTAGGGGCAGCAAGAGGAATGCGAGGACAAGGGAGCGAACTCATCAAGCGGAAGGTAGCAAAGGCCCCAACAAGCAATTAATAGGGGACTTTGAGGATGTAGCAACAGATCAAACGAACCCCAATTGGCACGAAGAGGAAGAAGCCACCATAGATAAGGAGAAATCGAAGGAGAAGCCCGCTTCGTCTGAGGAAGGTCAGTAAGTGTTTTTGATCGGGTTGGAAAGAGACTTAGCGAGCATGACCTCCGTCTCAAATTGGAGAAGCTTAAGGCTAATAGGGATGGAGGATCTAAGAATAAGAGTAAGGGCTCTCATCGACCCTTGTCTCCTCGAAAAGATCATGAGCGGTCATATCGTCGCATTGACAGACCCCCCCTCTCTTCGCAGAGAGCGTGAGCGGTCCTATCATCGCGAGGACAGACCCCCTTTCAATCGAGAGCGTGAACGATCCCAACATCGCGAGAATGACCCTAAAAATAAGGATCGCAGAAATGATCAAGAAGAGTCTAGTGCCCCAAAAAAGACCCAATCTCATCATGCAAGCACTGGAGGAAAGAGGGATGGAGACAAAGAGGGCAGGATCGGTGATTATAAGCTGGAGGAGTTGAAAAAGGCATTAGATGAGATGAATAATGAGAAAGGAATTTTCAGCAATATGGGATCCTCCTCGCCCTTCACTCATGAGATTCGTACTGCTCCACTACCTGCAGTGTTTCGAGGTTGATAAGTGGAGTTTATATCCACTTGGAGCGTTCCATATCGGCTTAAATTGATTGTTTTGGACTCAAGTTTGTGGTGATTTGATGTGTTTTGTGTAGTGTGCAGGTTTGCGAGAATGTTGATTAAGGTTGATGCTTCTATCGTTTTTGGAGGATTAATTGATTAAAATTCGGATTTCTGAGAAGGGTTGCGCAGTCTACACTGTTTTGGCCATATCTGGAGTTCTAGAAGTCCGTTTTCAGCGATCTTACAGCTCACGCGAAGCTTGGGAGATTTTCTACAACATGGGACAGGTCTTGCACGAGCAGATTGCGCGTGATGGGCGCAGGTTGCGCGAAGAACAGACTGTTGGGCGCAGGTTGCACGCGCGCGGTACTGAAAAATTACAGTTTTCACTATTTTGGCCATATCTTGAGTTCTACAACTCCGTTTGAGGCCCGTAAGCAGTCCACGCGAAGATAACGAGATTCTCTATCATTCTAAAGTGGTCCAGAGGTCCAATTACAACTGGAACGGCCCAGAAATATTGAAGAAAAGTCAGCTACGAATTTTCCTTAAAAACCGAATCAGTTTAGGAAACGTATTATGTGCCGAACTGCAGAAATTCAACTCTGACAAGGAAATTACTATAATTCCTACTTCTAATAAGTATGGTAATTGCTATGGGCGGCTAGAACATTCCAGAATCAGATCTACACATGGAATTTGCAATTCTATTCTCATTCAAGAACGGAAATTGCCAATCTTCTATTCCAACTCTAAAAAGGCAATTTCTTGTTGGGCAAGAATTATAGAGCCTATATAAACACATCCTACCATTGTAATTTAGAGAGAACCATTACATATCAATTACTTAGGTTTATTTGTATCTTTTCATACTTTGTTTATATCATGGTTTCATCAGATCCCATGATGACGAGAGGTTCGATTATGAACTAATCGTTGTCATGGGATTCTAACGGATTTATTTATGGAGCTTTAGTATCTTGATGCTTTACAGATCTGTGTGTTATGTATATTTGATATCCTCGTATGGTTGTGTTTCATGTATTTAGATGCGTAGCTAACATCTAATTTATTAATCTCTTGTGAAGCGAGAGTGGATCTTGAGATTTAGAACTTGTCATGCTAGCATAGGATAGGTTGATGTTTTAACATCATGATTTGTGGCGTAAATAGAGATATTATGCTGCCCTATGTGATCAATGTGGATAACTTGTTCTTCAACCGTTATGTTTTCAAATTCTATAGAGATATAGGGTCTAAGCATAATTGGTGTCTATTCATCTTCTATCTCTTTTATGGATGTATGTTTAGTTTGGTATTCGTATACTGAGAAGTAGCGTATACTTGTTTCGTGTTGTCCGATCAGATATCATAACCATGGCATATAGTGATTAAAGGCGTCAGATCTAAGCGAAGTATTTAATGAAGTTAGGATTCCATGGTTTATCTTGCAGAAGTAATTAGATTTAAATTCTTGTTAGTTAGTTAATTCTTAGTTTGTTAATTTGTTTTTTTTAGTTAATCTTAGTTAATCAAAACCCATTATTGTTAATTGTCTTAGCAGTGCATAATAACCATACATTGTTGCATATGTACTAAATTGAATTAAAAACCAGATCTCTGTGGGAACGAACTTGACTTCTATCTATATTACTTGTGACCATGTACGCTTGCGTGATTTAGTGCAAACAAGTTTTTGGCGCCGCTGCCGGGGATCTTCGGTGTTTTATTTTTGGTTTATGTGCTTGTCAATAGTGGTCGTTAGAGTTCACTGACTCGGATTTGTTTTTTTTACCTATCTTTTTAGTTCGGTGTGTTTCAGGTACTTGAGTGTGTGAAGATGGCATACGAGGAGTTGCCATGGTGGGCATATTCGAGGACATCCATGCCTCAGCAATGTGAGCAGTGTTTGGGTGTCCATTATCCCTCACAATATTGTTACTACGAAGGAGTTGATCCATATGTCAGTTATGAGGAACAACCATATTTTCAGTACCATCCTCATCAGTACCAGCAAGATGTTCCAGATATGTCATATGTCTTTGGTAGTGAAGAGTTTCAACATCAACAACCTATTTCTACTTTTCAGTCAGATGAGGTTGATGATTTGAAGGAGATTAGGATGCTTTTAGAGAATCATGAGAAGTCTATCAAATCTATGGGGACACTTATTGCTCAAGTTTTAAGTGCCTTGGAACAAGAGAAACAACAATTCATGCTAGAGGCAACACCAGATAATAACGGTGACTTGGAGCAAGGTACTTCATGCTTAATTGAGGAAGACAAATTCCAAGGTGAGGTGAGCATTCGCAAGCCATGTGAGGAATTTGATCATGTTAGGATGGTGGATGATTTGGAAAGGGCACTATTTGGGACAGACACTGATGAGCTGCGCAAATTTCGAAAATTGGTATGTGCGAACCAAGAGGTTGATGAACATGGGAAAGATGCAGGTATTCTACTTGTCTCAGAGTTTAAAGATGGAGGTAGCGCATTAGAGCCAATGGAGGAAGTTCTCTTTAAGGAACCAAAGGCTTCAGCAACTTACATTTACCCTCCTCCATTATATTCAAGCGAAGCCCGCAAGTGTGTGTTGTTCTACAAATTGACAGATTTTGGGTCAATAGATGAAGGCATTGGAATAGGACATAGTTGTTACACGAATAGGCCAAGCGAGGAGAAGTGGCAGAAAGTGTGTAGCCGTGATGAAGATGAAGTCTCACGAAGAGATGACCAGGCAAACTATTATCATCCATAATAGAGGCTTGGAAGTAACGTCAAGCTAATGACGTTAAAGAAGTGCTTCATGGGAGGCAACCCATGTGGTTCTAATGTTAGGTATTTTTCTACTTTTCCTCCTATTTACTTTCCATTCAATGCGGACATTGAATATATTAAGTTTGGGGGTGGTTTGAGGGATTAGTAGTAGTTGTTGTATTATGTGTTCATGTAGGATTTCATACTTTGCATATTAGTAGTAGTAATTCATGCATGTTTGTTCGTGTTATTTACGTTTGTTTCATATAGGACATTCTGTTTTTATGTTCGTATATCATTTGAGTTCATAATAGTTTGCATTTGCACCCATGCTTGATAGGAATTTTGTGTTGTTGACGCTTTTGATTGAGAAGTGATATGCTTTGTTCTTTTGCACACACATACACTAGTAAGTTGAAGCTAGTAGACTTATTGAATGTTGTAAGTGATTAGAAGGACATGAATATGTGCAAGATGATTTAGTTTGCATGCTTTGAATACAAGTAGGTGCGTTATAGAGATTTTTGCTTGGGATTGAGTATGTTTTTCCACCAAGTGAGTTTTTGAGCCTTATTGCATATTTGTTGCAATTTATTCGTTTGCTTGAGTGTCCACGGATTGTTTGCATTGCTAGCAGTTGTTTGAGGTCTTTCTTGAAACGCATGACATTATTTGACGATTAAAATGATAAAGGCATTTAGGAATAACCGCATATTTTCCCATATTACCACACCATATTTACATGATCAATTAGTTAACCCGTTGAGCTTAATCCTATTTTTTCGGTGACATACCACATTACTTGCCTAGACCTTTTTCTTATATTGGCCGTACATTATTTTGAACCCACATTGTCAAAGGCTAGTAGAGTGCTTAAGGGAGTAATAAGGTGTGCAAGGAGGGGTTTATTGTTGGTCTTACTTTTGGGGGAAATATTGAAATTGGGTTGTGTACTTGATAGTCGGCATGTGTAATAAAATTGTGGGATCATTGTCATTGTTTATATTATTGTTTGTGTTATATTTAGCTCTCGAAAAAAAAAAAAAAAGAAAAAGAAGAGAAAAAAAGAAAAAGAAAAAAAAAGAAAGAAAAAAAAAAGGAAAAAATTTATTATGAGAGCATGTTTGTGTTGTTGTGATCCTATTTCAGTCGACTAGTCGAGTGTTTGTTTTAATAAATTATGTGTGGGGGGAAAGTAGGGTGTTGTTTATGATTTATTATAGTTCTTACTAGCTTTTGACACTTCACCTGATTTGGCTTATTTGACATACCTTGTCCCCAACCCCCTTACAACCCAAATTAAGACCTTTTGATTATTGTCATTGATGTATGTTGTGTTAAGAGTTAGATTGATACCAAATGTCAAGCGTGCTTATGATTTTGTTGGAATTGAGTGATACACTTACCCTTGTTCTTGAGTGAATATTCTTTTGTGAGTGGATTGTGAGTGTTTACTTGTTTTTGCGTATGAGATCCCGAGTTTTGTCTCAAAGATGTACTCTTGTAGGCTTAGCATGTTTACTAACTTATTCTTACATTTGACATGGGCTTTTGAGAACTTATGCATCTTCATTGAGTAGACTATGTGAATGCTTGCACTTTCGATACCAAGACATTGCTTTATTACTTTGATTCTTAAGTTGATATGACATGAAAGGATTTGAAGGTATGGTAGGATATTAGTACTAGATTATTTGCATTTCCATATTAGTTGCATTCATGCATTGCATTGCATTAGGTTACATGGATTTTGTGGGTACATTCACTATAGGCCCTCACGAGACCTTACTCGCCCACTAGGGCTGCCTAGGGGTTTAAAGGGCTTGTTGCATATGCCAAATGCAATCGTGATCATCTACGGAAGTGGTACTAGTTAGTTAGTTAGTTGTAATTGTTTATGCTTGAGGACAAGCATCGGTTTAAGTTTGGGGTGTGATAAGTGGAGTTTATATCCACTTGGAGCGTTCCATATCGGCTTAAATTGATTGTTTTGGACTCAAGTTTGTGGTGATTTGATGTGTTTTGTGTAGTGTGCAGGTTTGCGTGAATGTTGATTAAGGTTGATGCTTCTATCGTTTTTGGAGGATTAATTGATTAAAATTCGGATTTCTGAGAAGGGTTGCGCAGTCTACACTGTTTTGGCCATATCTGGAGTTCTAGAAGTCCGTTTTCAGCGGTCTTACAGCTCACGCGAAGCTTGGGAGATTTTCTACAACATGGGAAAGGTCTTGCACGAGCAGATTGCGCGTGATGGGCGCAGGTTGCGTGAAGAACAGACTGTTGGGCGCAGGTTGCACGCGCGCGGTGCTGAAAAATTACAGTTTTTACTATTTTGGCCATATCTTGAGTTCTACAACTCTGTTTGAGACCCGTAAGCAGTCCACGCGAAGATAACGAGATTCTTTATCATTCTAAAGTGGTCCAGAGGTCCAATTACAACTGGAACGGACCAGAAATATTGAAGAAAAGTCAGCTACGAATTTTCCTTAAAAACCGAATCAGTTTAGGAAACGTATTATGTGCCGAACTGCAGAAATTCAACTCTGACAAGGAAATTACTATAATTCCTACTTCTAATAAGTATGGTAATTGCTATGGGCGGCTAGAACATTCCAGAATCAGATCTACACATGGAATTTGCAATTCTATTCTCATTCAAGAACGGAAATTGCCAATCTTCTATTCCAACTCTAAAAAGGCAATTTCTTGTTGGGCAAGAATTATAGAGCCTATATAAACACATCCTACCATTGTAATTTAGAGAGAACCATTACATATCAATTACTTAGGTTTATTTGTATCTTTTCATACTTTGTTTATATCATGGTTTCATCAGATCCCATGATGACGAGAGGTTCGATTATGAACTAATCGTTGTCATGGGATTCTAATGGATTTATTTATGGAGCTTTAGTATCTTGATGCTTTACAGATCTGTGTGTTATGTATATTTGATATCCTCGTATGGTTATGTTTCATGTATTTAGATGCGTAGCTAACATCTAATTTGTTAATCTCTTGTGAAGCGAGAGTGGATCTTGAGATTTAGAACTTGCCATGCTAGCATAGGATAGGTTGATGTTTTAACATCATGATTTGTGGCGTAAATAGAGATATTATGCTGCCTTATGTGATCAATGTGGATAACTTGTTCTTCAACCGTTATGTTTTCAAATTCTATAGAGATATAGGGTCTAAGGATAATTGGTGTCTATTCATCTTCTATCTCTTTTGTGGATGTATGTTTAGTTTGGTATTCGTATACTGAGAAGTAGCGTATACTTGTTTCGTGTTGTCCGATCAGATATCATAACCATGGCATATAGTGATTAAAGGCGTCAGATCTAAGCGAAGTATTTAATGAAGTTAGGATTCCATGGTTTATCTTGCAGAAGTAATTAGATTTAAATTCTTGTTAGTTAGTTAATTCTTAGTTTGTTAATTTGTTTTTTTAGTTAATCTTAGTTAATCAAAACCCATTATTATTAATTGTCTTAGCAGTGCATAATAACCAAACATTGTTGCATAGGTACTAAATTGAATTAAAAACCATATCTCTGTGGGAACGAACTTGACTTCTATCTATATTACTTGTGACCACGTACGCTTGCGTGATTTAGTGCAAACAGAGGTCATCACTCCGACATGACCTATAATGGAGACACTGATCCAGCCGAGTTCGTTATTCGCTTCAACAATGAGATGGAAGTATATCAAGTGTCACAGTTAGCGAGGTGTAGGTTGTTTGCAGCTTCGCTAAGGGGAAGCGCCCAGCAGTGGTTTTCGAAGCTAGGGTCCCTAGTTGTCATAGACTCCTGGCACTAGTACAAAATCTACCATATGCGTCTCCCCATTTGCGTCTGTTATAGGCAAAACAGACGCATAAAGTAGTTTTATACGTCTGTCCTACACTACACAGACGCATATACTAGAAATAGACATGTTTATACGTCTGTTGTACCTAACAGACGTATAAAGTAGTTTTATACATCTGTTGAAAAATCATTTACGTCTGTTAGTGTACAACAGACGTATATAGTTCAACCATTTGCGTCTGTTAATGTACAATAGACGTATATAGTTCAATCATATACGTCTGTTAATGTACAACAGATGTATATAGTTCAACCATTTACGTCTAAATTTTTAAAACAGACGTATAAAGTGAATAAAAAAAATTAAAAAATTTAAAAAACATAAAACATAAATAATAAAAGTATATCGAGCGCCCTGTATATGACAGTGTATCCTCTCATAAATTACGAAGTACAAACCTCTCCTTCTCCAAGCTGTGATTCAATCATCTTTTCTAAAGTAAGCTACGATTCAATCCTCTTCGGTTTTGTAGTGATTCTCTTCTCCAAAGTAAGCGGCGATTCCTAATTGCATCTTCAATATCTAAGCCCTAATTGAAAGCAGTTAATCTCCAAGCAGCCACCAGCGATTCTTCTCCAGCAATTTAGAAGTTTCAACGATTCACTACGATTGAGAAGCCCATCTACTTCGATTGAGAAGCCCTAATTAGAATCCCATCTAGTTGGATTAGGAAGCTGCAAACATTACCGGTAACATTAACCCCCCATCTCTCTCTATCCCATCAATATTATTCAAATAATAATCTCTCTCTCTCCCTACTGGCAATGGAAACGACGCCGTCTCCTCCAACGCTACCGTCGAGATTGGCGAAAGCTTCTCAAATTCCTACTCTCTCCCTCCGCCGGCTACATCAAAGAGATCTTAACTCCTCTGCCGGTTCAATATCTCTCTCCACCATAGATTTCGATACTCTCATCGTCGATTATATTCTTCACTGTATCCACCTATCCAGTAAGCTATACATACATATATTTGTGTCTAATGTCTATATGTTCAGTTACTTTTGTTGCTTTAATTCAAATTTAACATCTATTCTGTTGTTTTAGCTTTTAAACTTAATAATATCATTTTATATTATTTATAATTATAAATAATTGTTTTTATAATTATGTATTAGTTGATATTCAACTGCAGTTGCAAATAATTTCGTAATACGAATCACTAGTTTGTTTATGTATATTGCGTTGATTACGTCTTACACTGTATTCAATCGAGTAAGGTAATACCGTTACATGTGTTTGTATGAATTCAAGGACAAATATGCAGCTACTCAACAAAAATTGAAGCTAGTAAATAGAGTTATTTCATTAGGATTACATGCTCTGCATACAGGTAGCTATTTCTCAATCAATATCCTGTAAAAATGTTGACAGTAGTAATATGTATACTAGTTTGTTTATGTATATTTGTATATAAATAAGTACTGACTACTTTTTATATTTTATATATACATAAGTGTATGATTTATTAGAATGTTAATATGATCTTCTTGTAGACTTTTAGGGCTAGTCTGTGTACCAAAAAAGCCTACAATTACTGAGTTAATAATACATGGGAAACTTAAAGATACTAAATACTTATAAGGTAGAAATCGTTAGATATTTAGTGGAAGGAGTAGACAGTAGACACTTTTTACATGGAAAACTTTGATTAGTGTGTCGATAGTTTGTCAGTTTTACCACTTTTGTGGCTTAAAGTAATGTGTAGTTTTTGATTCTCTCACTTGTTGACGCGGACTTTTGAAATGAGATTATCTGTAGTTCGGACCTTCGATGTAATTAGCTGATAAAATTTATTTTCTCTCACTAGATTTCAGAAGCAATGGATGCTTTTGTTAGGCAAACATCAATGCAGTTTGCTTCAAGGAAAGCTTGTGGACAACTTGATATTCCACAGATTTCACTGAGACTTCTGAATGGCATATTTAAGTCCGATTTTCTTTATAAAAAACCGTATATGCCATGGAAGAAACGACAGGTAAACACACCTTGTCCTAATTTGATGGTTTCATAGTATATACAAAGTTTGGCTGTTTTGTATTTGACATTAAGTTTTAGAATGAAGTTGTGCAAGCATATTTTAAGATGTTAAAATGTTTAAGTTATTTCATACATTTTTTTTAATTGGAGAAAAAAATTAATATAACAATATTCAGCTACTTGCTGTAACTCTGTATGATTTTTTTGTCTAGGCAAATGTTCTTGAAGAAGTCTTAGGGGGTGGTATTGTATTGTGACTTTTAATGACAATTTTTGGGAGAATGACTTTAATAGATTTTACTGACTTTTAATGACTCTCGTTGAATTCCTGAGATTTCGAAATACTTTTGATGACTCCTAATAAAATGACTTTTAAAAACTTTAATAGACTTTTTGATACTTTAATAGACTTTTTGATAGATTTTGTGGTTATTTAAGAGTACACTTTATGAACATGCTTTGTTATACCTGTAACAGTTACAAGAATGATTATTTCATTCTAAGAATATATGTGCAGTGCAATAATTATATAATTTACACTTCCATTGCAATAATATACACTTGAATTCCGTAAAAAATAATATTGTATCAAGCAATATAACATAGGATTTGGTAGCTTGAATGATCGAGTCGACATCGATAATCCTAGTAAGTCACTCCATTGATCTCCTGAGTTTCCATTAATACGATAGCCTTCTTCCATCATCTTGCTCCTCTTCTCTGACTTGAATTGTGTTGCAGTTTTCTTTTGGTCCTCAGCACCTCTGTAAGTTTATGTAAAACTCAAAACATTAGCAAATATTTTCAGACACAATTAAATTTATTTCAGAGCTTAAAAACAGTTTACCACGATAGGATTTCTTTTAGGAATACTGAACAGACTTTCCAAATTTCCAAATAGAACAAAACCAGACTTAAAGCTATAATAGATGTAGATACAATTTGACCTTTGCTTGACATTCCTGCATGAAAGAAGGACAGAAAGTTAGAAACAATTTATCAGTAATAAAGTTACGAAGACAATTAGCATCGAGTAATAAGCATGGAAAAACTATCAACATGAGATGCGAAGACTGTAAATCTGACATATACCCTCATCTACAACTTCTATACGCGGGGACGAGGTTTCTTCTCTAATCTTTCTTTTACGCGAGGACCTCCTCGCGATAGAAGGCCCCGCTTCAGGAGTGGACCCTACGCCTTCTTTAAGAAATCCACACTCAATTAGATTTTCTAAGGATAATAAAGTTCTAAGGTTTCTCTCTTCCTTAGTGGACTTTGTCAGTACTTCATCGGCTCGTCTTTTTTCCTCACCTTTGAGAACGGTGCGAACTGGGCCAACTGCGATGCCAAAAAAAGGTTATCAACTTTGGGCATATTTTTAGGAAAATAGAGGGGAACAAGTGGCGTGAATAACTCACCAGGAAGATAATTGAAACTTGTTTTGATTCTGGGGACCTCATGTATGTACAAGAAAGGCTCCTTCCACGAGCCGGCATTACTTATTGCCCCAGGAAGAAGATCTTTCTTGTTGAAGTCAGGCCATATGGAGAAATAAACGTAGCCAAAATCTTTGGCCCCGCATCGCTTTAGTTGAATAAAATAACCCATTGTCCTCGCATCCATGGGTGGATATCCAAGTTTGTGATAGAGAATGTAAAGTGCGATCATGGATCTATATCCATTTGTACTTATCTGGATGGGGGCCAGAAAGTAGGTCTCGCAGACATCTCTAATAAAAGGGTGGAGGGGCGAAGAAACGCCTATCTTCATCAGGGGCACTGTTAATACCATCCTGGGGACCCTGCCACCGTTCTCCTCATTATTGAAGCGATAGCGTCGCATCTTTCTTTTTGGAAGGATGATTTTACCTTCAGGTCGAAACCTCTCGACCCCTTCTCTAATCGTCTTCTCTGTTAAGGTGGAAGACAGATGGAAGACATGTCACGACATGCTAGGATACAAGGTTCACCAGGCTTTACCTTTGAGCCAGGCTCGATATCCTCGGGACGAGGCCCATTCACATATATGACACCCTCTAATTCTGGTTGAGGGGTCGGCATGTAAGGCTCTGGCGATGCCTCAGGGATATAACCATAATCTTTGAAATTTACAACTCTTGACACCTCATCAAGACCACCGTCATCGGATGAAGGTTCTTCATAGTCATCATTATCCGAGTTCGCTTCGTTGTCTGTTCCTCCTTCTATATCATAGTAGGCCTCGCCTAGGGAGTCTACTGGAGAATCACTCAAGACGATGGGTGAATCAACTTTTCTAGGAGGCATCTTGGCAAGAATTTGTGCTACCTGCGAGCTGAACTTTTCTCCTTTTTTCTTTAATGCTTCCACCTCTCTTTCGGTGTCTGTCATATCGATCTCGGGATCGTGTTGGGCTGGAAGAACATCTAGGGAACGATCCCGCGAGCCCGAAGCTTGCTTTGTTCTCCAAGAGGTTAAAGGAACTTCTCTGGTGTAATCTTCATTCGACCACAAGGGATCGAAGTACAATTTAAATGAGCTCTCACTCTTACTTGTAGCCCTGGCAATATTAGCGGCATCCGCCTCGCTAATATGCACACTGGGAATTGGGGATGGCGTCCTTGAGCTATCGTTGGTCGACATCTGAAAAGAATGTGAAGAATTAAGTGTGTGTCCTTACAGAAAACAAATGGGAATAAAGGGAGAAAATAATAAAAAGACAGAGGGGTTCTACGTGTCCTCACATCGCTCACGAGGCCTACATGGTGTTACTATCTTAAGGAATGTACTATATTCTGGTGACAATGGATCGATATTCTATCTAAGCGAGGCGGGGTCGCAAGCATAAATTAGTTATATGGGATCGCCGTCGAAGGGGATCGCATCGTGTATGATCAAAGTTATCTAAACATGCAATTATGATGGATATGAACAATATTAAATATCAAGAAAGAACGAAGACTTGCTTTTTTGAAGAAAGGATGAAGAAATCTAAAGAACTTGGAGATCGCTGTGATTGAACTCGAAAATTTCTTGTTTTTGATCCTTGAGCAAACTGGCAGCACTTCGGTAATGTGTTTGTTAAAGTTAAAAAGGAAATGATTGTGACAGGAGTATATATAGCCATCAGGAGAGAGAATGGTGCAGGACACGTGTCAAAATCTTAGCCATTCAACACGCATCTCGATACATGACAACTGTAAAACCCTTTCAAATTCTTTAAGTTGGTGTCGCAACGGTTCCAACGGTTGTGTCTATAATAAAATCACGGCTTCGCTTCGCGAGTGGAAACATTGGTTTTTTGAGTCCACATCGCATTTTCAATGACAACATGGACTCGGGGGTAGTTGTTATGCCCAAATCTGGCATAATAATCATCATTATTTAATTGGCTGAATTAATGGTTCATTATCTACAATGGGCCTCAAAGATGGCAATTGGGTCACTAGAAGCCCACTATTGGAATCAGCCCTGCCTAACTACAGGGCCACCTCGCTACGACTCCTGTCAAGGGACCGTTTCGTTTGACTCCCGTCAAGGGACCGCTTCGTTTGACTCCCGTCAAGGGACCGTTTCGTTTGACTCCCGTCAAGGGATCGCTTCGCTTCTATTATCACATCTACATAATAAATGAGATCGCTATATCACTCTCTACTAGAAGGCTCATAGCTAGACCTCTCAAGGTCATATGGGTATTCATACACTTGGATTCTCTTCGCATGACTCGACCCCTCAAGGTCGCATGCCTCGCTTATGCTGCATCTCTGCTAGCCTCGCTTGTGAGGTTACATTCTTGTCCATGCGAGACCATCGGTTTCCTTCTATAAACCACGGATCATGGATAGGGTTAACAACTCATTGCCACGTCAGCCCTAATCTAATGGGCTTGGGCTGTGACTTATCCTCTAAAACCCTAGCCGGCTAGGTGACTTGCTACCCAAGAACTACGTACGGCTTGATCCCTATAAATAGGGTACGTAGGCAACTTGATAGGGATGAGAAACAGTTCACCCCTGAAATCACCTATCAAGTTCAGCCACATCTATACACACAAACCCTAACCCTTCTTCTTCTTTTACGAGCTTTATATCCGTATTTTGCTCCATAAATCCAGCAACCTCCACAAATATTGTTATACAATATTCTTCCTATAACAATAATATTAAAAATAAAAAAGAATTACGTAATTTCTTTACCATACTCTAAATGATCATTAACATATAAATAACGGGTTGTAAAATACCGACAAATAAAGTTCTTTGTTTCGCAAAAACAAAAAATATGATTTTGTTGGAAGTTTGTAAATAAACATGATATAAAAAAAGAAATTATGAGTGAAGTATCCATTAATATATTTTTTTTCAATAATAATTAGGTTCATATGTCCCTGTTCTAATAAATTTTGAGGACATGTAATGATAAGAAATAAAATCTTTTGATATAGGAGTATTAATTAATAAAGTTTTTAATAGACAAAAAAACTATAATGTGAATTCATTATGATCTTAATTATCTGTGTCCTACAGGCTTGCACTCCAGTCTTCCACTATTACATCAGAGTTGATGGGCTAATATATACGTCACGGCCCATACAATAATGGACTAATTTAACACTATGTTAGGATGATCCACATTTGGGCCATTATTTAAATAATTTTCTTAGCCCATTCCATTGTAGTGTTTCTTCAAATTTCAAAAACTTATTACCTACTTGTTAAAAAAAATTGGGTATTTGAAAAAATCGGCCCTTACAATAATTAATCATTAAATTGAGAATTAATCGGAAGAATTAATTAGAGTAAAACTTAAATGTATTTAAATTTTATAATATTTTATAATATTTTTAGTATATTATTGTAATTTTATTAATTATTTATTAAATAATACATATTTATCATAATATAAACTATATAATAATTCATATTTAATTAATAGATTATTTCAATTCTATTAATTTATTATAAATACTCCAATCAAAAATTAATTATAAAAGTTAATCGAAAATTTTAAAAATCGAATCAACTAAACACCTTATCTATCTATACTATCTATACTATACTATAATTAGCGAATTGTAGTATAATTTGTTATTTAGTTAACCCCTATTTTTTATGATCATTTTTTGTTATCCCTAGTTCACAATTGTTAGATCCTCAATTCAAATAGATCATGATCGTTAGATACAACAATACTAAAAGTTGTTATACATAGGTATAAGGTTCGATTCTCGTCAACAACATATTAATTTATATTTAATATTGAAAATTATTATTTACAAAGATTTAAGCTTCAAATTATTCTAATAACATATTAAAATTAATATTTATAATATCATACAATCTATACTATTATATAAAAGGCGAAACATTAAAAGTTTTGATACCTGTTTTTTGGTACCTATTTTTTGGTACTTCGTGAATTTACTGATTTGCCCTTCATTATAAAGAAAAATAAATACACCTAAAATAAATAATAACATAATATAATTAATGGTAATTAGTCAATTACCTTTTTTACATTTACTTTTAGTTGAAGATATTACCTTTTATAAACTCCCAAAAATATATACCCGAAAATGTCACACCATAATTTTCAAGAAAAAAATAACAACTAAAATAAATAATATCATAATTTAATTAGTGGTAATTAGTTGATTAACATAATAAAATTAATGGTAATTAGTCGATTTTCTTTTTCACATTAACATAATAAAATTAATGATAATTAGTCGATTGCCTTTTTCACATTTACTTTTAGTTGAAGATATTACCTTTTATAAAATACCTAACAACATCAATCAATCATTATTTCAAAAAAAAACATCAAACAATCATTAATATTTCCTTTCGAATTAAAACACATTACCATTTTAATTTAATACAAATCTTACAATCATTAATATATACCCAAAAATATCACACCAAAAATTTCAAGAAAAATATAACACCTAAAATAAATAATAACATAACATAATTAATGGTAATTAGTCGATTGTCTTCTTCACATTAACATAATAAAATTAAAGTTAATTAGTCGATTGCCTTTTTCACATTTAATTTTAGTTGAAGATATTACTTTTTATAAATACCTAAAAACAGATCATTAATATTTCCTTTCGAATTAAAACATGTTACCATTTTAATTTAAAACAAATCCTACAATCATTAATATATACCCAAAAATATCACACCATAAATTTCAAGAAAAATATAGTCCGAAAATATCACACCATATTTTCAATTATTAATAAAATATATAAAAAAATCATATACGTTGTTTATAATAAGGAAACATTATTATAATCCGTAAATATGAGTATATTAAATTATGTCAAATTAAAATTAAAAAAATTATTAAAAATAATAATTATATAAAAACTTAATTGAAATATTAAAAAAAAATTATAACATAGTGCAAGAAACCCGTGCACTGCATGGTTATAAGGCAGTTATTATATTAAAGTTGAAACATTGAAAATTTTATCGATTTGGTTTTGGTACAGTTATCTTAATTAATAAATAAAAAATAATACAATTAATGTTAAGTAGCCGATTGCCTTTTCTAATTAAAATACGTATCTATACTACTTTATTAAAGCCGAAAGATTGAAAGTTTGTCGGTTTGGTTATCCTGATTATTAAAATAAATAATAAAATCTGTTAGTCACAGAGGCATGCCTGTTTACATCTAATAACAAGCCTAATTGTTTGTAATGCTTTGCATTACTTACATGACCTCTTAACTGAGGGAACCTCTAGTTGTAGAGTTTTTATTTGTTCTGTACTTGTAATAGGCACCAAATCCTAGTTGCGTAACTTTATTTATATGATCAAGAATAATGCTTGAAAGAAGTTCCAAGGCTCATGCCTCAAGCAAAAAGATAAAGACTATCAAATAATCACAGTTGGGATTTGAAGAAATGAAGAATTTGCCTAAGTACCAATTCGAGAAGTATATTTGTCTATTCGAGAAGTCCAACATTCGAGAAGTCAGGGATTCGATATCTCAAGACACAATTCGATATCTCTGAATACACTGTTCGATATCTCATTCGATATCTCAGAGATTCGATATGTCTACTACTATATTCGAGAACTCAAGAAGTCAACAAGTCAAAGTGGTATTCGAGTTCTCAAAGAGTCAACAAGTCAAAGTTCCATTCGATATCTCAAGGACTCAGAAAGCTATTCGATATCTAAGGGATTCGACAAGTCACAATGTTCTATTCGATAACTCAAGGATTTCCAGAAAAAAGAACTATTCGAGAAGTGATTCGATATGTCAATATAACAGTGTTCGAGAACTCAGAGTTATCGATCAAGTCAATTCTTGAAAGGCATATGATGTAGCCTATTTGTATTTCGAGGATACAACTCAACTTAAACAAGATTGTAGTAGTAAATAGTATATAGACTGTCACAAGGAATCTCAGATTGTATTATCTGTCAGAAGAAAAAGATCAAGGTCAATCTACAGACTTGAGGAATTACTACATTGAAAGAAGTTCAGTCATCTGATCAAGCCTCATTGTAGTATTCGTTAAGAAGTGGATTCATTTAAAGTGACAGAGATTTCAACAGTGACAGAGATAGTACAGAAGAATTAAAGAGAGGGAGGAGAAAAGAAAAGGAACCGCATCATAGAGTCAAAAATAAAGAAAAGCCGTTGGAGTTAGTCATTCATGAACCAGACCGTGCATCGAGCGTCAACAATTATTCAGTGGAAGTTCTTTATTATTTTCAGTGGTTTACTGAACAGATTTGGTTCTCAAAAGGAGGTATATTAATTCTTTTTAATTAATTAAATCAAGTAATTAATTTAATTAATAAATTAATTCTCAAAGAATTAATTTATTCATTAAAGTAATTATTAGATTAATTAATCAGAATTATTATATAAGAATAATAAATTAAGTGATTAGTTAAAATCATTTAATTTAACAAGATTAGAAAATCTGTTCTATTATTACTCTCAAGAGTAATAACGGAGAGTAATACCAGTCTTATGCAGAGAATCATAATGGACAGAGTAATACTGGACAGAGTAATACTGGAGTGTCATAATGGACAGAGTAATACTGGAGTGTCATAATGGACAGAGTAATACTGGAGTGTCATAATGGACAGAGTAATACTAGACTGTCATAATGAAGAGTCATAATAGCTTAAGTTGAGTGTCATAATGAAGAGTCATAATGGATCAAAATGTGACACAGGGAGGCAGAAGATATTATGTTGATTGATTATAAAAGACGCAGACAGCCATATACAGAGATAGACACGCAAATATCCAGAAAGACATAGAAGAACAAAAAGCTCTCATCTCTCTCATCTTCAAACAATTTAATTGCCATAAATTCTTGAGTTCTTGTATCAAATATTGTATCCATTAGAACTTAATTATTTGTGATTCTTGTACTACTAGCGAATTAAGTTTCCTAGTTCTTATCTTGATTTTTATTAACTAAATTAGAAAAGTTCATGTCGAATTTTCTAATTAGTTTTTATCAACTTGATAATTAATCTGTACTGAAATTGTAACACCCATCAAGTTAATATATTGTTATATTCAACTTGAAAATTTGTTTCAATTTATTCCGCACAAATTTGTCTAAATCAAATTTTATTCAAAGGACAAAATTTGATAAAATGGTATAGATTGTATTCAACCCCCCCCCCTTCTACAATCTTATCGGACCTAACAATTGGTATCAGAGCCTATTGATTGATACACAAATCAAGATCCTATTTTTATTCAATCAAAAATTTATCTTGAATTTTTAACTCACTTAAAAATTCATCATGTCTTCAAAAGTTGGTTCTGTTAAGATACCCATATTTGATAAGGAAAATTATGAACTCTGGAAAAAGAAAATGACCCTTTTTCTTCAAGTGGCCAATCCTAAATATTTAAGAATATTGAAAACTGGGCCAATAATTCATATGGTTACAGAAGAGGAAGTAATTGTGGATGGAGTTGTTGAATTTGCTGAAAGAACGTATCCAAAGGACCCTAATAATTATACCCCTGCTGAAAAGGAGGAAGCTGCCCTGGATATGAATCTACAGCTGATTTTGATGGAATCCCTAGATTTAATCATGCACAATCATGTTGTTAATTGTAAAGATGCAAAGCATATCTGGGATACCATTTTGACAATAAATGAGGAAATGGTAGATGACACTTCTACTGCTTTGGTTGGTGAAGCCTCGGTGAAAATGGAAGCTAAGGTTGTTCAACCTTACAGCTCTGAAAAGGAGGTGATTGTAGCAGAATATGGGAAGACAGCTGCAAGTCAGGGTTGTGGAGAATTTTATTCATTAGAGGAGCTGGGGCAGTTGGAGGATGAGTCAATGGCACTAGTTGTAAGGCAGTTTAGTCATATCAGATTTAGAAGAAATCCCAATTTCAGACTCAGGTCTACAGGGAACAGATTCCAGCAAGGAGGTTATTCCTCAAGTAGCACAAGGGGTGGCTACGAGACTGGGATGGTAGACAGAAGCAATATCAGATGCTTCAAATGTAATGAATTGGGACACTTTGCAACTGAGTGTCAACAACCTCAACAAGATGCAAGGAGAGAGTATGCATCTTGAAAGAAGAAGGTAGATAATGCCTATGTAGCTCGGGAAAGGAGCTGGGATGATTCAGATAGTGATGAAGAGGTGGTTGAGGATTTTGCGCTTGTGGCAAATGCTGAGACATCCGACTATTACAGAACTCCGGTAATACTCACTGATGCTGAACTTATTCGTAGTTTACGTAATTCCTTGGGTAATGCACAAACTGAAAATGCTAGAATAAATCTGTTAAACACTAATCTTGAAAATGAAGTGTTAGAACTAAAAAAAGTGCAAGATAATCAAGATCAGCAAATAAAAGAAATAGCTTGACTTAACTACAGAGAAAAGTCGATATCAGAATACATGTTAAAACAAGTTGCTAAAATTGCTGAACTTGAAACTAAGATAAAGGAACATGATGTCAAATTATCTGCTTGCTTTAATTCTGTTAAAACTTCTAAAGAGTTTTTCAATAAACAAGATGTAGACCGAACCGTAGGAATAGGGTTTGGCTATAACGAGGCTATTGGAATGTTAGGCATAAACTCCCCTAATCCTGTTAGTGCTAAAGGAAGGGGAATACCACATGTGCTTAAGGATGTTGAAGATCCACTCTTTAAGAAGTCTATTGCAGAGCCTCTAGATTTGACTTCTCTCGTTATTCAAGAGGAGATGCGTATTGAGGACATTGCTAGTGGAAGTGTCCAACTTAATGAAAAATCTGTTAAGGCACCTACAACCAAAAATGTTAAATCTAATAAGGTTGTTTCTAAGGAACCAGTTAAGTTTGTTGAGTCAACCAGTTCGTCTAAAACTGGGTTAGGTGGTAATAAGTTGAAGCAAAACAATAATATGTCTAACATGAATACCATGCCTATCATTGATTCTAATCATAAAGCATGTGGTGTTGTCAGTTGTATGTCTTGTGCATTTAATGTTATGTCTTCTTACTTTAATGGTAATCATGCATGTGCTAATAAGACTGCTCCTCGAGAACATATGAATATAAATAAAAATGTTAGATCAAAGACTGCTAGTCCTCCTCATCACTACAAGAAATATGGGCTATTGCAACGCCAAAAAAGTGTCATATTAGACCCCAAATGTGTTACAATAGAGGTTTTTGCAACGTTTTTGCCAAAATTGAGCGTTGCATCTGCTGCCGTTGCAATAGACCCCTATAGCAACGTTTTACCTACTTATTGCAACATTTTTAAAGTATTACAATATCCCCTTTAGTGCAACACTTTTGTCATGTTTAGTGACACTTTTATGATGTTGCAATAGACTATTGCAACACAATTTTGTAACATATTTTCGTTAAAAGTGTTGCACAGTCAATTTATTGCAACATTTTTATGTAACATTTTATCCCCTATTGTAATGCTTTTTGTTTTTTTAGCAACATTTATGTGCAACACTTTTGTTCATATTGTAATACATTTAGATTTTTTTAGCAACATTTTTGTGCAACACTTTGTATTAGTCCAGTTTGCAATATCCTGATTGAAATTGAAATGTCAATAAACCAACACAAAAGTATATCAAACCAGGAGATAGCAAATCCAACATAATATATGTCAATAAAGCCCATAAGATCATCTTACATGTTAAAGTACCAAGCTAATTTAAGAAAACCATAACACAATGTAATGAAAAAATTACATGTATATCCCTTTTTATATTCTATACTCTGCAAACTAACAAATTAAATTTGAGGATTCTATCTCTAGTTTGACAGCTATATCAGCGGATGATGGTCTCTGTCAGCTTTGGTGAGTCCCTTAAAGTATGGATAAGCCAGGGCCTGCCATGCACAATAGATAATATCAAACAATGAACAATTATTCAACTTAGTTAGATAATATTGGATATAGAACAATGCACAAATGCTTTCCCAGATTTTAAAGTTGGTTCAAACATTTGTTTCAACTTTCAAGGGGTGATTCTTTTTTTTTTTCGCTAAATACAAGGGGTGATTCTTAATATTTCTTACGGATAAAAAAGGCAAAAAGAGAGCAAAAAATCATCTAAAAATTTATACCCCAAACTCTACAACTTAAAGAAGAGATAGAAAAAAGAACATAACTACTTTACTAGCCAGCATATGATAAAACTTATTTGGAAGAAGAATAAATAAATTTTATTAATAGATATAGATTATAGTCTACCCTGCTCCTTTCAATTAAAAAAGGAATATTTAACATAAATATACATACATGCAAAAGGTTTCTACTTGGTTATATGGTAATCTAATATGGTGCAAGGGCCAAGTCCTTCCTTACAGAATAATAATTGTAATTAATTAGTAACTGAATTTATTTTCTTTCACTAAGTCATTCCTCACGGATGTTTTGGTTGACTTCTTAAAACACATTCAAACAGCACAAACAGAACTGAATAAACTCTGCCCAGTAACCAAAAAACTGATAAATATTGTTACGCCTGTCAGCTATTAGCCTAAAGCATATGATTGACACTATAACCTATAGTATGGAACTTCTAATACATTTATTTATGTCAAGAGTCCTTATAGAATTACTTCCGGTACCTAATTCCTAGTTCTGCTTCTTTCACAGAAAAACTAGAGGGAGAACAAGCAGGATCTGCTGAATTGTATATAAAGTTTCAATTTTGTTTGGGATGAATTTCCAGGAGAGAAACAGACTTTTACACAAAGTGGGAGCTTCTTTAAGTACAAAACTAATAAATATAGGATATCTGCCTACATTACTCACCACAATGCTCCATTTGTTATTCCTCCTTCAAATTCATTGCTCCGAGACATATTAGTGTGTGATCGACTGTATAAGCTTGCCATATACCTGAATGTTTTGTCATCAGGACACGCGTTGTAGTGCGTCCTGAAATTCAGCCAGTTTGAGAAGATAAAACATGGTGAAGAAACGTACAAATGAAGCAATAGTTCAGCAAACCATACTGAGGTAGTGAAGTGAAGAAATAAATATACAGATTTAAACAAGAGTTGAATATTAAAGTACAACATATCCAAGGAGGTCAAAAACTAAAATCATGAGTAGTACTTTTCTTCATAGAAAAAACAATTCTCATTGTTTTCCCGCCCTCAGGTCACTTGCTAGGCATCGGTTGTGATGCCCTAACCCCGCGTCCACGTGAACAGGAGTTCAACGTGTCAACAACCCTGCAATTATGATATCTACTGAACCACTCGAGCAAACAACTTATACATAATATATATCAAATCGCAATACAACTGCTCTTCTTGGATGTCTGGTTCACAGACTAGATACACAGTGTCTTGCAAAAGGTTATTTACCGACAAAAAAGGTCTAGAAGGTCATTATACACCTGTTCGGAAAAACAAGATTCACAGTAAATATTACACTCACAGATCTATTAACACATCGAGTACCTGAAATATGAATTTAATACGTCAACTACGATATAATGTGTTTAAGTGAGGATTTGATTTAAAAAGAATTTGATGCACACGAAATGCTACACTTAAGCGTGCCATGTATAATTTCCCAAATTTCTTTTCACACCAGCAATAAAAATCACTCTTCCTTATCACCCCAACATAGACCCATCCTTCTCTACCTTGTAACCTTTCCAAATCCCTGGTCATGAATACATGATGCAGGACAAAACCATCAGTCTTTACCCCACACAATCAACTGTTGATATAGGCTATGTCATATCATAGTGTCCAACACACGCAACTTGATATAGGCTAATATGATTCAAAAAAAACAAATGCCAACACTAATTGGGAAAACTAGTAACATCACTCGGATCAGGGGCACATCAATCAAATATATTCTTTTACAGATTTAAGTAATTCTAGACAGTCTCAAGGACTAATTAAAGACATTATCAAGTCGTTTCTACATATGAAAATGATATACATAGATAAGTCCTTTCTATGCTTTCAGAAAGAAAACAATACTCAACTTTATTCATTTTTTCTTCTCCTATCAAATACAAAAATATAAGCGATGTGAAGTGCTGCTTTAGTGTCACTCTAAAAGTCACTTGGCAAGCATAATAGAAAATACTTTATACTATAAACACTTCAAAGAATTCTCATAGTAATGATTTTCAATATTTTCTAGAGAACAGTTCTAGGATACAATATATGCCTTGAAGATAAAAATTCACATCATTAGTTAACATTTTTTTTTGAAAACGTAATAAGAGAATTTGGCAAAAGGTTGCTTGCATATTTATGATTCACATACTGTTGGGGCGAGCATACTTTTTAAAAAAGGTCCAGCTCATTAACAAGCAAAATCGGTGCAAGATAAGCTAAGATTAAACTATAAACTAGGGGAGAAGTAAACCTAATGAACATAATAAATCTTGTCATCATCTTTTGCATCTCTCTCTGGCAAGTAGTTAAAATGCACCATTAGTTGAGGTTAACTTACTTTTTATCCTCAGTGCCATCCCATGGATAATTTGCAACAAGTGCTCCCTGTAAACAGAAAGATACATGTGAAATATGTTGATTAATACACTCACTTATTTACCCTTCTTATGTAAAGGCGTTAATAAAATTGCATACACTGCACAGAGGAAAACAGTAGCGGGACCAAGTTTGGCCACCTTCAACAGACAGAGAATATAATCAGAAACAATGTAATGTGATGCAAGTTTTAATTTACTTTTACAGATCGACGATCCAACTTATAATAGCCACAAGAAGCTCAGACATACAATGGAATGAATGCTGCTAACCAGCAGTAAAAACTTGAGGAAGATCACAAAAGACAGAGATAAGAGTTACCCCGTGAAGACTGGCAGATGCAGTAAACTGTTGCTCTTTCAGCCAACTCATAATTGCTTTTGTTTCAGGTTGTCGAGCATCCATTTCATCATTTATAGGAAAGAACTGCACCATTCAAGTAGGTAATTGCTTTCACCACAGGAGATTTTACACGTGCAAAGATGTAAATTATCATATTTCATAGTAAAAGAATCTCAAAGGAACAGAAAGCACTTCCCACTATCGTATAAATAAGCTTATGTAATTCAATAAAAGGAAATTGCATGTAATCGAGATTTATTTTACCAAAAATGAAATAATACCAAAAAGGAAATTCCATATAGAACATTTCCCTTGTAAAAGCAAGAAGCATCAGAAAAGTGACCTTGCTTAAATTTAAGCTGTAATGCCTTGTTAAATGTAATCAGAATCCGAAGACCAGTACTAACCTAACTAATCAAATAATTATTCCAAATTCATTTACCACTCATCAGCAAAATATCGAATCAGTATTATAAGAACAGTTGAGTTTGAAATACACAACTTACTCTCAACAAGTTATTACAGACGAATTTTTTCAAAAAGTTTGAAATACAAAACTAATTTTGTTAACTTCATACCTTCAAATCTTAAAGTAAATTCCTGCTAGTTCAATACAAAAAGCACACAAATCTAACACTATTAAATTTCTACTAATCTAATCAAAAATTATACATATACATAAATATACGTACACACGTATATACAAATAGAATATAATCGAAAGTTACCTCTAAGCGAAGCCCAAATCGAAACCCTAATTTGATTGTTTTGGGATTTTACAAGTCGAAGCCCTATTCGATTGAACCTCTAATTTAGTTTTGGGATTATGCTTTAATTGATTTTAGGGTGAGAGGAGTGAGAAAGAGGAGTGATGGAGAGGAGAGATGGAGAGAGGTGAGCGGTAGAGAGAGTGGTGGGTCGAGAGAGACAGATATGAGAGAGACAGCGGTGGAGAGAGACGGTGGAGAGAGACAGCGGTGGAGAGGAGAGATTTTTGGGGATTGTTTTCCTGTTTTAATTGTTAAGAAATATTTTGGCCCCTTTTTCATCCCGCCCGGTTAAAAAATTCAAGTTCCCGCCTACAATTTTGGGCAAATTGTATAGTCTATTGTAACGCTTGGCTAAAGTATTGCAATTGTTCTAAAATTTCAAAATGATCATTTTGCTTGCAACACTTTTCATATGTATTGCCACATTTTTTAAAATATTGCAATAGACTACCAAATTTTTTGTCTATTGTAACACTTTATGTAACACAAAAATATATTGGGCTTGCAATAGCCCATATTTCTTGTAGTGCATGTTAGGAGAGAGACATTTGTACCAAAGCCAAAACAAAGTTTTACTAAGGCTGTTTACAAGGTTAAATGTCCAGTCAATGAAAAGAATATTATTGCTGCTAGACAAACATGGATACCAAAATGAAACAAAAGATTGTCAAATCTATTTATAGGGTCAAATTTTTGTTGACTGATGGTGTCAAGGTGAAAATTGTTGTTTTGCCTGACAAAGGCCAATTTTTCAAGTACTCTGGACCCAACCAAGCTTGGGTCCCGAAGAAAGTTTAACCATTTTGGCAGTGCAGGGTGTGTAACAGGTAGATCGTGTTGTGTGGATTCTGGACAGTGAATGTTCAAGGCATATGACCGAGGATAGAACCCTGCTATCAAGAATGGTGAAGGTATCTGGCCAAGTGGTATCCCTTGGAGATAACAACAAGGGTATGACCCAGGGTCAAGGCTATTCAATAGCTAAGAATGTTGTCAGTAATAAAGCATCTTTTATAAGATGAAGAGCCTATTGTTCGAGGATTAAGGAAAGAGAACTTATCTATAGTTGACATGGAATCTCAGTCAAAGGTGAAGTCAACAAGGTTTAATGTAAAGCTTCATCAGACAAAAGTTCAGCAATGACATAAGAAGCTCTCTCACCTGAATGTCAAATCAAGATATTCTTTCCCGAAAATCGAATCAGTAAAGGAGACTGTCTCATCTGAAATTTAAGTAAAATGAAATCATGAGGCATGTCATAAAGGGAAGTCAAAGAAGCATCACACAAAAGTTCTACATCAAAGAAAAATATATTTTAGTGGCGATGACTGATGGCTTCTCTCAACAAACAAGTTGTTGTTCAGACAATCTGAAGACAAGTCACCACTGATGGTGATTGATCACATCAAGAAGATTAACCCTGATCAGTAAGAAATCCAGGAAGACCCTAAATACTGAAGGAAATTGTTTTGCAATGAAAAATGAAGATGAGCATAATGGCAATCAGCTAATGCTCATAGAGGATAATTTCCTTGGTTACTCAATGGAGTCAACAGCCTACAGGGTGATTTTTATTGATCAACAGAAGGTGATTGAAAGTCTTAGTGATGTTCAACAACTTCTAGCTCTTAGCTGTCAATGGTTATGGTAATTCAGATCCAATGAATGTCAAACATAGAGAATCTTCATGTAAACCCAGCAACAGCTTAGGGGGAGCAACAGAAGGATCAACTAGCCAAATCTACACCATATTGAAAATCAAAGGACACTATGAGAACATGTCTGCCAAGACAAAGAGTGTTGACTCAATTAATTCTTTGTCCTAGTTCTTAGTGCTCTTATGGTGGAAGTAAAAGACTAGCAGAGTTTCAAGTACCAATGATTATTTCTTTAGTTTTCTTTCAGAAGAAACTAAGAAAGCTACAAAGGCTCTGAAAGATCCATATTGAGTGATTGCAATGCAATATGATCTCAATCAGTACAAAAGGCAGATTGAAGAGAAGCTGGTATCAAGACCAAACAACAAGGTTGTATTTGGTACAAGGATGACCAGAAGTCTAACTGGATGTCAAGGCATTGTTATGAGGGACAAATCCAAACTGGATGCAAGATTACAAGCTGATAAGATAGTATATCTGACAAGAAGCACCAGTGACAAGACGTGAGGATATCTGGCACCTGTTGTACATTCATGATTATAATGGACATCTGGATCTACTGAATCTGGATTCTAGAGGAATGTGAACAAGTGCACTCCTGGTTGTTGAAATAATTGAAGATCTCTACAGAGACAGATCAAATGAGTTGTACAAAAGCTGGGGAACACAAGGAAACAAATTCATCTTCAACAACTCTGGGGAACACTCAAGGCTAAGCATCTTGCATAAGGTATCAATTCTTTTAAGAGAGCATATCTTTAGTAAAGAATAACTTGCAGATATGTTTGCTAAATCACTTGATGAAACTAATTTTTCAAGATTGGTTTGTAAATTTGGGATTTTATTAATGCTATATGATTTGTAAATCCCATTTGTTAAGTAATTCTTAAATGATTTTACAAGTATTCAATTGTCAATATTGAAAAGACTTGTGAACTTATTTACATCCAGACCTCAAGCTGAAAATTATCTGTTGAATGATTGCCATGTGTATAATTGTAATATATTTCAGTGGTGTTTATTTAAAGATAATTTAAATATTTAAATGCTAAAATCTAACTCATAGAGATTTAGTATTTAATTATTTAATTATTTATTTTGATTAATATGAGTTATAGAACCTAAAGCAATTCAAGTTAGTATTTGCTCTATACCTCATTTATCAAAATAAATATGAATCATAACTAATTTGGACCTATCTGTCGCGGTCTTCAATTAGTTGTGAGATGTTAATTCTAGTGAACTTATTAATGCATCATTTTCAGAAATTCACTATAATTAATATCATAGTTGTAACAATTGGTTGTATTGAAGTTTTGACTTATATCAGGTAATGATATTTAGTTAGAATTCTATTTACAAACTAATTGTGAGATGTATTGGTTTGAGTGAAATTACTTAGAACTCCTCTAAGTAATCATTGTCTTATCTTTTGAAATTCACTCATTCAACTATACATAATATGAAAATTATCTAAGTAGAACTATGGATATTGTAATATCTTAAGTTACCATAGTTCAGTTATTTCGAATAATTTTTATGCTTATTTTCAAGCTTCTAATCACTTTGATAATGAATGTTGTTTACTATGGATCAAGGTATATTGGACTTAGAATATTATTTCTAAGATTGCAGACAAGACAGTCTTGGTAATCAAGTTTTATTTTTAGAACCAAGGTTGTCTACCAACAAACAGTTGTTAGGAGTTAACAATTGTTGTTGTCGAGGAGTTGCCTTAAAGTCATAAGTTTGAAATGTTAATGATGATAATTATCCAAGTGATAGTGGTGGAAACAATTTTAATATTGGAGATACCCATATCACTGGAGAAGAATCATCAAGTCATTCTGACAATAACTCGAGGAAGTAAACAAAGGATCAACTAGTCAAACACAACATCACAATGAAGAACAAGGCGATTCATCAAGATCTAACCTTCTCGCACAATTTGTTTGGAATAGAACTAATCATTGATGATCCAGATGTTGGAGTGAGAACTAGAAGGGCTTCTCAGAATCAAGGTATATAATCTAAGGAATCTGAGGAATAACTTGCTGATCCTGAACAACAAGAAGCATGGAAGCTGGTGCCCATGTCTAAGCACCAAGTAAATGGTATGACATTCTTTCCAAATTCTTACTTATTATATTTCCAAAAGGATTGTCATAGTCATTCTCTTGTTATACTCTATGTTTCTGTATTTTTGAATGATAAATTTTCTCTAAAAATAATTTTCTCTAAATTCTCAAGTTAGAATTTTTAGGAACCTATTTTTATTGAAAATTTTATTATTTTAAAGTCACTTTGAATTTTTGTTTTGATTTAATAAGTCATATTTTCTCTTTAAATGATTTTCTATAAGAAAGTTATTTTATTAGAAAATATATAGATTTATTAAGTTACTACAAATAATTATGTAAATTAGTATTATTTTATTCTTAAATTTGTAGTGTTTGTCCTTTTGGTATTAGTGTTTTGTTTTCGCTTAAGGGACAATCTATGGTCATTTTAGTATTTTCTGTAATTTATTAAGTTGTGTGTTATTTAAAAATAAAAATTAAAAAAAACGAAAAAGAATGGCAAAAGATTTTCTGTAAGCTGCTTGGACAAATTGTTTTTTGAAAAACAATGAAAACAACCACGAACACATGTTAATATATGTTAAGGCTGTTGTTAACAGGTTCTCTCAAGTGAAAATCACATGTCTAAAAAACATTTTTTTTGTGTAATAATAGTTATTTTCCTATCTTTCTTAGAGTAATAACCAAGTAGTAGTCTAAGTAATATTCAGTGAGTTATTATTACTCTTATGTCATAATCAGTTAATTCATTATTACTTTCAATGAGTAATAATAGTGTTAAACTGAGAGTAATAAGCAATTTGTTCTAGAGTAATAACAGGTAATGACTAGAGTAATAACCGATTTATATCATTATTACTCTCGCTATTACTTTGTTAATCAGGTGTAATATCAGTCCGAGTAATATTCAATTTGTTTCACTATTACTGGCGTTATTACTCTCCCTACTCGATTATTACTCTCCTGATTATTACTCTCTCTGGTATGACTCTGTGGTTAAGTAATTTTGTGTAAATTAAAATTTCTGTAAATTACAATCTGTTATTTAAGAGTTTATGTAAATTATTATCTTTTATCTTTAATACTCTGTAAATATTATTAATATAGTTATATTTTGTATAGTTATTGTAATTTTTGAATGTTAATCTTTGTTAACATGTTTTGTAGTGTTTGTTTTTTATTTTAGTCTTATGTCTATTTATAAGTCAAGCTATGTAAATTTTTAGACTTGTGTTGTTTTTATTTCTTTATACTTATGCAAATTCTTAATTTATGTATAGTTCTTGCATTTTTATTTTAATTCGAATTTTTCTTATTTGTTTAGTTTAATTCGAAATTTTCTTTTCTTTTTAGTTTTTCTTTTATATAATTATTATGTATATTATTTCTTATCTTTATATATTCTTTTTCATGTGTATATAAATAGTTTGTATAGTTTTTACAGTTTAGTCACTATACTTTCAAAACTTACAAACAGGTCCCTATACTTGGTTCTTTTACTGTTCTTCTGTTTAACACACACATAACCTGTAGTTTTAATTCTAATTCTTTGTTGTGTTGTTGTTGTTGACTGACTTTCTTATATAGGACCATTGTTGGTATCAAAATGGTATATGTTAATTCAATTGTTTAGGAACTAACGTTTGATTTTCAGGTTCTAACAATTGAAAGACAAGACCTAACAAGTGGTAACAGTTGGTATCTAACATACAGGATCTAAAACATGATAAAATAGTTTTGTTTGTATTGGTTTAAACATTAACATTCATTAATTTGATTAATATTTATTGTTAATTGGATTTTTGCCTTTGTTTTTGTTTAGTAAAACTGGCTCAAGATCTATATCTTTCCTAACTCAAAATTTCTTTCTACAGCTGTGATTGCTTACATTGTAAATCTTTTGAAATCACAACTGTATATCATTCTATCTCTATTGCTCATATTCTGTGATGCAGGTTCATCTACATGGAATTTTGTTTTCTCACATGATTAGTCATAAGGTTGTATATCCAACAACTTTTATCCCAGACTACAGTCAAACTCAAACACATTCTATCTTACCCCCTAAATGGAAGTAACCAATCAGACTAGAGGTCACCAGAGAGTAACTGCACCTGATGCAGCAAATAAGGATGTGTGGGATATTCAGTTGGAGAGTCACTACCTTATACACTATTCAAAATATTTCATATGCACAAAGTGAGATTGCACACACTAAGGATGAATTGACGGAAACCTATAATCCAACCATTTTACGGTTAGGATTATAAGTTAAAGGTTCTTTAATGAACTAAGAGTCTTCACAGACCTCGAGAGTAGGTATTGATCTCAATGCAAAATTCAACAAGATCATTATCTAACTCCCCAGAGGGAACATCTCTGGATCCTGTGGGTAACGGGTCTGACATAGGTGCGGATCGGCAACTTGTGAACTATGATTCAGATTTTACATGATGAGTTTAACAAGGTGATGTCTTCACGGACATTAGAAGGGAACCTTGATCTCAATGCTAATTTATAGATCATTGTCTACCTTCTCAGAGTTCAAATATGAAAACCCTAAAAAGGGAAAACTAGCAACTTGTAGATTATGACTCAGATTCGTCTGACGAGTCCAACGAGGATTTGGGATTTGCGAACTCCCATTGCACCATCACTGACCTCTCTTGAAGGGGCTAGGGTGATTTTTCCTTGCAGGTACACTAATGGATGTTGGAGCTATGAGTGATATGAGTGATACACTAGTGAGCAAGAGTGTAAACACAAAGAGAAGTGAGACACTCAATACAAATGAGTGGAGAGAAGAGTGAAACACTTGTGAGGTACACTAAACACTATCACACACTCACAGTGAGAAAGAAAATGAAACTTCCTTTCTAACAAAGCTCAAGTAATTGGTATCAACTACTTTGTCAACTAGTTGATTGGAGGATTCCTCAACTAAGGGGGAGAAGTAAGGGGTACAAGAAAAAGGAAAGTAGATTAGAAAGGGGGAGCATTTATAGAATGTACTTAGGAGGAAGAAGCAAACAAGTTAAGTTACTAAATGAGAGATTTAGATGGAAAATTAAGGGAACTTTCAGTTGAAAAGAAAGTGGAGATATAAGGAGAGTAAGGAGTACAAGAAAGGGGAGATATAAGGAAAGTTACATCACAATACTATTCTATTAGTCTTTCAATGTACTATGTATGAAGGCTAAGAGGAGGAGTAGTAGATTTCCTAGAAGTTATAGAAATGGTATTGATTCACCATTGTCTACATAGTAGGAACATTTATTTTTCTTTAGTGAGAAAAGCTTTGTTAGAAGGGAAGTGATTGTAAATCAAGAACTGCTGATAATCACCAATGTAAGATATGAAGGATTATCAGGCAGAGATATGATGAATCAGAAATGAAGATGAGTTATCTATTGAAGATCAGTTCAGTGCTAGAGGAACAATCATCTATCATTTCATCAACTGAGGATTCTGGAAATGTTATATTTGAACCAGAGAAATTTTTTTAATGTACTATTTACTAAGCTCTTAAATGCTTAATCTTTTTCTTGTTTAAGTGAGTTAGTTGAGTTATCCTCTAGGTATTTGCTTGTTATTGTCTAACAAACAAATAGGGGGAGATTGAAAGGCATATGATGTAGCCTATTTGTATTTCGAGGATACAACTCAACTTAAACAAGATTGTAGTAGTAAATAGTATATAGACTGTCACAAGGAATCTCAGATTGTATTATCTGTCAGAAGAAAAAGATCAAGGTCAATCTACAGACTTGAGGAATTACTACATTGAAAGAAGTTCAGTCATCTGATCAAGCCTCATTGAAGTATTCGTTAAGAAGTGGATTCATTTAAAGTGACAGAGATTTCAACAGTGACAGAGATAGTACAGAAGAATTAAAGAGAGGGAGGAGAAAAGAAAAGGAACCGCATCATAGAGTCAAAAATAAAGAAAAGCCGTTGGAGTTAGTCATTCATGAACCAGACCGTGCATCGAGCGTCAACAATTATTCAGTGGAAGTTCTTTATTATTTTCAGTGGTTTACTGAACAGATTTGGTTCTCAAAAGGAGGTATATTAATTCTTTTTAATTAATTAAATCAAGTAATTAATTTAATTAATAAATTAATTCTCAAAGAATTAATTTATTCATTAAAGTAATTATTAGATTAATTAACCAGAATTATTATATAAGAAGAATTAAATTAAGTGATTAGTTAAAATCATTTAATTTAACAAGATTAGAAAATCTGTTCTATTATTACTCTCAAGAGTAATAACGGAGAGTAATACCAGTCTTATGCAGAGAATCATAATGGACAGAGTAATACTGGACAGAGTAATACTGGACCGAGTAATACTGGACAGAGTAATACTGGAGTGTCATAATGGACAGAGTAATACTGGAGTGTCATAATGGACAGAGTAATATTGGAGTGTCATAATGGACAGAGTAATACTAGACTGTCATACTGGACTGTCATAATGAAGAGTCATAATAGCTTAAGTTGAGTGTCATAATGAAGAGTCATAATGGATCAAAATGTGACACAGGGAGGCAGAAGATATTATGTTGATTGATTATAAAAGACGCAGACAGCCATATACAGAGATAGACACGCAAATATCCAGAAAGACATAGAAGAACAAAAAGCTCTCATCTCTCTCATCTTCAAGCAATTTAATTGCCATAAATTCTTGAGTTCTTGTATCAAATATTGTATCCATTAGAACTTAATTATTTGTGATTCTTGTACTACTAGCGAATTAAGTTTCCTAGTTCTTATCTTGATTTTTATTAACTAAATTAGAAAAGTTCATGTCGAATTTTCTAATTAGTTTTTATCAACTTGATAATTAATCTGTACTGAAATTGTAACACCCATCAAGTTAATATATTGTTATATTCAACTTGAAAATTTGTTTCAATTTATTCCGCACAAATTTGTCTAAATCAAATTTTATTCAAAGGACAAAATTTGATAAAATGGTATAGATTGTATTCAACCCCCCCCTTCTACAATCTTATCGGACCTAACAATTCTAGTTCTCGAATCACTTACTTAGCCACTTCTCGAATACATTCTTGGAGACAAAATACTGAAGAAATTGTACAAGTCTGAAACCTGCAACAAACCAATGCACTTTATGGATCACAATCTGTAACGTGCTCTGGAAAGCCTACAAGGAAGCTTGGAGAGATATAGAAGAGACAATGGGCTAAAGAAGTGGATCTGAACAGGCTTTGCAAAGTCAAATCTGTAACCGTTTGGACACTTACTCAAAAAGGATAGATAGACTAGAAAGTAATTTGTTTAGCTACCTTATTTGTAGTAAGTAGGTTGTATCCATGTTCTATAAGGATACAGTCTCACTTCTTTAGTCATTAACTATTAACTTTTGGTGAGTCAAGTTTTTCATACATTGTAAGATATATCTCTCTGAGAAAAACGAAGCTGAGAATACTATCATTTGTATTCACAGACTGTAGCAATCTTTATCTAATAATACATTGGATTAAAGTGATACTGTGTCTTGTGTTGTTCTTTATCCGCACCTACATCTTTGCACACACAACACTTATCTGCTACATAGACTCGAGCCAAAGAAAAGTTCAAGAATCCATCCACCCCCCCTGTATTCTTCTACTGTATTCAATACTCAACAAAATCATATAATTAATGGTAATTAGTCAATTGTCTTTTTCACATTTACTTTTAGTTGCAAATATTACATTTTATAAACACCTAAAAAGATCAATCGTATCATATCTTTCGATCATTAATATTTCATTTCGAATTAAAACACGTTACCTTTTTAATTTTAAACAAATCTTACAATCATTAATATATACCCAAAAATATCACACCATAATTTTCAAGAAAAATATAGCACCTAAAATAAATAATAACATAATATAATTAGGGTAATTAGTGGATTGCATTTTTCACATTTAATTTTAGTTGAAGATATTACCTTTTATAAACACCTAAAAAAATATCAATCGTATCATATTTTTCAATCATCTTTCAGTCATTAATATTTCCTTTCTAATTAAAACACGTTACCTTTTTAATTTACAACAAATCTTACAATATATACCCGAAAATATCACATCATATTTTGCAATTATTAATACAATATATTAAAAATCGTATACATTGTTTATAATAAGGAAATATTTGTATAATCTGTAAACATGAGTACATTAAATTATATCAAATTAAAATTAAAAAATTATTAATAATGATTATATAAGAACATAATTCTAATATTAAATAAAATTATAACATCAATATATATATATAAAGGAGGATACGCGGGAGTTTAGGTGGCGCTCTAAGATCGTCTCAATCTATTTTTCTAATTTTCTAGAATTTTTGAATTTTAAACACTAATAAATATAAAAATATCATTTAACATATTAGAAGTAGAATAGGGTTCGAATTTATAGAGAAAAAGAGTTCGAATTTATAGAGAAGACATATGATTAGAAGTTCTATTGGAAGTAGAATAAGTATTTATAAAGCATATGATTAAAATATTAAAAGTTCTATTGGAAGTAGAATAGGAGTTCGAATTTATAGAGAATAAGAGTTCGAATTTATAGAAAAAACATATAAATAAAAGTTCTATTAGAAGTAGAATAGGTGTTTGAAAAGATAGAGCAGAAATATAATTAAATATTTTATAGAAAGTACGATCTTCTTAAATTATATGATTAGAAGTTCTATTGAAAGTAGAATAAGTATTTGTAAGGCATATGATTAAAAGTTCTACTGGAAGTAGAATATGAGTTCAATCTTATAGGAAAAACATATAAATAAAAGTTCCATTAGAACTAAAATAGGTGTATGAATATATGGAGCAGATATATAATTAAATATTTTATAGAAAGTACGATCTTCTTAAATTATACTTTTTATATTATTTAATTATACTTATATTAGGAAAATTTATTCATAAATTCAATACTATTGTCATAAAAAAAGTCATCATATTTAAAAAGAAAAGAATTAATGTGTTAACATAATAAAAGAACATTCTCATGCTGATGAATCCTAAATAAATAAAGGAGTATCTATAATATAAAGAGAAAATATGATAAAACTCCATAAATTTTTCGTAAGTCAAGAGAAAATATAAATTGGAATTCACTCTATTTTTTAGGTTTTGATTTTAAGGAAAAAAGTTGTTGTGTAAGATAAGTATCATCAATAATATGTAATGAAGTTGGAATTCGATCTCAAACGAGAGCGGCTCAAAACGTGTTTAACGGGAAGACGGCTCACTTTAAAAGATTGTATTAGCTATTAAATTATCATATTGATGTTATAAATTTCATTTATTTTTAGGATTTAATTTTTATTGATAAATATTATCATACAAGTGATATATGTAAAAGTTAGGTTTTTGGTCTTAACGAGAGAGCGGATCAAGAGTAATAACCGTGTTTAATGAGAAAGCGGTTCATTAGAGAAGACCGTATAAAAGATGTTTGAATTTATAAGGAATACATAAAATAAAATGTTCTATTGGAAGTAGAATATGAGGACGGTGGAGACGTTTTATACGAATTTTTTAAAACTATATATCTTTTTTCCTAGAAATCATTTATTTAACTTTTTTATATTAATTATACTTGCATTAGAAAAATGTATCCATAAATTTAATATTGTTCCCGTCACGAAAAGTCTTCGTATTTAATTTTTTTTTGATATGTTAACATAACAGAAAGACATTCACATGCGGAAGCTGTAAATAAATACATGAATATCTATAATATACGGAAAATTTAAGATGTATTTTCATCTTTTAAAACTCCAAAATATAAGAAAGTTTAAAGAATTTAAAAATTGGAATTTACCCTCTTTTTATAATGAAGTTAGAATTTCGGTTCCAAATAAGAGCTGCTCGAAACGTATTTAACGGGAAGACGGCTCACTAGAAAAGATTGTATTAACTATTAGAATTTGATACTGATGTCATATTAATATATATATTTTTTAATTTTTACGGTTCGATTTTATGGATAAAAATTAATATATAAGTCTTTATAATATATGTTAAAGTTGAGATTTTGGTTTTAACGAGAAAGCGGCTCAATCAAAATAATCGTGTTTAACAAGAAATTGATTCATTAGAGAAGATTATTTAATTACTAAAATATAAATATTAATATTATAATATAACATAAATATATTGTTTTTTTTAAATATTGTAACGCCGCCGTCGCGAAGCGCGACTTTATCTACTAGTTATATAATAAATCCATGCATGGCACGAATTATAAGCTAGTTGATGTGTTAAATTATGGCTAACTGCAAGCGCACGGTATCAGTTGTAGTAGATACTAGCAAATACGGGTCGATTCCTCAAGGAGACATTTTCAATTTCAATTCAACTATTATCAATTGTTTCTAGTCACAAACGATTATTTTGGGAATTTTATTAACTACTAATGCAAATTTAACAAAGTTTTAAATCAATTAATTAAAGGATCTAGGGCAATTCAGGTTCACCATGTTTACACCAAACAAATCACAAAAGTATAGCTTTTCAATGGGATAAAGTAATTAAAGCAATGGTTAATCTTTTTCAAGCATTAACACTCTCAGAATATCTAATGATGTTTTCACACTCACCTTCAATTCCGCTAATTGTATGTAAGCATCTAGTAGTAAAATCTTTCGATCTATTACTCCTATTGCAATCGATTAATCCATGATATTGCGCAATTACACAAATTAAGAATTATAACATATCAGTCAGAATTACTCTTTACCCATCAATCTACTAATCAAATTAAGCCCAAATCATGGTCCAAACATGGCTCCCCTTAATACCCTAGAATTAAACTACTCACTCATTCTAGAAGTAAAATCAATAAGAATAATGAAAGAAGCCATGTAAAACATATAATAATAAAACAAGAGAATAAAGAATACCTCAAACTTTGTATTAACGAAGAACAATGAAGATCCAAATTAAACCAAGTGCTTACAAAAGAAGAGATGAAGAGAGAGAAAAAAACAAAACCCTAGCTTCTTGTAAAAATATACGTGTCTCTCTCTTCCCACGTTCTCTCCTTCTTTTATAATAAAACTCCTTAATAAAATCTGATATCTATCTCCTAATAAAAGTATTTTTAATATTCTAATCAATTTACAAAAAGATATCCATAATTAAATAGGATTTTCTTGTAAAATTCGTCACTTCTTTTTCTCCTCTGTTTCTGGGCTCTTCCAGTTGGATTTTGCTTACTGGACCACCTCTGAATTAAAGAAAATTCCACAAGCTTCGCGTGGACAGTAAGATCGTCAAATTCTGACTTCTGGAACTCAAGATATGGCCCAAACAGTGCAGGCAGCCCGTGTAGCCCAATAATACGATTTTTCTCCTATTTTATCTCCAAAATAGCTCTTTTTGCTCCAAATCCTTCCAAGTCATGAATTCTTTATTGGCTACAATAAAACAATCAAATCTATTAAATAAAAATCCAAATCAATGCAAAACAAAATAAATATGAGAATAAAATCATCTAAAATATATATAAAATATATTCTATCAAACATCCCCACACTAAGCATTTGCACGTCCTCGGGCAAATAAGCGAAATAAAAGCTAAGTCCTAACAAACATCACTTTCGTAGATGACACGATTGCATTGAGTGATAAGTGGATTTTATATCCACTTGGAATGCTTCCGTTCGGCTTAAATTGATTGTTTTGGACTCAAGTTTGTGTAGTTTTGATGTGTTTTGTGTAGTTGTGCAGGTTTGCAAGAATATCTAAGCTTTCGTCGTTTTTGGAGATTTAATTGATTAAAATTCGGATTTTCCGGGAAGGTTGCGCAGCTTATACTGTTTTGGCCATATCTGGAGTTTTAGAAGTCCGTTTTCAGCGATCTTACTGCCCACGCGAAGCTTGAGAGATTTTCTACAACCTGGGATAGGAAACAAGTGCAAGGGACGTGCTGAAATAAGTCGCGCACGTGTTCTTGTTAAAGAAGGCTGGGAATTTACTATTTTGCCCTTTTTCTAATTCTAATTGTATTCTGGGCAGTTTTGGGTATCTTCTTTAAATCCTAATTGTAATAGAAGGCAATTTCTTGCTAGGCAAGATTTGTAGAGCCTATATAAACACATCCTACCATTGTAAATCATAACATTTGATAGCTAGAACAATTGATAGCTTGTAATCGTATCAAGGTACTTTCGATTTTCAATTCTTCAATATTATGTTTTCATTCATTATCATTATTATTTTGTTTTCTTCTTTAATTATGTGTAACTAAATCTTTAATCTGAGGATTGGGTAGTATTCCTTGGTATTCATGTGTGTTTAATTATCTGTGATTTTCTTGCTTTGCTGATCTGTTATTGAGGGCTTAACACAATTAGAAGAGTAGCTAACTTTTGATTGTATTCTAGGGATTGTAATAACTTGGAAGAGGAGTTGCAATTTTAGTACATGATTTAACAGACATAACTCGAATATTTGATTGGAAGATTAATAGGAGAATTGTGAGACTTATAATTTTTGGAGCTTAATAGTTTATGATTGTCTTTGATTGTATCACGGAAGTGACAATTAGGGTATAGTTGTAGACATTATATTGTATCTTGGAAGAGAACATTATAACCTTAGAAGAATTGTTTTCAGCAGAGTAAGAACGTAGACATCACATAGATATTGAATGTGCATTGAAACCAAGTGAAGAACCCCAGTTCTTGGATTGTTTTTCTCATATATTTTATTCTCGATTGATAATTAGTTTAATTTTGTTTAGTTTAATTTAGTTTATAAACACACCAAACATTCTTCTACACTTCTAAATTGTGAGAGATAAAAACTTGAACTTGATATTACAATTCAGTCCTTCCCTGAGAACGAACACACAAAAATACTACTAACATTGAGCATATGCAACAAGCCGTTAAACCCCTAGGCAGCCCTAGTAGGACGAGTGTTGTCTCGTGAGGGTTTATAGTGAATGTACCCACAAAATTAATCTAACCATGCAAAAGATCAATGCTAACACATCACCACACACACAAGTCCTCTCATGCCACATCAACTTAAGAATCAAAGCAAACATACGATGTCTTGGTGTCGAAAGCGCAAGTATTCACGTAGTCTACTCAACCAACATGCAGAAGGTCATAAAAATTCATGTCAAGTGTAAAAATCATTGGTAATCATGCTAAGCCCACAAGAAATACATCTTTAAGTCTAAACCTGGGATCTCCTATGCCAAAACAAGTAATAACTCACCTTTCACTCAAAAACGAATATTCACTCAAGAACAAGGTTAAGTGTATCACTCAATTCCAACAAAATCATAAACACAACTTGACACTCGCAATCAATCTCACTCTCAACACAACATACATCACTGATGATAATCAAAAGGTCTTTATTCGGGTTGTAGCGTGGGCTAGGGACCAGGTATGTCAAGTAAAGCTAAAACAGGTTAAATGTCAAAAGCTAGTACCCAACAATAATCATTATTCAATTCCCTTTCTATTAAAACAAATACTTCCCCACACTTGGATTTTTCAATAACCCTTACATAATAACTTGACTAGTCGAATGAAGAAGGATCATACAAACATAAGAATGCTCTCAAATTTATTTATTTTTTTTCTTTTTTTTTCTTTTTTTTTTTTATTTTTTTTCTGTTTTTTTTCCTGTGAGAGCTAAGGAATAAGCACAATGATCCATAGATATTTTTATGAATTTCGACTATAAAGCATCAACCCAAAATCAATATTCCCCAAAAGTATGATCATCAATAACCCCCCTCTTAAGAACACCTTATTACTCCCTTAAGCACTATACTAGCCTTTGACAATTTAGGTTCAAATTCAATGTAAGGCCAATAGAATAAAAAGGATAATGGCAAGCAATGTGGTGTGTCACCGAAAGAATAGGATTAAGCTCAACGGGTTAACTAATTGATCATGTAAATATGGTGTGGAAATATGGGAAATACGAGGTTATACCTAATTGCCTTTATCATCTCATCATCAAGTAATGTCATGCATTTCAAGAAAGATCTCAAGTAAGTGCTAGCAATGTAAACAACATGTGGACACTCAAGCAAACGAAAAATCATGCAAAAGATATGCATATAGGCTCAAAACTCACTTGGTGTGACAAAACATAATCAATCCCAGGTAACAAGACTCTCTAACGCACCTACTTGTACTCAAAGCATGGAAACCAAGTCATCTTGCACATATTCATGTCATTCTAATCACTTACAACATCCAATTAAGTCTACTAGCTCCAACTTGCTAGTGAAAGTGTGTGTACAAGAACAAAGCACATATCACTTCTCATACAAAAGCGTCAAGAACACAAGAATTCTACGCATGCATGGGTGTATCAAGCAAAATAAAACAACTAATCAAATTGCATGGCTAGAATTATTTTTGGTATTTTTTCAATTTTTTAATTTTTTTGGATTTTTTTTAATATATAATTTTTTTGGATTTTTTTATCATTGATAACTCATCCCCACACTTAAGTGGTTCATTGTCCTCAATGAACAAATATTTACCTAAAACAATCCTAAAAATAAATAGAAAAAGAAAGAAAATAATAACAATAATAATAATAATAATAATAATAATAATGTACACAAATAATACAAAGAAAAGTTAAGAAATACTCCCTCAAATGCATAGCTTGAAGTGTGGCTCGAAAAAGAATTCGGAATGTTGTCTCCCGTGCTTAAATTCCTGGGCTCAGCTTCCTTATATAACAAGTTAATTTCATGTACTAACACCAAAGTTGGTGTAGCATAGCTGGTTGCAAGTGGCAACCAAAGTTTCGTGCAGCAGGTGGTCACGAGTTCAACTCCGTGCAGCAACATTTGATTTTTGTGAAGCACACCAACTGCTGTTCGGGAGTAATTTGCAGGCTTGGAAACAGCTTCAGGAGTGGCTTCGGGAATAGGCGCGTAGGAAGCAACCTGCGCGTGGGCCGCGCAAATTGCTGGAGGGGCAGATGCGCAGGAGCAAATTGCGTGTCTGGGGGGCAATTTGCCGGGAGGTCAGTTGCGCAGACGCAGCTTGCGCAACAGGGGGGCAAATGGCGCCAAGGTCAGTAACGCTGGAGCAAGTTGCGTTATAGACCTGCAAATTGCTCAAAATTCGATTTTTTTTTTCAACAACACTCATTTTTTTTTCTCTTTTTTTTTTCAACAAGGCTTGGGTTGCCTCCCAAGAAGCGCTTTTGTTTAACGTCGTTGGCTCGACTCAGCTGGTTCAGATCTCCGTGGAGGGGTTGTCGAGATAAATTACTTCCATCTTTCCTACGAATGCACCATCCACATATAATTTAAGGCGTTGACCGTTGACCTTAAATTTTGTTCCATCTCGTCCCATAACTTCAATAGCACCATAAAATTTGACATCGGTGACAGTAAAAGGTCCGGACCATCTTGATTTGAGCTTCCCTGGAAAAAGTCGAAGTCTGGAATTGAACAACAACACCTTGTCACCAACCTGAAAATCTCTTCTCTGAATCATCTTATCATGCATCTTCTTCGTTCTCTCCTTGTAAAGCCGAGAATTGTCATAAGCATCAAAACGAAGCTCATCTAACTCATTAAGTTGAAGAAGTCTTGCTTGCCCCGCAGCCTTCAAATCCATGTTGAGTTCTTTGATAGCCCAAAAAGCCCGATGTTCCAATTCCACTGGCAAGTGACATGCTTTGCCATAAACCAACCGGTAGGGAGTGGTTCCTACAGGTGTTTTGTATGCCGTCCGATAAGCCCACAAAGCATCTTCTAACTTCAAGTACCAATCTTTCCTTGACTTTGCAATCATCTTCTCCAAAATGCTCTTAATTTGGCGATTAGAAACCTCCACTTGGCCGCTTGTTTGAGGGTGATATGCAAGAGCAACCTTGTGAGTAACGCCATATTTCTTCAACAAAGTTTCGAACTGTCGATGGCGGAAATGAGAACCACCATCACTTATCACTGTTCTAGGAACTCCAAATCGAGGGAAGATAATATTCTTGAAAAGCTTCATAACCACCTTGGAATCATTGGTTACCGATCCAACTGCTTCAACCCACTTGGACACATAATCGACAGCAACTAAGATGTATCTCATCCCACAAGAACTTGGGAAGGGTCCCATAAAATCAACACCCCATACGTCAAATATCTCGACTTCAAGAATACCGGTTTGAGGCATCTCATGGCGTTTAGAAATATTACCCGTCCTTTGACATGCATCACATGCCAAACAGAAAGCACGAGCATCCTTAAATAGAGACGGCCAAAAGAACCCAGATTGAAGTACCTTAGCAGTAGTTTTGGAAGGACCATGGTGACCTCCACATGCGAGAGAATGACAATGCTTGAGAATGTCATGTACTTCGAACTCAGGGACACATCTACGAAAAATTCCATCAGCACACTTTCGATACAAGAAAGGGTCATCCCAAAAATATTGTTTAGCATCATGATAAAACCTTTTCCTTTGCTGATAAGTCAATTCTGGAGGGTGAGATCCACTAACACAGAAATTTGCAAAATCTGCATACCATGGAATTTGAGTAGCAACCGAAAACAAGTGATCATCTGGAAAAGAATCGTCAATAAGAGTGTTTGACGCAATATCTGATTTGAAACGCAACCGTGAGAGATGATCCGCAACCACATTCTCAGCACCCTTCTTGTCTTTGATTTCCAAGTCAAATTCTTGGAGTAACAGGATCCAACGAATAAGCCTTGGCTTTGTTTCCTTCTTCGTCAACAGATATTTAAGTGCCGAATGATCAGTGTGAACAATGACTTTGGAGCAAATGAGATAAGCTCGGAATTTGTCAAGAGCGTAGACCACAGCTAGAAGTTCCTTCTCAGTCGTAGCATAATTAACTTGAGCTTCATCCAAGGTTTTACTTGCATAGTAGATGGCGTGCAATACCTTGTCTTTCCTTTGACCGAGAACTGCTCCAACAGCATAATCACTTGCATCACACATGATTTCAAATGGAAGATTCCAATCTGGAGATTGAATGATTGGTGCACTTATCAAGGCTTCCTTAATCCTGTTAAAAGACTCCAAACAAGCATCAGTAAACACAAAGGTGGCATCCTTAAGCAACAATTGAGTGAGGGGTTTTGCAATTTTTGAAAAATCTTTTATAAAACGACGATAAAAACCCGCATGACCAAGGAAACTCCTCACTCCCTTGACATTAACAGGAGGAGGAAGTTTCTCAATCACCTCAATTTTTGCTTTGTCAACCTGGATGCCACGTTCAGAAACCAAGTGACCAAGTACCACTCCTTCATTGACCATGAAGTGGCACTTTTCCCAATTCAAAACCAAATTCACCTCTTCACAACGTTTAAGCACTTTAGAAAGATAATGCAGACATACATCAAAATCAGACCCATAAACACTGAAATCATCCATAAATACTTCCATGATAGACTCTATGAAATCAGAAAATATGGCAGTCATGCAATGCTGAAAAGTAGCAGGGGCATTGCACAAACCAAAAGGCACTCTACGATATGCAAAGGTACCATATGGGCAAGTAAATGTAGTCTTTTCTTGGTCATCAGGATGTATAGGGATCTGAAAGAACCCTGAATATCCATCTAAATAGCAAAAGTACTTATGCTTAGCAAGTCTTTCTAACATCTGATCAATGAAAGGGAGAGGGTAATGGTCTTTTCTAGTAGCAGTGTTTAATTTACGGTAATCAATGCACATTCGCCAACCGGTGACAATTCGAGTGGGAATTAATTCATCTTTATCATTCTTAATTACCGTTGTTCCTCCTTTTTTAGGGACTACCTGAACTGGGCTTACCCATTTAGAATCAGAAATCGGGTAAATGATGCCCGCATCTAACAATTTCAAAACTTCTTTTTTAAGAACCTCTTGCATGTTAGGGTTCAAGCGACGTTGTCCCTGTATGCAAGACTTATGGTCATCATCTAAGTGAATTCTATGCATGCAAAAATCTGGGCTAATCCCTGTAAGATCATCAATACTATACCCAATAGCTTTTCTATGCGCACGCAAAACAGTAAGAAGCTTAAAAATCTGGTTATCATCAAGACTAGAGCTAACAATAACAGGACAAGTCTTTTCATCATCAAGAAACACATATTTCAAATTAGACGGTAAAGACTTTAGCTCTAATTTATTTACCTGAGGTTCACCACAAGAAGTGACAGTGTTGGTTACCTCACAATTTGGATCAGCTGCACCATCCAACTCAAGAATCAATGAAACGACTTCAGCATGTCCTTCTCCTTCTGAAGCTTCAAGCATGAGAACTGCTTCCAATGCATCATTCAATAGAATCTGAGGTGTCTCATCTTGGATAATTTCATCAATAACATTAATCCTGCAACAAGTATTCTCAAGCAAAGGGGATTTAAGAGCAGAGGTTAGAGTAAAAGTAATTTTATCATCACCAACGCTCAATGTGAGAGTCCCACTTTTAACATTAATTAAAGCACCTGCAGTACAGAGAAATGGTCTACCTAAAATAATAGGTATTTGGTTGTCCTCTTCCATATCTAGAACTACAAAGTCTACAGGAATATAGAATTTTCCAACCCTAACAGGCACATCCTCTAAAATTCCAAGGGGATATTTTATCGAATGGTCTGCCATTTGCAAAGTCATCTGTGTACATTTTAATTCTCCCATATTTAGTTTTTGAAAAACTGAGAGAGGCATGACTGAGACGCTAGCGCCTAAATCACATAAAGCTTTATCAATAAACAATGCACCTAAATGACACGGGATCGAAAAACTACCAGGATCTTTAAGCTTAGGTGGAGACTTATTCTGTAAAACAGCACTACACTCTTCAGTAAAAGCTACTGTCTCTACCTCACCAAAAGATCTTTTCTTAGTGAGAATATCTTTAAGAAACTTTGCATATGATGGAACTTGAGAAATTAAATCAGTGAAAGGAACTGTTACCTCAAGATTCTTGACAAGTGTCATGAACTTACCAAACTACTGGTCCACCTTAGTTTTGTTCATCCTGCTAGGGAATGGGAGCTTTGGCACAAATGGTGGAGGAGTAACTGTAGTCTTCTCTTTGTCCTTTTTCTTACTTTCCTCAGTTTCATCTTCGTTTGTATCTTTAACAACTTTCTCTACCTTGTCTTCCTCAGAATTCTCTTTTTCTTTCTCAGCAGGAACATCGTCAGTAGGCATTGGAGGAGCATCATATGTACGACCACTCCTAAGAGCAATGGCATTCACATTTTCCTTTGGCTGAGTTGGTTGTGCTGGTAGAGAGCCTTGTTGCCTTGTAGATGAAAAACTGGCCATTTGAGCAATCTGAGTTTCCAACATCTTATTATGTATCTCCATCTGGTTCATCTTTGTTTGCATTTGTAACAATATCTTCATCATATCACCTTGATTATCAGCCTGTGCAACTTGATTGGCTTGAGGAGCATAATTCTGAGGAGGCCTTTGGAATCCAGGGGGATTCATAGGTCCTTGAGAAGGCCTATACTGTTGCTGTGGAGGAGGCTGGTACGACTGCTGATATTGCTGCTGATTAGGAACATTTGTATTCTGAGCATTATTGTTCCTATATGAGAAGTTCAGATGATCTTTCCAACCAGGATTATAGGTGTTGGAGTACGGATTATACTGCTGCCTCTGTTGGAAAACATTTGCTTGCTCCATCTGAAAATGTTGTGAATTTTGAGCATTGTATTGGCAATCGTTACCATAGTGGCCTTGGATGCCACAGACTTCACAAACAGGATTATTCATAGGAGCCATGGATGACAATGCATTGATACTCATAGGTTGAGTAGAGGGCTGAGATGTCTTCAATGAGTGGATCTCTTGAGTCAATGCAGCGAGTTGAGATGATAATAGAGAATAAGCATCCACTTCAAGTTTACCCCCTTTCTTGGTTGCTCTCGGATTACTGAAGTGATTGGCAGCCAAATTTGAAAGAAAAGCATGTGCATCATCAACTCCTTTATCCAGAAATACACCACCTGCAGCGTTATCAACCATACCTTTTGTCTCAGGATCAAGACCATTGTAGAAGCGTTTAAGCAGAAACCACTTCTCAAGACCATGGTGAGGGCATGCACGTTGATAATCCTTGAATCTGTCCCAAGCATCCCGAAGAGATTCGCCATAATCTTGCTTAAAACCCATCATCTTGTCGATCAAATCGTCGGTTCTGTTGGGAGGGAAGAACTCAGTTAAGAAAGCCTGAGCAATCTTATCCCACTCGGTCAAGTCAATATCATTCAACCATTTTTGAGCTTTATCACGAAGAGAGAAACCGAATAACATGACTTTCAACTGGTCTGGAGTGACTCCCTGATGTTTAATTGTAGAACAGAGCTGTTGAAACCGTTGCAGATGATTTGTAGGGTCTTCAGAGGCAAGCCCAGCAAATTGATTCTGTTGGATCATAGTGAGCAAAGCAGGCTTGATCTCGAAATTTGCTGCTTGAATCGCTGGCATAACAAGGCCAGTAGGTACCCCACTCGGAGAGGGCTGTGAGTAATTCTTCAAAGATTTAGGAGTGTCCGCCATCTCAATCTTTGGTTCAGGTATCCTTTGATGCTTCTCTTTCCTTTGTTGATCTATGTATTGTTGACAAGTAATTCCAGAATCCGGACTAAGAGGAGTTGTATCCTCTTTCGCTTGATCTTCTTTCGTTTGAGACCTGGTCTTGGGCATCAACAACTAAACAAGGAAAAACAGTAAGATCGGTCTCAGTTAGAACAAGAGTTCCAAAGAGACAAGAGAAACAATCTAAAACAATCAAACTAAAATTATAGAAACTAGGCGTCTCCCCCGCAGCGGCGCCAAAAACTTGATGTGTTAAATTATGTCTAACCGCAAGCGCACGGTATCAGTTGTAGTAGATACTAGCAAATACGGGTCGATTCCTCAAGGAGACAGTTTCAATTTCAATTCAACTATTATCAATTGTTTCTAGTCACAAACGATTATTTTGGGAATTTTATTAACTACTAATGCAAATTTAACAAAGTTTTAAATCAATTAATTAAAGGATCTAGGGCAATTCAGGTTCACCATGTTTACACCAAACAAATCACAAAAGTATAGCTTTTCAATGGGATAAAGTAATTAAAGCAATGGTTAATCTTTTCAAGCATTAACACTCTCAGAATATCTAATGATGTTTTCACACTCACCTTCAATTCCGCTATTTGTATGTAAGCCTCTAGTAGTAAAATCTTTCGATCTATTACTCCTATTGCAATCGATTAATCCATGATATTGCGCAATTACACAAATTAAGAATTATAACATATCAATCAGAATTACTCTTTACCCATCAATCTACTAATCAAATTAAGCCCAAATCATGGTGCAAACATGGCTCCCCTTAATACCCTAGAATTAAACTACTCACTCATTCTAGAAGTAAAAGCAATAAGAATAATGAAAGAAGCCATGTAAAACATATAATAATAAAACAAGAGAATAAAGAATACCTCAAACTTTGTATTAACGAAGAACAATGAAGATCCAAATTAAACCAAGTGCTTACAAAAGAAGAGATGAAGAGAGAAAAAAAAACAAAACCCTAGCTTCTTGTTAAAATATACGTGTCTCTCTCTTCCCACGTTCTCTCCTTCTTTTATAATAAAATTCCTTAATAAAATCTGATATCTATCTCCTAATAAAAGTATTTTTAATATTCTAATCAATTTACAAAAAGATATCCATAATTAAATAGGATTTTCTTGTAAAATTCGTCACTTCTTTTTCTCCTCTGTTTCTGGGCTCTTCCAGTTGGATTTTGCTTACTGGACCACCTCTGAATTAAAGAAAATTCCACAAGCTTCGCGTGGACAGTAAGATCGTCAAATTCTGACTTCTGGAACTCAAGATATGGCCGAAACAGTGCAGGCAGCCCGTGTAGCCCAATAATACGAATTTTCTCCTATTTTATCTCCAAAATAGCTCTTTTTGCTCCAAATCCTTCCAAGTCATGAATTCTTTATTTCCTACAATAAAACAATCAAATCTATTAAATAAAAATCCAAATCAATGCAAAACAAAATAAATATGAGAATAAAATCATCTAAAATATATATAAAATATATTCTATCACTAGTATCAATATATTATATATAAATAAAGGAGGATATGCGGGAGTTTAGGTGGCGCTATAAGATCGTTTCAATCTATTTTTCTAGAATTTTAAACACTAATAAATGTAAAAATATCATTTAACATATTAAAAGTAGAATAGGTGTTCGAATTTATAGAGGAAAAAAAGTTCGAATTTAAAGGGAAGACATCATGATTAGAAGTTCTATTGGAAGTAGAATAAGTAGTTATAATGCATATAATTAAAAGCTCTATTGCAAGTAGAATATGAGTTCGAATTTATGGAGAATAAGAGTTCGAATTTATAGAAAAAATATATAAATAAAAGTTCTATTAGAAGTAGAAAAATATCATTTAACATATTAGAAGTAGAATAGGTGTTCGAATTTATAGAGGAGAATAGTTCGAATTTATAGGGAAGACATATAGAGGGTGTTTGGCATTGCTTAAAATAAGTTACTTTTGACTTAATGGAGGTGTTTTTAACTTAAAGGAAAAAGTAAAGTTATTTACTTTAAGTTGAATGAAAGTGTTTGGGTAATTTTACTTAAAGTTAAATGTGAGTTTAATAATTTTGATTTAAAGTGAAATTTGACTTTTAAAAATTTTAAATTCATGATATTGAAGCCTTACAAGAATTGTGAAAAGAAAAAGAAAAAAAAAACTCCATAAGTCATAAGTCATAAGTCAAAAGTACCTAAATGGAACTTATGACTTAAAGCAGTTTTTTAACTTAAAGCGGGCTTAAAGCCCCATTTGCCAAACGATATAAAATCAACTTAAAGCCGGCTTCTACTTAAAGCCTTGTTGCCCAAACGGGCTGATAATTAGAAGTTCTATTGGAAGTAAAATAGTATTTATAACGCATATGATTAAAAGTTATATTGGAAATAGAATAGAAATTCAAATTTATAGCGAATAAGAATTCGAACTTATAGAAAAAACATATAAATAAAAGTTCTATTAGAAGTAGAATATCTGTTTGAATATATAGAGCAGACATATAATTAAATATTTTATAGAAAGTATGATATTTTTAAATTATATTTTTTTTATAAAAGTTAGTTATACTTCTATTAGAAAAATTAATATATAAATCCAGTACTATTGTTATAAAAAAGTCATTATTTTTTAAAAAGAAAATAATTGATGTATTAACATAACAAAAGAACATTGTCATGTAGGAATCCTAAATAAATACAGGAATATCTAAAATATAAAGAGAAAATAAGATTTGTTTTCATTTTCTAAAACTCCATAATTTTTAGAAAGTCTAGAATAAGTGTAAATTGGAATTCACTCTATTTGTTAGGTTTTGATTTTAAAGAGTATGTTGTTGTGTAAGATAAGTTTCATCAATAATATGTAATGAAGTTGGAATTTCGATCCCAAATGAGAGCGACTCGAAACGTGTTTAACGGGAAGACGACTCACTATAAAAGATTGTATTATCTATTAAAATATCATATTGGTGTGATAAATTTTATTTTATTTTTAGGATTTGATTTTTATGTATAAACATTATCATACAAGTGATATATGTAAAAGTTAGGTTTTTGGTTTTAACGAGAGAGCGGATCAATAGTAACAGTCGTGTATAGCGAGAAAGCGGTTCATTAGAGAAGACCGTATAAAAGATGCTTGAATATATAAGGAATACATATAATAAAATGTTTTATTGGAAGTAGAAGAAAAGATTATATTAGCTATTAGAATTTGATACTGATGTCATAATTTTTTTTATTTTTACGGTTCTATTTTATGGATAAAAATTATTATATAAGTTTTTATAATTAAAGTTGGGATTTCGGTTTTAACGAGAGAATGGCTTAATCGAAATAATCATGTTTAACAAGAAATCGATTCATTAGAGAAGATTATTTAGTTATTAAAATTTAATATTAATATTATAATATAACATAAATATATTGAATTTTTTAAAAAATATTGTAACGCCGCCGCGAAGCGCAGCTTTATCGACTAATCTATACTATTATATAAAAGCCGAAACATTAAAAGTTTGGTTGGTCGGTTGGTCGGTCGGTACGGTACCTGTTGATTTTACTTATTTACCCTTACTCAATTACTACTTACTAATCAATTTCTTTTTTCAGATTAAATATATTATCTTTCTACTTTTCAAGAATTAAATAATTTTCTTTTTTCTTTTATATTTATCTAACTAAAATTTCTCCTTTATGAATCAATTTCCTTTTTCGGGTTAAACATATTACCTTTTCTATTTTTCAATAACTAAATAATTTCCTTTTTCAGGTAAATTATAATATCGTTTACATTTTATCTAACTAAAATTTCTCTTTTTTAAAAACACTACGAGCAATTTAATTTATTTAATAAAATAACATAATTATATTATAATTAATATTAACTAATCAATTACCTTTTTCAGTCAAAACACGTTATCTTTTTTTTTTTCTCTAACTAAAATCTTTCTTTTTCCAATTATATCATGGACGGTTACCTTTTTAAGCCAAAACACGTTACCTTTTTTCTTTTCTCTTACTAAAACCTCCTTTTTTTCCAATTATATCACGGGCGTTTCTATTTAATAAAAATAAAAAAAATGATATTATTATAATAAAATATATCATCTTTTCTATTTTTTTCTAATTTAATTCCCTTTTTTTCTAGAAAAATAACGGGTAACATTAATTTCTCATTTTCTAAAAACTGTGAGCAATTTCATTTAGTAAAATAACATAATTAAATTATAATTACTATAAACTAATCAATTGCCATTTTCACATAAATCATGTCATCTTCATGTTACCTTTCTATTTTCTCTAACTAAAATCTCTCTTTTTCCAATTATATCACCGGCTGTTCTATTTAACACTATTACCAATTCTGTTTAATAAAATAAAATATTATAATTACTAATAATTAATCAATTAATTTTTTCAGCTAAAATATGTTACATTTTTTATTTTTCTATTTTTTTCAGTTAATTTTATTTATTTACCCTTATTTAATGGTACATGTTATTTTACGTAATTAAACTTACTTAATTATTTATAATTACTAATAACTAATAAATTTCCTTCTTCAGGTAAAACATGTTACATTTTCTATTTTTCAATAACTAATCTTTTTTCACATAAAATATAAGAAATTCTTTCCTTTTTCAAGTAAAATGTGCTACCTTTTCAATTTTTCAATAGCCAATTTTTCTTTTTACGTAAAATACAGTTTATCTTGCTAAAATTTTTCTTTTTCTAAAAAAACTATGAGCATTTATGTTTAATAAAATAAAATATTATAATTACTAATAATTAACCAATTACCCTTTACAGCTAAAATACATTACATTTTCTATTTTTTTCCCAGAAAAACCTATTTGGTTTGCTTTATTTAAGTACAACAAAATAATAACAATATAATAACTAACCGATTACGTTTTTCAGCTAAAATATTTCATCTTTTCAATATTTTCAAACTAAAATTCATCATTTTCTAAAAATATCACGAACAACATATATATAATTATATCAGATCATATTTTTTAAAATTTTAAGCCAAGAAAATTTATGTCTTAAAATTTTTAATTCAAACTAAAAAAATTCTGTTATATTAAAGAACATCCGTGCATCGCACGAGTTTTAAGCTAGTTATAAATATATTATAAAAAATTAAAAATGACTTTTGGAGGACTATGACCTAGTAAAGAATTAATGAAATAATCGATAATTTTATGAATACAATACATGACGTATAAACTAGACCAACACGGAAACATAAAATTAAACAAATTAACAATCACAACATTTGATTACCAATACAACGACGTGTGTGTGTCTCTGTGTGTGTTTTGTGAGAGAAAAACATACCTGCAGGCTATAGTTATCAATTTGGGTCGGGTCACATTAATTTGGGTCAAGAATCCGATCGTCAAAGAACCAATTCAAGTCATCATGTTCAAATTCTGGTAATTTCTCATCTTAACAAATTTGTTTTTTTAATTGTTTACATTAATTTCTTGATTATATCTCGTTTTTATGTGTGGGCTGTGCTTGTATATTTGATATTTATTAAATCTTGAATTAGTTGACCAATTTGTTTTAATTTTCTGTTATATTTGATCTTAAGTTATGATATTGACCAAGTTTCAATTATTTTTAGTTTATGTGGTTATGATTTGGGAAAGTGTGGAATTATTATTACCAATATTGAACTCGAAAGTTATTGAGATTGATTTGGAGCCTGTAGGAGTTTGGACTATATTTAGGGATTATTTATGATGAAATAAGTAAAAATTGCCAGTTTTCGGGGGACCATTGATGTCGTGAAAGAAGCGTAGCGTAAATTCAGTCTGCTGGATGCTTGAGTTTGTTAAAAATTTATAGTAGCGATAAGTAAGGAATTATAAATTTGATAAATTATAAGTTTAGGTTGGGATTTTGGTAAAATGATTCGATAAAATTATAACTGTTGGAGATTTTTTTGTAAATTTCAGATAAAATTTATTGGCATGATGATTGGGTTAGACTAGACAGAATGTTACTGTATCATGAATCAAGGGTTTTACGTTATTTGTATAATGAATGGAAGGGTACTGTATGGTGTTTTTTTTTTCTACAAAAAAAAAATGAAGAAGTAATTTTAGGATTTTTTTACGTGCCTACAGGGGTTCTCAAGAGCAAGAGACCCCCGCGCGGCCTCAAGAAGTTCCTACAAATTCGTGGTATCCTCCATCTGTAGTAAGCTCACAGAATTCCCCCTCCCGCCCTCCAGCGCCTAGCAGCAGCTCTTCAAACTCTTTCACGCATATGCATGGTGATCGACCTCAGTCATTCGGTAACGTTCCACCTGCAGAGGCCGCAGCCATTATTAATTCTTTGAAAGACAAGAGGTAGCATTCATATCAATCACTATTCGGTGTTTAATATTTTAGTTGTTTTTCTTTTGGTTTAAGTATTGTGCATTGAAAATTTTGGAGATGCAGGATAGCTTAATTAATCAGAAGATATCAAAACTCGCAATCCATTAAGAAAAATTATCAAATTCATTTATTTCTGTAAAAGAGGGGTTATCAGTTCTTGCACACCAATACATTCATTCATCAAGATATTTTAAAAAATTCTGAGGGAATTTACATGCATAATACTGACTACTGAGAAAGGTAAAAGTTAATTAACATGTGCGCACTCAAGTGCCTTTTTCTCTACTCGTTATTAATCTCTATGACTAGTATCTGAGAACTAGTAATAAGTATGATTGTTACTGGTTGAAATCAACTCTCTTTGTGTTGACCGGCGAAAGAGCTATGGGTGGTATGAAGTGGCGGTAGCATCCATAAAATTAGCTCTAGAAACTATGAGAGGAATTATGAATATTTTGTATTTTGTCCCTTCGAATTTATATATGTATAATTTATGACTTTTTTGATAGAATTGATTGTCTTCATAAAAGTTAAAATTAAAATAGAGAAATTCAAGCTCTATTATAGATCTCTATGCTTTACAAATTTTTAGTAAATAAACTTTACATAATATTTTTTTATTGTAGGTATATTAGACTATCAGTTGTAAAAATAATATCCCTACAAACCCTAGATCAGGGCTTCACTGCTGGTGCTGACTGCCTTAGATTATTGGTTATTACTTTGTGCGTTCTCTTACGGTGATTGTCCTGTTAAGGTTGATTTCGTTGTATGTTGACATGCATCCTGAATCTCTGATCCAGCCATATTTCTAATATATTGGTTGTAAATTTCAGGAACATAGAATTCTACTGATAACTTGTGCACTGGAACTTAATGGTTACCCACTAGTTTGTTTCTGATTGGTCTGTTGTCTTGTTATGTACTTCTTTCAGTGTTGATGAATTGAGGAAACTTTTGTCTGACAAGGATGCCTATCAGCAGTTGTTGCATTCACTTGACATGGTCAAAACTCAGAACAGTGTGAGCTACAAATACTACCTTTCTTACTATTCTATATCTCTCAGAATTTTTCTACCTTTTTTAACTATTCTATATCTCTCAGAATTTTTGTTTATGATTCTATTTGCTCTTTATTGTTTATGTCTCGTGGAAATTTTACATATATGTATGTATTCTTTATCAGCCTTGTTATCGGTCTCATATTATAAGACTTTTGCTTATTACTTTTATAACAGGTCTGGGAAGAACTTAAGAATGAAACTCTGCAACTTGCAAGTAAGTTTATTTGCTTTCTGTTTACCAAGCCTTATATTCATTCATTCCACTTCTTTCTACAAATATATATAGGCTTGTTTAGTTAAAGCATGTAATTTTCTTGATCACTTATTGGATTTGATACACATAATAAAAGAATTAAATCAGTTGTTTAAAAAATAGGAATAGTTAATTGGAAAGTATTATAAGAAATATATAGGATCTTAATCAAATATTAAATTGATTATTACATCATCAATTACAATCAATTAAAATCAATAGTTATAAATTACAATTGATCTTAATTAACTTTGATTATTCACAGTTGATTTTTATTTTACATAATTCGATTTTGAAACAAATATTGATATTAATGGATTCTAATTTACTAATTACAAATATAAAGTATATCTACAACTTAATATTTGGATAATTTTGTTGAGTTTCCAAAAATTAATGTGTTTTAAAATTTGGAAAAGTAAATATATTATTGTTTATTGTTTATTATTTTGGCTGATTAGAATATACATATACATATTAATTTGCTTACTCTTATATATATTAGATTATATATAATATCAGAGATTCATATATGGCTTAGCTCTATAGTATACAACTAAGTTGCTCAGACTCGGGTACGGAGTGTCGACACGACACATATCCGAGTGTCGAATTCGGCACTTTCAAAAAATTAGGTCACGGGGACACTGTCCAAAATATGGACACGGGTACGGGGATACGGCGTAATTTATATAGAAAAAAATAATAATAATTTTAGGCATCTTATATTATTTAATTTAAGAGAAAAAGGATCCTGAGATATCTCAGGGAACTTTTCCTAAGATACATACAAAATAACTTTAAATTTTAATGGGCCCGAGGGCTAATTAAAAAAATTCTGAATTTACTAAAACACCCACCCCATTTTTACATATAAAAGATAGGTATCTCAGGGAACTTACCTGAGATATATCTCAGGCTCCCTACTCTCTTAATTTAATTAGTATTTGAACAAAAATTTGTAATTTTTTATTACGAGAATAATTTTTTTTTTAATGACCAGTACAGTCCATAGGAGTTTAATACATACTGAATTACTATTACTAATACTTAAAAGGTGTGTTATAGACTTATAGGAAACAGGCGGTTACACTTTTTAATAAAATATTAATTTTAAATATTAATGAACCTAGCCTTCCAACAGTCCAGGTACATTCATTGTACATTGTACAACATTACATATTCATTTCAAACCGGACCCGACCCATCATAAATCGTACCCGAATTCTTATCTTAATATAATCACAGCTATTCATTCAAACTAATACCCACATATAGATACATGCGTATGTATGTATATCATCTTCTTCTAGGTTTTCCCCCCTTTTCTTCGATCTTAATAATTCTTTCGGTGACCTTGAAATTTCTTCGGTGACGGAGGAGTGTCCGTTTTGCAACCAACGAATTCGTCCTGTATCCCGGGTCGTGTCGACACGGGTACGACGACCGGAAGTGACGAGTAGGAGTAACGCAGGTATACAGTAAAAAAAGTTTCTCTTTAGTCCTCCAAAGAACAAAGAAAAAGTTTATCTTTAGTTTTACAAAGAAGAAAGAAAAAACCCGTTCTTCAGTTCTATGCAGAACCATATGACGCAAGTTCAGCTATTAACGTCTTCAATAGGTACAATTTGATTTTTAATATAGATTGTTTTAGTGTTCTTTTTGCCTTTTTGGTTGTATATAAGTTGTTAATTCCTCATAGTTATATACTTTGTTAATTTTGCATATTCAGAAAAAGAAAACAAAACAGTAAAGAGGAGTTTTGCTACAGCAATTTGTGAACAAATCTCGTTTGGAACATTGGTATGTCTTAAAACTATGTATTTTTTTTTCATCATGCTCAAAAAACATACAACTCAAGCAATTTTGTACATGATTTTCAGAGAGTACCGGAACCATTTGCAAAGGAGTTTGGCAAGAACATTTCTCGAGATATCAATATAATATGCAAGAGAGGTGTAATGTGGAAAGCGCTTTATGATAGTGGGCGACTTAAAATTACGGGATTAGAGGAATTCATGAGGATTCATAGGGTGAAACAAATGTATACTTATTATGGATTATTTGCCTTAGTATACTCATTAATACAGTAGAGTATACAGTTGTTTCACCTTATGAATCCTCATAAATTTCTCCAATCCCGTAATTTTAAGTCGCCCACTATCATAAAGCGCTTTCCACATCCCTTGCATATTATATTGATATCTCGAGGAATGTTCTTGCCAAACTTCTCTACAAATGGTTTCGGTACTCTCTGAAAATCATGTACAAAATTGCATGAATTGTATGTTTTTTGACCATGATGAACAAAAAAAAATACATAACTTTAAGACATACCAATGTTCCAAACGAGTTTTGTTCAGAAATTGCTGCAGCAAAACTCCTCTTTGCTGTTTTGTTTTCTGAATATGCAAAATTAACAAAGTATATAACTATGAGTAATTAACAACTTATGTACAAACAAAAAGAACACTAAAGCAATTTGTATTAAAAATCAAATTGTACCTATTGCAGACGTTAATAGCTGAACTTGCGTCATATGGCTTTGCGTAGAACTGAAGAACAGGTTTTTTCTTTTTTCTTTGTAGAACTAAGGAGAAACTTTTTCTTTGTTTTTTGAAGGACTAAAGAGAAACTTTTTTTTACTGTATACTATAGAGCTAAGCCATATATGAATCTGATATTTAATATATATAAGAGTTAGCAAGTTAATATGTATATGTATATTCTAATCAGCCAAAATAATAAACAAGAAGATATTTACTTTTCCAAATTTAAAACACATTAATTTTTGGAAGCTCAACAAAATTAGCCAAATATAAAGTTGTAGATATACTTTATATTTGTAATTAGTAAATTAGAATCCATTAATATCAATATTTCTTTAAAAACCGAATTATATAAAATAAAAATCAATTATGAATAATAAAAGTTAATTATGATCAATTGTAATTTATAACTATTTATTTTAATTGATTGTAATTGATGATGTAATAATCAATTTAATATTTGATTAAGATCCTATATATTTCTTATAATACTTTTCAATTAGCTATTCCTATTTTTTAAACAATTGATTTAATTCTTTTATTATGTGTATCAAATCCAATAAGTGATCAAGAAAATATATACATACACACAATATATATATACATACGCTGAAAAACTGAAGAAGAAAGAAGAAATTGATGACAGATTAGTGAACAAATCGATTCATATATATACAAATCCTTCCAAATCGATACCTATATAGAGGGGAGGTAGAACGAAGAGGGCTTACCGGAGATGGAGCCGGCGATAACGGGGACGACGCAAGATGGCTGAAAAATTACCCCCTTCCCGTATCCCCCATGAATCCTTGCTGAAAAATACAGGGATACGCCGGGTGGCGCACTCGGTACGCACCCCGCCGCACCTGAACCGCACTCGGTGCTCGGTACGGTATGGTACCTTGGAGCCGCACCCGTGCTACCCAGAGTTAAAGTGTCATATCATGTCGTCTTCTTCAACGTGCCTCCCAGCTCTTTATTTTACTGAAATGAGTTGTAAGAAAAGAATATCATTGTGTATCTTAGGTCACTGCAATCCAAAATATTAACCTAAATATGTTAATAATGCAGGGGAGAACTTGGAAAAAGAATCTTATATAATGGAGTTGAGAAATCAGGTAAATCTTGCAAATGTCATTAATACGTGAGGCTTCATCATTATATCATTCAGTGTGACATTGTTAATTGTATACCAAGGCATATTGTTTTTTCGCTGCATTGCAGTGTAGAATTATTTGGACAACTGAACTGGCAACTGCCCGAGAAAGGCTAAATGAGCTTGAGAGGCAAAAATCTGAGATCATGATGTCATACTCCCCACCATCAATGCTCCAGCGCATTCAAGGTAAATCAATGATTTTCTTTTGTTTAAATTTTATGAAGAGTTAAAATCATGGCAGCAAATATTGGAAAATAACTGACACATATGTAGGCAGTTTAGAGCATCTCCAATGGCGTTAGCTAAAAATTATTGGCTAAATTACATAAAATATTGATTATGTAAAATTTATCGAACCTGTAAGACATTGTGTTCCGAGGGTATTGGCTATATTTTAAAAATGACATGTTCTTAATATTTTAAGTTGTTATTAATGGAATATATAATTTTAATATAGAAATAAGTGATGTGGCAATTCACTACATGTCTCTAGAGGTTCGACAAATATAGCCAACATCAAGAGATTATCTATAATTATAGATAACAGTTTTGTCCCATTGGAGTGTAAATTTTTTTACACATTCTTTATAATTCTTTTTTATGGTAATTAATTTTAAAATTTAGCTAATGGATCTCTCCCATTGGAGATGCTCTTATAATTTACTTAAGTTGTATTGCAACTTTTATCAATATATTGCAGAGACAATGATCAAGACAGATGAAGAATCTGAAACCCTCCACAAACTGCTGCTTGATAATGAATGTGATCTCCCAGTCTTCATACAGAAATACAAAAAGCTGCGGAATACGTATCACAAATGCGCTCTCACCCATCTGGCAGCTAAAACATCTTTGATGGGTTGAGGAGGGAATATGTAATAGTACCTTTTGATGAATCCTTACGTCATACTGTGTTGATGTTTATGGAACATGTGTTTTACCACCGGTCTTTATTCACCTTAGTCATGTTGTTAATTCCTTTGTATAAACTGTTGTAGATGCCACCTTTTAGAGACCTTTCATTTCCGTTTGGTTGAACTCGGCAAATGATAGTCTGATTCATGTAATTACTAGAAAACAGTTTTGGAAGTCCATGTTTAAGCTTAAGATTCTTCACTGTATGGTTAACATTGCTCATCAGTTTATGTTAAAGCTTAAGCTTCTTCATCGTGAAGTTGGTTATTGCTTACTCGCAGGCACAGACCATAAGTGCATAGTAACTGCAAATTTGATTTTGGTAGTTGCATACTTGCATCTCAATAGAATGTTGTAAAGATAATTTTGATGTATGCCTCGGTTAATCTTGAATTTGCATATTCAGAAGTCAGAACTCAGCCCTTTGTCTCTGTTGGAGTCAGTTACATAATTGTCATAACAATCAAAGAGACTTTAACCTGGTTACTATTCAGAAATAGGCTGTCAGCAGATAGGCTATGGATGGAATTTGATGTATTCAAATTAAGTACTGTGTTTTGAAGAAACGAAACTTCCGATTCTCACTTGAATGAGAATAAACAGTAGAACTAATCAAAGTTACTATTTTGGTTCTATTAAAAGACAGAGATATAATTCTATGTAATCAAATCAGATCGAAACATAATAAATCCATGTATGTTACATTTTATATCTATTAATCAAAACTCGATCTGATTTCTGATCCCTGGACAAACCTAGTCAGAACATAGAAATGAATAGCTTAACTAGTTGTTTGAGTTTATTAGACTGAGCATCTGACAAAGAGCTGAATCAAGTGGAACCTACATTAACAGGACCATCAATATTTGGTTCCGGTTTCAGTTTTATCGGATTCATCGCATGTGGGACTTGTGTAGTAAAATGAATGGAGCCGGTATTTGGTGATATTTGGGTTCACTGTAGTTGGTACGTCAAGCCTGACTCCTGTCCATCCACCATTAACATCGGTGGCAATGTTGCAGACAGGGTCCGGTGAATAAACAAGCCTGACAAAACAATCCCTGGGGTTGAGCTTCTTGCCATCGATGTAACTGCTAACAGTAAGCTCGTATCTGCCCGTTTCAGCAGTCTCGTCGGTCCCGTAGTATACAGCTTGGCTTCTACCAAAACAGGTAAGTGATACTCTGCTACCTGCATCATCAGACGATGCAAGTATCTAAATCAAGAACTGAGTTCTGAGAAAGAGAGGGGGAGGGGGAGACAATGAGATATTTACGCACAAGAAGAATAGTACAGAATACAATTTTTTTTCCGGTCTTCCAAATTATTGGCTTAACAAATAAGTGACATGACTTTGATCAGATATTGAACTTGTAACTTCTAAAATAGTCGGTAAATTAGCTTACTTTTAGAACTCTTTTGATCCACTGATCACGAATGACAAAACTATAATAACATTTAAAATTTTAATATCTTGGCAGTGGTTATTTACCTTGGATAGGTTTGGAATGACTGAGCCCCCATCCCTGGGTGCAGTCCTTGCAAAGAACTTCACCTCCCACATTGATTATTGAGACATACACTGCTGGCCATCATTATTCCCATATGTGTGCTGGCCATGTGGTCAAGACAACTCCAGCAGCCCCCCATGATAGCTCCATGCTGCACCCACATCTACTCCATGTGCAGTCCAGAATCATGTCCAGGAGATGCTCTTCACGTGCTGCCATGTTGCATTATCTAGCTAGTCTTCTCTATTTATAGTCGGTTGTATTGTCTTTGTATAATTAACCAATTCACAATGTAGTCTCTTGTGTTTCCAGGTTGTTTAACAATGTAGTTCATTACTTCTCTTGTTCTTCATATTATGTACTCTATCTACTGCATATCAGATTATCATTTCTCTATCATGGTATCAGAGCACCCCTCTCCTAAGAACCTAGGCCATGGGCCTTCTTGGTCACCCATCCAAACTGCTGCTTGTATCATTTCTGTTGCTCCATTGCCATATCAAGGGCTCTACCTGCTGTTGTCCAGCCCTCCTTACCAATGCCATAGGTTCATATGCAAGTTAAATGCTTCCGTTTCTCTCCACCATTAACTTGAGGGAGGATATTGAGACATACACTGCTGGCCATCATTATTCCCATATGTGTGCTGGCCATGTGGTCAAGACAACTCCAGCAGCCCCCCATGATAGCTCCATGCTGCACCCACATCTACTCCATGTGCAGTCCAGAATCATGTCCAGGAGATGCTCTTCACGTGCTGCCATGTTGCATTATCTAGCTAGTCTTCTCTATTTATAGTCGGTTGTATTGTCTTTGTATAATTAACCAATTCACAATGTAGTCTCTTGTGTTTCCAGGTTGTTTAACAATGTAGTTCATTACTTCTCTTGTTCTTCATATTATGTACTCTATCTACTGCATATCAGATTATCATTTCTCTATCATTGATCACCCCATCATTTGAATCTCCAGCAACATTCAGGTTCACGGAAGCCGTTAACACGGAAAATGCAACGATCAGTAACACCATTTCTCTCATATCTCTCTCTCCCCTTCCCTCTCTCCCTCTCTCTCTCGTGAACCACTAATGTTTCTACTTGCAAAATGTTGGCACATGAATACATATTTATAATAGAAAGAACGCGTTATAAAAGCTACAATGATGGAAAATTCAAGCCATGCTTATGGAAAACATAGATTACATTCCCGGAAAGGTTTTTATTTTTAAAGATATTACCCTTTCAGTGTTCTATACTACTGCAACACACTTTTAGAATGTTATCCTTTTAGTGTTACATACTATGTACTGCAGCAATACATGGATAGCCAAGACTGTTGGATAGTATATTTATCAAATGTCTTAGTTTCCTCGGTTTCTTGATTAAGAAACCGAGGAAACTTCTCTATTAATCAAAAAGTTTTTGGACTAAGTTTTGGAGGGGATGCTATCTCTTATGATGTTCAAGCTGTACTCTTGAATGATTCTAATTTATGGAAGATCCTTTTGTTTTTTCAAAATTAAAGAGTAGTTCTATGAGGATCACTCATTCACTCCTCTAGCCCTATGTTATATGCACTGAGGAAGGGGACCACTTCTTATCCAGCCATCTTCCACACATTCTAATTGCTATGCCTATCTATCTATCTATCTTGTATTAAGACAACTAATATTTCATACAATGACCAGAAGACAAACTAAAATTTAAGGAGCATAATGGCGTCTGCTACATCAGCATGTCTACTACCAAAATCAGTTCTGCCGAAATTCTCATATTCACCTACAATTTCTGCCTCCGCTACTCATCTCACCAATGCATCTTTCTTCAATACTGTCACATTGTCTGACCAACTTTGTCATGCACACCGGCCTTGTTTTCGACAATATGCTAAAAATAAGAATGAATGGCTGGACCCTTTTGATTACGGAGATGATCCTGACATGGAATATGGATCAATTTTTTCAGATGGTAAGCAAGACGAGGATCCAAGACCACCTGATAATCCTGATAACCCATATGGCTTCTTGAAATTTCCAATGGGATACAGTGTGGAAATTGCTTCACTAGGTTTGAAGATTAGAGGTGATGTTAGAAGATGTTGCTGTGTGATTTCTGGCGGGGTTTATGAAAATTTGTTGTTTTTTCCAACAATTCAGTTAATCAAGGCGCGGTACCCTGGTGTTCAAGTGGACGTCATAACATCACCTAGAGGAAAACAAACTTATGAGTTAAATAAAAATGTCAGGTGGGCTGATGCTTACGATCCAGATATAGACTTTCCTGATCCCGCAGAGTATACTGATATGATTGGAATTCTCAAGGTTGGTCATTTCTTATTTGCTGCTTTGGTTAAATAAATTTCGCAATTTTTAAAGTCTAAGCTTTCTTTAAGTTAATAGATTTGTGCTTTCAGGATAAAAGAACAACCAAAGCAATTCTAATATTAATAATGTTACCCACATTTTCTTGTGCTCACTCGCAGAATAGATACTATGATATGATCTTATCAACCAAACTAGCAGGGATCGGACATGCATCATTCTTGTTTATGTCCACTGCAAGGGACAGAGTTAGCTACATATATCCCAATGTGAATTCTGCAGGAGCTGGTTTGTTCTTATCTCAAACGTTTACACCTGATAGCGTGAACCTCTCAGATGGCGGATACCATATGTAAGTTGTAGGGAAAGAGTTTATAGAAAAGATTGATTTGTTGTCTAATATCTGGTTAATTAGGTTAAACAACTTTTCTTATTGAAGACGAAAATTTAGAAAACGTGGAACTTCTATATTCATTGAAAGGGATGTATTTGCTTAGTTGGTCATCGGATTGCTTAATCTAGGTACCATCAAATGACGGATTGGTTGGGAAGACCTGCTCGTGGTGTACCAAGAGAACCCCTGCCTCCACTAAAAGTATCAATCTCAAGGAAGCTGAAAGACTACGTGATGGAGAAATACACAAAAGCTGGTGTAGAGAAAGGAAACTATATTGTGATTCATGGGATACAGTCAGATTCAAAAGCTTCAATGCAGTCCAATGGTGATACTGATAGTTTGCTTCCCATCAAAACCTGGGCAGAAATAGCCAGCTCCATACGGTACATTAGAAATAAGTTTTTTTTAACCATAAGAATAGACATGATTCATATCTGGAGTTTAAAACTTACTTAGATCTATATAAAGTCAGACAGCAATGGATGTCACACATAGCATACAGTCCTGGATGCAAATGCTGAAATACTTCGATATTAATAAATTTTTGGTATGTGGTTTTTCAACAGCGGTGTGAAGCCAGTTTTTGTAATTCCTCATGAGAAAGTACGGGAAGACGTTGAAGAAATTATTGGAGAAGAAGCCAGTTTAGTATTCATCAGTACTCCAGGACAGATTATCTACCTCTATTTGTTTCATTTCCATCATACAAAAACATCATTCTATAATTTCATCCGCCTGAAGTTTAGCCCTAGTTTAAACCTAAAAATGGTTGTCAAATATATAACATATAGAGAGTTTACAGAAGAAGCAAAGATTGTATATATTTGTGTATATTCTAGTGAGTATTACATTAGGAGAATAGGCTATTTATAGAAGAACTAAGACACTGCTAGGTGTTATAAGTCTATACTAGAGTAAACATTGTCAAGGACGGTGCCTAACTTATACAACATAGTCAAGGACGGTGCCAACTTATTTGACACTCCCCCTCAAGTTGATGCATATATATCACTCATGCCCAACTTGCCAATAAGTGGATGAAGCATTTTCTGATTTAAACCTTTGGTAAATATGTCAGCTATCTGGTCCTCCGATCTTACAAAGTGAATACCAATGGTATCATTATTGATCTTCTCTTTTATGAAGTGTCGATCAATTTCGATATGTTTGGTCCGATCATGTTGAACTGGATTATGTGCAATGGCAATAGCGGCTTTGTTATCACAATGTAGCTTCATTGGAGTTGTAGATGCAAGTCCCAATTCTTCTAGGAACAATCTTATCCACAATAATTCACGTACACCTTTAGCCATAGCTCTATATTCTGCCTCAGCACTAGATAAGGCAACCACAGGTTGTTTCTTGCTTCGCCAAGTAACCAAATTGCCACCAACAAATGTACAATATCCTGAAGTAGATCGTCTGTCGTCTTGACATCCGGCCCAATCTGCATCTGTATAGCTTTCAACCCCGAGATGATTGTTTTTGGTAAACATTACTCCTTTTCCAGGAGCAGCCTTAAGATACCTTAATATCATATAAACTGCATCCAGATGTGGTTGACGAGGATCATGCATATACCTGCTAACAATTCCCACTGCATATGATATGTCTGGCCTTGTATGTGCAAGATAAATTAGTCGACCAACTAACCTTTGATATTGAGATTTCTCAACAATTTCACCAGCATCTCCACAAAGTTTATGATTTGCTTCTATTGGAGAATCTGCAGGTCTACATCCCAACATCCCTGTTTCATTCAGAAGGTCAAGTGTATACTTCCGTTGTGAGAGGAAGATACCACCTGGACTTCTAGAGACCTCAATACCAAGGAAATACCGTAGTTTTCCTAAGTCCTTCATCTCAAATTCAGAGGCAAGCTTGCGTTTAACATTAGCAATCTCACATGTGTCGTTGCCGGTGATCACAATATCATCGACATAAACAATCAACACTGTGATTTTTTCATCTCGTCTTTTTACGAACATGGTGTTATCTGAGTTGCTCTGTTTGTAGTCAAATTTAATCATTGCTCCCTGAAATTTGCCAAACCAGTCCCTTGGAGACTGTTTTAACCCATAAATAGTCTTCTTTAGCTTGCATATTTTCCCAATGGTCGCAGCTGTAGAAAAACCTGGTGGAATATCCATGTAAACCTCTTCTTTCAGGTCTCCATGTAAGAATGCATTTTTTACATCCAATTGCTGAAGTTCCCATCCAAGATTTGCTGCACATGATATCAAGACTCGAATAGAGGCCATCTTTGCCACTGGAGCAAAAGTTTCTTGATAATCAATCCCGTAAGTTTGAGTATACCCTTTTGCTACAAGTCTTGCTTTGTACCTATCAATCAGCCCATTAGGTTTCTGTTTCACAGTGAACACCCATCTGCATCCTACTACCTTTCTTTCAGCAGGAAGATGAGTTAACTCCCAAGTGCCATTATGTTTCAAGGCATTCATTTCCTCTATCATAGCATCTTTCCATTTAGGATCACATAAAGCATCCTGCCAAGTATGCGGAACAGAAACACTAGACAAGGATGTCACAAAAGCAAGTGAAGATGGAGATAGTGCATTATATGATATAAAGTCTGAGATAGGATGGTTAGTGCAAGCACGTACACCCTTTCTTATAGCAATAGGAAGATCTAAAGTAGGATCAAGAGTGTTACCGTTATCAGGCTCAATTATAGGAGCTGTAGGATCTGCCTCGAGGTCAGAGGTCTCTGGATGTGGTAAAGTGGTGATATCTTCATTGTTCCGCCTAGAATATGTAATCAAATCTGGCCTGTCAAACCTATTTAGATCATCTAACTCACTACCCAAACGTGGAGGGATGGATGATGTGTTTGGACTAGTGTTTGGCACATTGATGAATGGAAGGAATTGAGACTCCTCTATCGCTTTACTATCAAGACTGTGTCGGTTAATCTCCCCCTGAAGCAAGGAGGAGGATCCGGGAGAGAAGTAAGAAATAGACTCCCAGAAAGTAACATCGTGACTGACATATGTGCGATGTGAGGGAGGATGATAGCACTTATACCCCTTTTGAGTTGGTGTATAACCAATGAAAACACAGCGGAGAGCACGAGAATCGAGTTTATCCCGAGAGGGGGAATGATTATGAACAAAGCATACACTCCCAAATAACCGAAGAGGCAATGGATGGGACGAAGGTGCAGGAATAAAGGACAACGGTGTTCTGAATTGTAGTACTTTTGAAGGGAGACGGTTGATCAGATATGCAGCAGTCATGACTGCCTCACCCCAAAGATATTTAGGGACATGCATAGTTAATATGAGGGACCGTGCTACCTGTTGTAAGTGACCAATTTTCCTTTCAGCAATTCCATTTTGCTGAGAGGTTTTAACACATGTAGTTTGATGAATAATACCCCATGTGTCCAAATAAGATGTAAACATTCCGGCATACTCGGTACCATTATCACTTCGCAGAATTTTAACAGAGGCATTGAATTGTGTTTGAATCATGTGGTGAAAGGATTTAAAACATCCGAATACTTCACTTTTGTGTTTAAGAAGGTATACAAAAGTAAGTCGAGAATGACAATCAACAAAGACAACAAACCACCTATATCCATCATGTGTAGGATGACTAAATGGACCCCAAACATCAGTATGAATAGTAGAAAAAAGAGTAGGACTTCTATTATTTCTAGATGGATACGGTGACCTTTTATGTTTGGCTAATTCACATGGTTCACAAAAAAATTCTTCCTTTTTACATTTTGATGCTAAATTCGGAAAGAGATGCGACAGAACACCAAATGAAGGATGGCCTAACCGTCTATGCCATTGATACAAGGACTCTAAACTGGGATTAGATTTAGATGAAACCTGATAACTTGCCGATGGCGAAAAATGAATTCCCTTCCATAATATAGAGGCCATCTACCACTTTACCACTGCCAAGGACCTTGCCTGTCGCCAGATCCTGAAACACACAGTGAGAAGGGAAAAATGTTACTGAACAATTAAGATTTTCAGTAATTTGATGAACCGATAATAAATTCACTGATAAGGAAGGAACATGTAAGACAGATGATAGTGGTAGTGAAGGGAGACAGTTGGAAGTGCCCCATCCGTGAACGGGCACATGAGTTCCATTGGCAACACGAACACTCTCTGTTTTATTGATGTAGTGATATGACTGCAGTAAACTGGAATTGCCAGTCATATGTTCTGACGCTCCCGAGTCAATAATCCATGAATTAGGTGAACTGTGAGAGACAGAATGACAAGAAATACTCGAATGAAAAGTATTTGTTGGTACAAATGAGGCTGCAGTCATCAACTTTATATCAGAAACCAACTGTCGAAAAAACTTGAGCTCCGAAATAGTTAGGCCGGAGTGAGTTCCAGAAAAATCCTCTTTCATCATGCTAAATAAATCCGGAATAAAATACCCGAAAGATAATTATCCAACAATTATAGTCAAGTCTTAACTTGAACTAAATCAATATCAATTTAGCAAATTTATGCTAAATTTGAAAGCACTAGTATAAATGAACAGTACCGTATGTATGAACAGTACTTCGTATGAATAGTCTCGTATGAACAGTACTTCATATGAACAGTTCCGTATTTGTGAATAGTACCGTACGTATATGTGAACAGGGAACCGTACAGTATCTCTGAACAGTACCGTACGTATATGTGAACAGGGAACCGTATAGTATTGGTGAACAGTACCGTATCGGTGAACAGTACTATTTATCGTCTTCAACCTTGAGATTCTTTCGGCAGTCCGTACGGCTTCGTCTGACGTCGGTTTTGTATTCCGAATATACCTCCGAACTCGTCTCGACGTGAGGAATCTAATGATATCCTCAAAACTGAGTTTCGACCACCTTTGTAAAACTCGAAATTTTCACTGGGTTTGTAGTTTTCTTGAAAACTTAGAGCCCCAATAATAATTCTGATGAGCACTTTCTTGCTTTGTTATAACCCTCTCTGATACCATGTCAAATATATAACATATAGAGAGTTTACAGAAGAAGCAAAGATTGTATATATTTGTGTATATTCTAGTGAGTATTACATTAGGAGAATAGGCTATTTATAGAAGAACTAAGACACTGCTAGGTGTTATAAGTCTATACTAGAGTAAACATTGTCAAGGACGGTGCCTAACTTATACAACATAGTCAAGGACGGTGCCAACTTATTTGACAATGGTTGAATTAAAAGCCTTTTCCAGAGAGGCTAAAAAGTTGCATCAACTGAACAACTCTGTTGACTATGATAGACTATATAGTCATGGTGACAATTCCTCCACTTCTCGCTGTATGAAACCACACATCGGCTAAATATCAAATATCTCATGCAGGAAAGGAGTTTGGAGCAATCATTCCGGAAAGAGGTATTCGTCAGGGTGATCCCCTTTCCTCTTATCTCTTTCTTATTTGTATGGAAGGTCTTACTGCATTGATCAAAAATTATGAAAATCGCCGCTTGTTGACTGGTATTAAAGTAGCCAGAGGAGCCCCTGTCTTGTCCCATATGTTTTTCGCAGATGATAGTTACATCTATAGCAAGGCAAGTGTGAAAGATGCTGAGCAAATTATAAATATCCTTCAAGTTTTTGAGAAAGCTTCAGGACAGAAGATTAATGCTGAGAAGTCTTCAGTGTTCTTTAGTCGCAATACTGGGCAAAATGTGAAGCAGGGAGTTTGTAACATTCTAAATTTTCAGGAGGCCACAGAAGGAACAACGTACTTGGGTCTGCCAAACACAATGAGCAGGAACAAGTCTGCAGTGCTAGGTTATCTTAAAGACCGAGTAAGAGATAAAATTCAGGGGTGGGATAAAAAGACTCTTTCTAAGGGCGGTAAGGAAATTCTTTTGAAGATCGTTGCTCAGACGATGCCAAATTACGCTATGAGTACTTTTTTACTTCCAAAGAAATTGTGCACTGACATTGAAAATATGATGTCGAGTTTCTGGTGGAAAGCGTCGACAAACAAGGCTACTGGTATAAGGTGGATGAGCTGGGAACGTATGTGCAGGAAAAAATCACAGGGTGGGATGGGTTTCAAAAGCTTGTTTGACTTTAATGTAGCTCTTCTGGGGAAACAAGGATGGCGTCTTATGACTAATGAAAACAGTCTGGTTGCACAGATTTTCAAGGCACGTTATTACCCCAACAATTCTTTCCTGTCAGCTTCGTTGGGTAATAACCCCAGCTACATTTGGAGGAGTATAATGGAAGCACAGGTGTTGCTTAAAAAAGGTGCTGTTCGTAGAATTGGTGGTGGAGATTCAGTGAGTATTACGGACGATCCTTGGTTACCAAGTGCTGAGAATTCCTATGTTCAGTCTACCCATGAAGCAATAACAGGCAAAGTAGTCTCATTCTTAATGTGTCCAGGGCGAAATGAATGGAATATGGGCCTGTTAAACGAGTTCTTTACTGAGAGAGACGTCAATTTAATTAGAACAATCCCTATTCGTCAAGCAGAGAATGATTCATGGTACTGGAAAGGGGAAAAACTGGGCAAGTACACAGTAAAGAGTGCCTATAATATGCTTCATGAAGAAAGATTCATCAATGGTCTGAGCAATAATTCAGGATTCTGGAGAACTATATGGAACTTAAAGATCCCACAAAAAACAAAAATTTTCATGTGGAGAGCTTTAACTAATTTGTTGCCATCGAAAGATCAGCTTCGTGTGAGGAGGGTAGAGGTGAACCCATTCTGTCCAGTCTGCAACTTAGAACAGGAGTCAACCTTTCACTGTCTTGTTATGTGCCCAGTTGCAGTACAATGCTGGGGTGTATCAAGCTTTAATAAGGTATCACACACTGCCACGGACTATATTAAATGGATGGAGGAGGTGGTTAAAGCGTGTAACAGAGACGAAGTAGCAAAGATTTGTATGCTATGCTGGTACCTCTGGAAAAATAGAAACGACATTGTATGGAATCAAAGAAGTCTGGAACCTTTGGACATCGTTAGAGCAGCAGAAATCTCTCTTAATCAATGGAGATGTGCGCAAGACAAGTCATTTGACAATTACCTTGGGTCTATGACTCAAGCAGATGGCAAGACGCACTGGGAGCGACCACAGATTGGTAGGATTAAGATAAACACTGATGCAGCGTTGTTTGAAGAGTCTAACAGATATTGTTATTCCATGATTGCACGGGATCACTATGGAGCTTTAGTGGAAGCAGCGGCATACTGTAAGCAAGGAACCATAGAACCAATTATGGCAGAAGCTCTCGGAATAAAAGAAGCTCTAAGTTGGGTCAAAAAAGGAGAGTATAATGGGGTGATAATAGAGTCGGACTGTCTTGCCTTAATCCAAGCCATTCGCAGCGCAACTGTTAACCTCTCGTATCTAGGCAGAATAGTTCAAGATTGCAAGTCAATGTTAGTTTCTTTGAAAGAACGTAATATTACGTTGAATTTTGTCAAACGTTCCGCGAACAGAGTAGCTCACTATATAGCGAGAACTACTAGTTCATTAGCTGAGCGTAAGTGGAAAAGGGGGGATGCCTACCTGAATTTCCATCATGTACTTACTGAAGATTTGAATGGTTAATGTTTTCTTTTCGGGCAAAAAAAAAAAAAAAAAAAAAAACCACATTTTATGTATATCATGGATATATTAAAGTTTGAACTTTCCTACAAGGCGAGACTCATGACAATAGCTTTTGTGCTGTGCCTTTTTTTGGAGCAGTTGGCTGCTCTCATCAACGATTCAGTCGGAGTAATTGCTACAAACACAGCTGCTGTCCAACTTTCTATTGCACGGGAAAAGCCATGGCAAGTTTTATCAATAAGAAATAGAAATCTCATAAGAACCTACCACAATACATATCTTGATGCAGAGTTGTACATATCTTTGCGCTCTTACATGTTTCTGTGTTGTCTTCTCAACAGCATTGCCTTGTTCAGCTCCGAAGAGAAAGGGAAGCTCTTTGTTCCAGATGCAGAAATGAAAAAATGCAAGATTATTTCATCAAAGACAGGATTATTGGCAGATATTGATATCGAAAGTATCAAAGCTGCAGTTCAGATATTCGAAATGCCCCTAGCACTTGTATAGACAATAGCTTCTGTTCTATTGTACCACTTAATTCTCTAATATCAACCCAACCAACTCGATTAATCATACCAAGTTTACCTACAGACATTTTGGAGGACACAAAGTTGCAAGTTACACCTACAAGTGTATGCGATAGATTTGCCTTCATAATTGTCACTCTCTCTCTCTCTCTTTTTTTTTGCTAACTGACATAATTATCTACACTGCCTTTTTTGTGATGATTAATTTTCTGAAGAATGAAGCTGTTCTTATTAGAACAAGGGATATTCTCAATAGTGCATTGTTGCATTGACTTTTTTCCGGTGATGCCATTTCGTATTTTTGACCTACTCATGATGCACTTAAACTTTTGATATCATTGGAGAAAATCTCCGTCGATATTCTACACTCTCGAAACAATGAACAATTTGGTATATTCATCTTCAATCATCGTTTTTTCACTCTCTTCTCTCTTATCGTCTTCCTTTCACTATCTTCTTTCTGGCATCAACTGTAGCTTTTGCAATTTGTATATTTAATTGTTTGCAGTTGCAGACTTCTACTTGTACAAACTAATTGCATGCAGTTCTGCTTTTGCTAGCTGCATCTTTATATACTAAACAGAAAATAGGAAAATGCATGCTTGAATTTGCTGCGAGTTAATTAGACCGAGCATGTTACAAACAGGTGAATCAGGTTGAACATACATTAAAGCAAAACTGAAAACAAAGCAAGAACCGGACCATCAATACTTGGTTCCTGGTTCAGATGTATCAGGTTCATCGCACATGGGAGTTGTGTAGTAAAATTTATCGAGCAGATATTTGGTGAAATCTCGGTACACTATAGTTGGTTTGTCTAGCGCAACTCCCTTCTGACCACCACCAAAATTTGTTGCAATGTTGCAAACAGGGTCCGGTGAGGAGACAAGCCTCACAAAGCAATCTTTAGGGTCGAGCTTCTTGCCGTTGATGTACTTGTTTAAAGTAATTTCGTATTCCCCTGTTTCATCAGTCTCGTCACTCCCGTAGTACACAACTCGGCTTCTATCGAAACAAGTTATTGATACTCTGCTCCCTGCATCACCAGACAATTCAAGTACATATTAAGTCCGTCCTTTAAAATTTAAAATTTTAAATTGACACAGAAGTATGAGATACATGTTAACTCATAAGATTCTGAAATATTAGTTAATAAACTTATTACTAGAGCTCTTTTGATCGTGATCGCAAATTCAAACTAAAATGTTATCGAAACTAGATTTTCGATAACATTTTAGTTTTTCGAAACTAAGCTTCGAATGTTTATCGAAACTAGATTTTCGATAACATTTTAAAGGTTGTTTACCTTTAATAGGTTTGTCACCATTAATTCCATTCATTCCAGCCCTGGGTGCAGTCCTGGCAAACAACTTTACCTCCCACATTGATCACCTCGGCATTCGAAGCTCCAACAATGCCCATGCTCATGGAAGCCATTAGAAGTGAAGATGCAATGATCAGCAACACCATTTTTCCCATCTTTCTCTGGTGAATCATTAATGCTTCTACTAACAAATAGTTGTCAATATATATAGAGAGTCTCTCATATCATTGCTTCAGATCATAGTGGAAGGGCACTACTTGTGACGTGCTTACCATTTGTTTTTTTTAAACACGTATGAACAATGCGGCTCATCCAAAAGATTCTTCATCCACCAACCGTATATCCATTTTAATATAAATTTCACTAGCAATTCTTTTCAAATGCATTAAAACCAAATCAAGATTCAAGTCTGTTTCTGTAAAAAGGTACCCCAATTTTTTCTGAAAAAAATTGTTTATACATTTAAAAATTGCGGAAAAATCATAACTGACAAGTTTTAATGAATATTTTTGCAACACATAACTGTAATAGAGAGGCAGATGCTAAATTTGTGGCTGATACGAACTCAAGAATTCTCGCAGTCCTGTTGTTTACGATTTCGTTTGGGACAATATGTTGGGTATATTACACTAAACAACGCAACAATGGGAGAGTTATATTATAATTAACAAGAACAAGGAAGTTTAATATATCGGAAGAAATAATTTTCTTAAAAACGATCACATATATCAAGGCTAAATTCTTGTGTCCTGTACAATATATGTGAAAGTTGGAATGCTCAATCTTCATTCGTCTTTACTTGACGATCACACACTCTCTTGATCAAAAGAACAATGAGAAGAGGAAAAAAGAGGGAACCGATGATGCAAACCGTAATAGCGAGGGCTGGCGAGTGAGATAACACCACATATGTTCCGGCAATAAAAGTTAACATCATTGCCATGATAGAAACTATATTGAACACAGTTGATGCAACATTAAGTTTTGCCACTTGGTGATGATCTTCGCTCATAGACCCAAGGAAGTAGAAAAACAAAGAAGATGTTGACAGTAGTAGTGCTATTGCATCTGACACCATAAATGCATGAAAAGCAGCTTTTTTGGAAAGAACCACTAGTCCTTCGTCAACTTGTTCACTTTGACGCAGACCACCCGGCATAGTAAATCCTACCGTAAAAGTTACTGTAGTTATAAGTGCACAAACTATTATCTGCGTATTGGTCCTCTCTTTATACTTACTTAGATTTTCTTTCTTCTCTTTTTCCATTTGGGTATGCTTTTCAGCCTTCCACGATTGTTTCTTGTCATTGAATTTCACATCTTTGGCCTCTCGTTTCCTGGCTTCCACTCTACTTTCTAAAATATCCCTTTTCTTCTTAGGGCTTTTCCACCAAAATATCCAAGACTGGTTAGTCTGGGCTTCATCGTCAAGTGCAAATTTAATTTTTGCCTATAATCAAAGGACAACCAGTAAGTACATATGATTGTATAGCAAGACTCTTCACTGTAAAATGATCCTAGTTTAGATTCTTTTTAGATAGTGATAACAATGTTTTCCATTTTTATTAAATAACTCAATGCAATAATTCATTCCTTGCGGCCCTCTTGTACTCTATCCAACATGCTGACCGGAATGGAATGTAAAAAGCCAAGCATTTGCAACACATCATAGGACCAACGAACTAGTTTGAATAAATTAGTCAAAATTAAAAGTTATGGTTTTAAGTACCTGGTCGGCAATAATATCCTCACTAATATACAGCATGTCACGAGGAGTCCAATGTTCCTTGTTTTTTGTCATTGTGACAACTCTTTCATATTTTATGAGTTCCGGAATAAAACAACCACGGAGGAAAAGCAGATGGAGAAATGTATTGCCACTGGCATCCTCCTGTTGTTTAACCATCGTCTCCTTATATATTTCAGGACACTTTTTCCAAATACCTTGAATCATCTTTTTATTATTTTGAGTAGCTGCTATATGTAATATATTTTGACCAAATTCATTGACATCTGTGTATGCAGCAGGAGATGATGGCGGCCATGATTGCATAAGTTGTATCACCATAGAAGTATTTCTTTTTTTGGCTGCTACATGAAATGGTGTTGATAGCCTATTTCCATACTTAAATGGATGTCCAACTTTGCTTTGCGCTTCTATGAACACATCAACTATAATATAAAAATTTTCATATGCAACGTAGTGAAGCGGTGTCCACCCTTCATCTTCAGCAAAATTTACGAGGTGTGGTGCATCTTTTAAACGACGTATTATCTCATCTGAAAGAAAACTATTAAGTACTTGTACAACGTCAAGCAAAAGGCAAAAGAAAAAAAGATGCGCCATGAACTTAAATGATTAATCAATAAAGAATATAGAGTGTGCAGATTATAAACAATTATTCATATATGCACATATTACACACCTTTATCGTGCTTCCTAATAGCAAGAATCAAAGAGACCACACCCTTGTGAACTCCTACTCTTCCCCCTTCAACAGTTTCCTTGGATTTGCCGAAGAGTTGCCAATTTGTCTTACCCTTATGAACTCTAAATTTTCCAACTTCGTACTTTTTAGAGAGTAACTCGACCATATCGGAGTTCTTCTTGTCATCGGAGATGTAGATTAAACGCATGAGACTATTCTTTTTATTTCCACGAACATAGGCCGGATCACTTTCGAATAAAAGTCTAACCACTTCCAGGTCATTTTTCCCTACAGCCAGATCTAAGAGAGAGAGTCCGTCCTCGTCAGTTCTATCAAAGAAAGCTTCAATACGTTGATTTTTTGCTTGCTCAATGAGCAGCCTAATCACATCTCTATTTTCTTCCTTCACTGCAAGTCAAAGTGCAAATAATGTTTATTTATGAGTCCACTTTATGTTTTTTTTTTCAGGAATTCTATTTTTTTGCCACCTCCGTCCCAGAAGTGAATGAGCCACTTGGACGCATTTCAATGCGCTTGGTTGAGTTACTTGTAAATAATATTTTTTTCGATTTTTTTGTTTTGCATAAAAATTTCCCTATATATGTATGTGATAAAAAAAATTAATAAGAAAAATATAATTCATGAAACTGCATGTTCAGTCGAGGGCTTAAAAAATTGAAATTGTTTTCAATATAAAGGAGGTGGACTCTGTTATATTTTGACTAAAGTCCGACTAGTGAGAGAAATTGTATAGCATTTAAAAAAAAAACTAGATATAGGTTGGTTTCTTGTGAATCTTTTAGGCAGCTAGAAGTATTAAGAAAGAGTCTCAATGCGTAATACGTACCTTGATGGAAATTCGAAATAGCAGCATGCAATGCGGTACTACGTCCAGGTCCGTCCAAAGATGGAGCTGTGCAAGTTGAACATATCACCTTTACTATATTAAAGTAGCCATTTTCGGCAGCTATATAGATTGGAGTTCTACCACGATTGTTCTTAATATGTCTATCATCTTGGTCGGCCTCTACTAATAGCTTAACAATATCCACGTGACCATTCTCAGCTGCACAGTGCAAGGCAGTGTCCTCATCTTCATCTCCTAGCCTAAGAAAAGCTTGAAAGGAAGTTACCGGATTATCATGAGTATCATGATCATTAGGCAAATGTCTAGCTGCTGCATCAATGAGGACCTTAGCCACTTCAGTGTGTCCATTGTATGCTGCCAAGTGCAAAGCAGTGTCGCTATTGTTATCTCCTTGCCTAAGAAAAGCTTGAAAGGAAGTTACCGGATTATCACGAGTATCATCATTTGGCAAATGTCTAGCTGCATCAATGAGGACCTCAGCCACTTCTGCGTCTCCGTTGTTTGCTACGTAGTGAAGTGCAGTCTGTTTATATATATTAAACTTGACCAAAAGATTTTTGTTTGCAAACTCCTTCAGGAGGAAACGCACACATTCTGTTTTACCAAGCGCTGATTCGACGTGAAGGATAGTAAGTTGGTAAAAGAAGTACAGTTTATCAGCTTCCATCTCCAACTTAGCTATGGCATCAGCATCTCCAGCAATGGCAGCATCATAAAAGGCATATCTGTCCTTAATTTTATAGAGTGCTCCACCAGGGCTCTTAACTATATATAAAAAATGTGTCAAATCATGGATTTAGTATAAAAAACAGAAAGAAGTATATATGCGAATCGAGTTTAAACCTTTTACATTTAGAAAAAATAAAAAAAGGCCTATACCTTGGTCGAGATTGTCAATACGCACAACAGTATCACCACAAGGTCCGTCCAAAGAGGGAGCAGTGCAAGTTGCAGAGATTATCTCTGCTATATCGTTGTACCCTTTTTCCACGGCTATGTACATTGGTGTTTTACCTTCATGGTTTTGAATATGTCTATCTGTTGGGTCAGCTTCTACTAATAGCTTCACAATTGCTACGTGACCTTTCATAACTGCTGCATGTAAGGCAGTGTCCATATCTTTATCACCTTGCCTAAGAAAAGCTTGAAAGGGAGTAACTGGATTATCACGAGTATTAATATCATTAGCTGAAGAAGGAGGCAAATGATCTCTAGCTGTGTGAATGAGGACCTCAGCCACTTCAGTGTGGCCATTATATATTGCCAAGTGAAGTGCAGTTTGTTTATATATAGTAATCTTGGTCAAAAGATTTTTGTGTGCAAACTCCCTCAAAATGAATCGCACACGCTCTGCATTTCCATTGCTGGCTTCGGTGTGAAGGATAGTGTATTCATTTTCGTCCAGCTTATCAGCTTGTATCTCCAATTTAGCTCTGGCATCAGCATCTCCGGCAATGGCAGCAGCATACAGAGTATCCAGATTCATGACTATATATATAGTATTATAATTCTACCAGGGCTCCTGGATATATAAATCGTGTTGATGGAAGAAACTGTTTGCAGGTGCTAACTCCAATGCTCTTCCCTTTCCTTAACCCCTAAAATAGGGATTATTAAAAATATAGGTAATGAAAATTATGTTTCACTCCAATCATATACCCTATATTCCTACCATATATTTTAAAAATAATTTTTAATGTAGTTTTTTGAATTTTAAATTTTGAACATTCTTATAAATTAACCAATGAGGTGGAGGATAGTGGATAGATGAGGTGGAGGATATAGGGGTTCTAATTTTGATCCCTTTAATAAGAGATTATATTTTCTCTTCCCTACAAAATATAGGGGATGAGGGGTAGGGTTGGAGCTTTATTTTTAAACTAAAATCCCTATATTTATCCACCTAGGCACATTATAGGTAAGGAACATGGTTGGAGTTGCTCTTAACATTACGTTTCCATCCTCTTTTATAGAATACTAGCCTGTGATAAATTATCTTAAATTCCTAATTTTTAACTTTTTTAAATGAATAAAATCTTGAACCACCAAGTTGTATATAATACTATATTCTCGACTTTTATTTCGATTGTTAGTTAATAGACTCCTAGTATATAACTTCAATAATAAATTAAATTAATATTTAATTTTATTATTTTAATTAATTAAATTTATATAACTTATCTCTGGTAATATAAGAATAGTTATATTATTAATTGTATTTATTATTAATCTATTATAGATATATTTTAAATATTAATTAATGGAGCCCTAAGTCCTATATTCTCGACTTTTATTTCAATTTTTAGTTAATAGACTCCTAGTATATAACTTCATTATTAAATTGAATTAATATTTAACATTATGATTTTAATTAATTAAATTAATTAATATTTAGTGGCATACCGCTGTATACATGGCATACCGCGGTATACATTAATTAATTAATTAATTGGCATACCGTATTTTAGTTAGAGAGGACTTGTTTCATTAGTAGTTCTTATTCTTATTGGCCTTCTATACACTTAAAAAATAGTTTTTAAAGTAAGATCAAATAGTAAAATAAGTTATTAATTAATTAATTAATTAATTAGCATACCGTGCATACCGCGGTATACATGGCATACCATTTAAAGGGGATCTCCTTTGTAGGAGGTCAAGGGTTCGACCCCTGGGTGTGTGTGAGTTTAGTTTGTATTAGTTTCCTTTCTTTGTATTTGTACTTGTATTTGTATTTGGCCGGGGGTCCTTCGGAAATAGCCTCCCTATTGTATAGAGACATGGTCTGCGTACATCTACCCTCCTCGGACACCACTTTGAGTGGTATTATAACTGAGTAAGTTTCGTTCGTTTTTTCCTCGCCCACTTTTCCATCTCTGTATTCCCCTACTTTTTTTTATTCCTCTTTTCAATTCTTTCTTCAAGGATTCTATTTTTCTTTAATTTATTATTTTTCTTTAACAGCTGCATCTTTGGACAAAAGAACAATAAAGCACCAACAAATTCTGCAAAAGAGAAAAGTAATAAAGTTACTCTCTCTATTTTAAAATGTTTTGATTTTATAGTTAAAATTAATTTTTTTAATTAATTTTTTTTATGAATTAAAATTTTGATTACATATTTTTATTTATAAAAAAATAAAAATTTAAAAATAAAAATTTTAACTATGCAATCCATGAATCCACCTAAAAATTCGTATAGAAAAGTCAAATGACTATAACATAGAGAGTATAATAAAATACTCCGTAATTAAGCAGTGACTTAACACTGACAAGTTATATGAAAAAAGAATAATGTTCCAATATATATGCCATTTTGTCGCTTTGATTATTTATTCGTTTGTCTTCCTATACAAGACGCTTAAATAATGGAGTAGGGTTATCTTCCTTCAGCAACACAACTTTTTTCCTGCGGAAAAAGTTTAGGACAACTCCAATAATAAAGCATATGCTCCATTGGATATATTTCACCTTTTATTTTTACACATCTTGTAATTACTCAACTACCGCTGATTTCACAATATCATGGGTACTTACTTTGTTGCCACTGTGAATCCCTTTGGTACTTGACCTTTGAAAATTGCCCAAGGAAAATATTATCATGATTATTATGATTAGCTGAAGAAGAAGGAAAATATTGTCTAGCTGCGTCAATGAGGACCTCAAGCACTTCGGTGTGTCCAAATTTTGCTGCTAACAATTATAGATATATTATAGATACTTTTTAAATATTAATTAAAGGATTTCTAAGTTTTATGTAATACTATATTCCTGACTTTTATTTCAATTTTTAGTTAATTCTTTATTATAATACCTGTATGAATTATTTTAGAATCAATCACAACGTATTCCTAAATTTTTGACCAATCATGTTATATTAAAAATTTTCCTTATTTACATTCTCACCCTACTTCATTAACTAAACTATGGTTAGTTAACACTTGTGACGACCCCAAATCCACGATTTGTAGACTTAGGTCGCCACTTACCGTCAATACCTGCCTTATCCACAAATACATTACAATGCATAATAAACATAAAGGTTTTATCGTAACAACAGTGGTTCCATCCCACACGTCCAAGCATCGACATATCTCTGAATAAAGAAGTTGGAATTTAAAAGCTTGAGATATTGGTCTTACGCCAATACGATACCCCACAGCGCGATCAACCGCTGTGTCGCAAGTACCGCACACCCGTGATACCCCATAGCACGATCACTACTATGTCGCAGGTATCATTATATCATTTTGCTAGCAAAAAGGTGGTTGAAAAGTCAACCTGGCAACTTTGGTGTCAAAATGTTAATATTTCTCTTTCGATACCACGAGTTTATTCCCCGTGTTGATCTGAAAGAAAACCCATGGGCCATCTCCCATGTTGACCAGTGGATTACATGATTTTTCCTCCGAATAAGATTTATTGATTTGGATTCCGATTCGATGCTGGCCGACCGCTAGTCTACACTTTGTACGAGACCGACCTGAACAATAGGCCGTCACAATATTTTCAAAAGAAACTAATTTATTATAATGACACGAACAATATACCAATACAAGACAATAAGGTAACAACCTTGCACAAGTAAGGTTCGTTGATTAGAATAAATTATATAGAGTCGTCTTGAAATAATAAGAACGACTCGATTCAGAAAGAAAACCTTCAAATACGCAAGAGTAGGTATTTTAGAGAAAATTCTGATGATATACTATTCTTCTATTCACTATTCTGGATGTATCTATTTTGATTCGAACAATGAATCAAATTTGAATATTGAAACAAAATTTATCGGATCTGAACAATAGATCCGATTGAAGTCAATAAAATCTAACTACCTCGATATATGAGCGTAGTTATAACTGAATAATATTTAAGGGTCATCTCGAACAATTAAGATGCCCTAGATTTCAATCAAATTACGTTCTATTAATTTATCGAAATTTTGGGAAAATCTCTAAAATTTTCTAAATCAATATTATGATAAACATGATATTTTATAAAGAACTTGCAATTAAGAACATATTTTAACAGAATAATATCTCAACATTTCTCGAAGTATTTCAAAATGAGTGAGGGTCAGAAGGAACTTGCCTCGATCTCGAAGTGCAGTGAATGTAGATAAAATTTATACTCTACCCGTGAACTTGGCTTCGATCTACGGCTCGAGAATTATTCTCTAAAAATGGCAACCAGAAATGCGTGAGCGATTCGTCAAAATAAAGTATTTCTAAACCGCTAATATAATATTAAAATAATAATAATAAAATATTTCTCGAAAATCTCTACCATAATTAACGGAAAATAATTCCCGGATAAATAACTCTTCTTCTAACTCAGGAACTAAATCTAGAAATATATAATATTTTAATATCCGTAAATTCCACTTAAAACGAAAATAGGGTTACCGTATTTAACGACAATTATCCATTTTTAAATCTCGTAAATAAATAAGTAATATTCAGATTTAAGCCTTTAAAATAATCTGATCCGATCCGGTTAATCAAAATAGTCCGAAAATATTTAATTTTAACTTTCCAAGATAAAACCTTATTTAACTCTATTTATTCCTAATTATTCCCTCTTTTATCAACGAATTATTAAATTAGCTCTTATAAATTATCTACATTTCTCTAAAATTCCCTAATTTAATTAATATTAATCTCCCTTTAATCTTACAACAAAATTATTCAAGAATCCATTTTTAATAAACTATTCATTTCTCACAGTTTTAAATAATCTTCCAAATTTAAAAAAACCAATTGAACCTCTTTTATTTATTTATTTCCCGATTAAAAAAGTCAGACAAAACAATTCTCGTAACTGTATTATGCTACCCTCAACGGTGCTTGGGGCCCACGTGCCACCACCACCGTCGAGCAACCCCCTCCCCTGCACTCTTTCTCTGCACGTCTCTCTTCCTCTCCTTATCTTCTCTCTCTCTCTCTCTCTCTCTCTCTCTCCTTCTCTCTCTCTCTCTCTCTCTTTCCCTCTACATCTCTCTGTACTCTCTCTCATCTCTACCCTCGATTCTCTCCGTCTTCACTTCTTCTCCTCACCTCTCGCTCTCTCTTCGTCCTCTCTCAATCTTCCATCTCTCTGCCTCCTTTCTTCCCCTATCTCTCTCTCTCTTCTCTACTCTCTCCTCTCTTTACTCTCCCTCTCTCCGCCCTCTCTCTCTTCCTCTCTTTAACTCTATCTCTCCACTCATGAAGGCATAAACAAGAATGCAATCAGTAACTGTAATTAACAAGAAAGGTAAGAACAATTATCTCTCACAGTAGCTTTAGCAAAGGCAACAAGAGAGAAACAAATCAGCTGAGTCACCAAGCCCTTCGAGAAGACTTGGCTATTCTTGAAGAGATTATTGCCCCACTTACGTTGTGATTGGGTTGCAGCAATATCGCTTCCAGGATAAAACAGCAACAGATCAAGGTGTTCACAAATACACCAGTGATCAACAGCGACCAGCATCTCAGTTCGTTTGAGAATTATGTGTTATATCTGTTTGTATTGAGAGATAGCAGAGAGAAGGCAACTAGGGTTTTTCGTATCCTTTGAAGTATATATCTTAACGTTATATTCTGTATGTATGTAATTCAAAAAATAAAACCACAGTGGCATCAGGATTCAGTGCTCGTCAGGAATTGATATCCATCAGGATTTGGGCCCTGTTTGGCAATTAGCTGATAGCTGATAACTGTTAGCTGATAGCGGATTGAATTAGCTGTTTTGACTAGCGGATTGAATTAGCTATTTTGACTAGCGGACTGAAATTAGCTATTTTGAATAAAAGTGTTTGGTAAATAGCTTTTTGAATAACTTTTTGTGACACATAGCAACCTCTAATTGAAAAAGCTTTTTCAAAATTAGCTTTTTGATCCCAAACCTCTAACAACCAAACACTCACATTAGAGGTTTCATTTGGTCAAACCTCTAATCTACCCCCAAACCTCTAATTTTATCCCAAACCTCTAACTTCCAAACACCCCCTTGATGTTTGACTAAGTCCATCAGGATTCATTCCAAGTACAGTACTGCTATAACAAATAAATCTGAATCCTGTTAAAATAATAAATCAATAATCTAGGTAATAAAATTCCTCGCCCAGGTCGCCTCACGTACGTGAGACGCCGAGACATTCGCCCAAATCGCCCTTCGACCCGTGCCATGGCGGCACGCGTGTGTGTATGCGCGAGGCCCACTTTACAACCATGCACACCCATATGCCTTAGTAGGTGTGCACTACACTTGCACATGGAGCTATATAAAGCCACCAACCTTTCATTACCAATTCTATGTGGGACTCAAGTTATTTCAACTAAATAACCCACATAACCCATTTCAAGCAAGCAACTTCAACTCAATTTATTTATGGATTCCACTAAGAAAATGTCTTAGATCCAAACATGAAAGTTTAAGTCCTCATTACAAGGAACAACTTCCACTTGTTAGCTTCCGAAAATTACATCAAGAACATATTTTAAATATGCCTCAAACTTTCCATTTTCTAACACAATATTCTAATCGAGCATACTGCCTTGGCTTTTTATAAGGCTGTATGATACCTCAAAACCCCACGAAGGAAGAGGTCAGCGTACCACGCCACAGATACCAGCAGCGGGAGTCGATTATTTTCTTAAATATTTGGTCACATGCCTTTAAGTTGCGAGAAATCTATAACATAGAGGTTAGGGCAACTACATTTCCAGAGCACACCACATTACAGAAACGTATAACAAGATACAGCACTTATCAGCCAGATTGAAATCTGTGTCGGATGAATGTAGGCGCTGCACAGTTTGCTTTACACTTCTTTGATCCTGGTAAGCTCAACTCTTACAGCAACTAGCTGGTAGGCAGATCAACCCCTGAGTAAAACTAGCATCTATGCCCAGAAGATAAAATGTTTGAGCTCCCACTATAAATTGTTAGTTCGTCTCCTACTTATGCTTGAAGGAAGTTGTGGCTTTTCACTGAACTCGGAACAATGAATTTAAAAATCAGAAGCAAAACTCTAGACTAGATAGAGTTCATTTGTACACAAAGAACCTTCAAACCATACATCCACAATAGGGTACGTGCAGATCCTCATTGTGTATGCATGGACATGACAGCAAGATTTTACATCAAAACCAACCTTCATCAAAGCATCCTCAAACTCTTCATCACTTTCCCATGAAGCCACCTGCATAAAGTAACAAAAACCTTCTTTTAAGGCCAATAGATTCCTGATATAATCTACAATTTACGATAAAGAACATCTCAAACTTTGTTGCGATTAAATTTCTGATACTTTACCAAGAGTTATTACGAGTCATTGTGATCAACGATCAAGGTGAATGTCGATGCTGCAACTCACTGGAAGCTGAGGCAGTATGATGGTAGAATGTGTGCAAATGTAGTTAAAGGCATTACGAGTCCAAGGAGAACTGAATTAAGTTTAGAATGAAAGTTGTGCGGCAGCGATTGTCGATTATGACCGACGGAATATGGTGTGTAATAGCCGAAAATCCACCATAAAAATTACACAAAAGAACTACTTCTTACATATTTAAGTCATTACATATAAATCACAATTCCATAAGGTCCCAAGGCCTATACATAGCAGCAACTACAATATTTACAAAATTACAACCACCAGGTCTAAGAGCTATTGTTATACAACAACTATTACAAAAGCACACATTTTTATAGAAGCGATATCTTTGAAGATTGGATAGCTGTTTACACTAAATCATGCAAGCCTACGTGATCACAAGTAATATAGAATTAAGTTGAGTTCGTTCCCACAGAGATCTGGTTTAGGTTTTAATTCAGTTAATGCACTTATGCAACAATGTATGGTTTTTATTCACTGCTAAGACAATTAACAAATTTGATTTTTGATTAACTAAGATTAACTAAAAAAACAAATTAACAAACTAAGAATTAATTAACTAACGAGAATTTAAATCGAATTACTTATATAAGAATAAACATGGGATCCTAACTTCATTAAATACTTCGCTTAGAGATGACGCCTTTAATCAATACTTGCGATGGTTTTGAAATCTGATCAGACAGCACGGAACAAGTATACGCTACTTCTCGGTATACGAATACCAAACTAAACATACATCCACAAAAGAGATAGAAGATAAATAGACACCAATTATGCTTAGACCCTATATCTCTATAAGATTTGAAAACATAATGGTTGAAGATCAAGTTGTCCATTAAGATCACATAGGGTAGCATAATATCTCCATTTACGCTACAAATCATGATGTTAAAACATCAACCTATCCTATGCTAGCATGGCAAGTTCTAAATCTCAAGATCCACTATCGTTTCGCAAGAGATTAACAAATTAGATGTTAGCTACGCATCTAAACAAATGAATCACAACCATACAAGAATATCAATAATTCACCACACATAAATCTTTAAAGCAATCAAACTACTAAGCTACATAGATAAATCCGTTAGAATCCCATGACAACGATTAGTTCGTAATTGAACCTCTCGTCATCATAGGATCAAGTGAAACCATGATAATGAAACAAGATATGAATTCTATGTTATAATATGCTATCTAATGATACAAATTACAATGGTAGGATGTGTTTAAATAGGCTCTAGAAGTCTTGCCCAGCAAGAAAAAACCTATAAATACAATTTAATTCGAAACAAGATAGAATTTCAGCCTTTCCCAGCCTCGCGCGCTGCCAACGCCCACCAAGCGTTTCCAGTACCCAGCATTCTGTCCAAGATTGTAGAAAATGTCCCAAGCTTCGCGTGGACTATAAGATCGTCCAAAACGGACTTCTAGAACTCCAGATATGGCCAAAACAGTATAGACTGCGCAACATAACCTGAAATCCGAATTTTCCACAATTTGCTCATTTCTCATCCATTTTCTCTTCCGATTCTTTTGCCACTTCCCGTTTTTCAATTCTTGAGCGTTATGATCTTCATGGTGGCCTAGGGAAATATGCCATCCTTCATTCCATTTGTGACAACCCGGGTCAAATCCCGAGCCTTTTTCGAAAATTGGGTCGAGTCCCGATTCCGAATCCGAAATAAGCCAAAGCATACTGGCCTAAATGCAGCCAACTTGGGTAATCCACAAGCCCACCACAGGCCCCCAAAAGATCATGATTTCTTGGTACACTTAGTAGTAGTACTTTACCTTATAAACTGAACAGAAGTCCCAAATCTCCTCGATTTGGGACTGGGGTGTTACAAACTCCCCCACTTAAACTCCTGACGTCCTCGTCAGGCCTGAACGGATATCTCATAGGTCCAAGATCGTTCCTCCCTAGCCATTGTGGGATAATACCGGCTGGCTTCGTGTCTCCACCTCCGGACCTCTGTCCATTGTGGGATAATACCACCAGCCTTCGTGTCCCCACCTTCGACAACTTGACGAATCAAGCTTTCGAGAGTCGGCTCTGATACCATATATAACAACCCGGGTCAAATCCCGAGCCTTTTTCGAAAATCGGGTCGAGTCCCGATTCCGAATCCTAAATAAGCCAAAGCATACTGGCCTAAATGCAGCCAACTTGGGTAATCCACAAGCCCACCACAGGCCCCCAAAAGATCATGATTTGTTGGTACACTTAGTAGTAGTACTTTACCTTATAAACTGAACAAAAGTCCCAAATCTCCTCGATGTGGGACTGGGGTGTTACACCATTGCTCAATTTTAACTCCAAGATCAATGAAAACCACCAATCCTAGCCGATAATTGCAATCCTGCACAACTACACAAAACACATCAAAAGTACAACAAACTTGAGGCCAAGTGAATCAATTCAAGCTGATATGGAATGCTCTGAATGGATATCAAATCCATTTATCAATAGTTGTCAAAGACATCGTGATGACTAAGAAGACGTGTAGCAATCATAATTGATAACATTTGTATAGCTGATATATAGGAGTATCAATTATCGATTGTACTGTAGCTGTATATCTTTATAAATACAGTTAGGTTAACCCTAGAAGGGTAATTAAGAAACGTATTATCATTTCATTGTAACCTAAGCAGCTCTCTGTGATATTTTACATCACTGAGAGAGGAGTTATTAATTCCATACAGTTTTTGATTATTTAAACGTTTGTTAATTGTTATTCTCTCATACAAACTTGATTATAATTGTGTATTCGGCCTAACAATTGGTATCAAAGCAGATCTGTTACTCTATACAGTTTAAGATCCACACATAACTATAATCAATGACAGAGATACCTCCTCCAATCTCTTGATCATTCAATCTGGAAGGTGAAGATGACCATGTTTTTGGAGGCTACAGATCCAGAATATCTTGACAGAATTTATGAAAGTCCTCATAAGCCTACAAAGTTATCTGTTGTTACTGCTGGTCAAGAAGCTAAATCAGTTCCAAAGGAGAAGAAAGATCTAAGTCCTGAGGATATTTCATCTATTGCTAAGGATGCAAAGGTTAGACATCTATTTCATAGTGCCTTAGACAATGTTATGTCTTACAAAGTGATTAATTGCTCAACTGCCAAAGAAATCTGGGATGCCCTTGAAGTTAGATGTCAAGGAACTGCTGCTATTAAGAAGAACAGAAGGAACATACTCACACAGGAGTATGAACATTTTGAGGCTAGATCTGAAGAAACCATGACAGAAACATTTGACAGATTCTGTAAGCTACTCAATGATTTGTCACTGGTCAATAAAGAGTATGATCTAGAAGACTCAACTCTCAAATTTCTTCTTGCTCTGCCTGAAAAGTGGGATGTAAAGACAACCACTATAAGAGATAATTATGATCTTGCTGACACTGAAATTGATGAAATCTATGGGCTGCTCAAAACTCATGAACTGGAAATGGAATAGAGAAACAGGAGATCAAGCAAGAAGACAAAGTCTGTTGCTCTTAAGGTTGAAGAAAAACCCTTGAAGAAGGAAGCATCAAGGAAGAAAGCTAAGGGAAAAGCTTTGGTCATACATTCTGAAAGTGAGTCATCAAATTCTGATGTTGACTCAAACACTGATGAATCATCTGACTCTGAGGATGATGAAGAAGAAATGATGCAAATGGTTGCTTTGATGGTGAAGACCTTCAAGAAGATGGGTTTCAAGAACTTCAAGAAAGGAAAAAGGTTCTCTAAGAAAGATTCAAATTCTGACAGAAAGAGTTTCAGAAAGTATGAGAGAAATGATACCAAATCTAGGAAGAAAGACAAGTCTGAGATTCAATGCTATAAGTGTAAGGAGATGGGTCACGTTTAGCGAAAAAAAAGGAGATGGGTCACTATGCTCCTGAGTGCAAGAAGGATAAAACTGAAATAACACTCTTCACAAAAGGCAGAGATTGGGTAGACACTTCAGACTCAGATGAGGATGTTAACAATGCTCTCATGGCTTCTAATGTGAATGAATCTGAAGATTCTGAAAACAAAGTACCCCTAACTACCTATGCTTATAATACTGATAATATATCTGAATTGAGAATTTATCTTAAGGCCTTACATATCAGTTATAGGGATCAAACTTTAGAGAATGAGAGAATCAAATCTGAGAATTCTGAACTTAAGAACTAAATTTGTTGAATAGAAACTTGTTAACATGCAACAAGTTCAGAAAGAAAGAGATGATGCTGTTTATCTAGAATAGGAGTTGCTTGGAAGATATAGGCAACTAGAATCTGAACTGGAGAAAGCAAATCATATAATTAAGACTTGGACTGATTCTGGAAAAGACACTCATGAGGTTTTTCAGTCAGACACAGTTGGTTTAGGTTACTGTGAGGAAGATGAACTTAGGTTTCAAAATGAAGTCAAAATTAGAACACATCTTCCATCTAGAAAATTTGTTACTGGAACAAGTGAACCTAAGTCTGAAGTTGAAAAAGAAGCTGTTAAGGAAGAATCAGTAAAAACTTGTGTTAAACAGATTAATATTGGTTTAATGACAGATAAACAACTCAAACATAGGCTTAAGGAGTTAAAATCTGTTAAGAAATAGAAAGTGTCCAGGAAGAATAAAAATGGTAAAGTAGGCATTACTAAAGGATATAATCAAATGCTTGCTACTTATGCTCCAAGAAAGACATGTCATAACTGTGATAGTACTAACCATCTTGCTAGTTTCTGCAGGAAAAATAAAGACATTAATTCTTTACCCTCCAAGTCTGGAGTAAAGAATGATTATGTAAAAACTAGACCACGGACTTTATGCAAACATTGTGGAAGTACTTGGCATTCTATTTATACTTGCAGGGATTATCATGCTATTTATCATAATTATTATGAACTGAAGCCCAATTTGAAATGGGTTAAGGTTAATTCTGCAAGTGTAAACTCTGAAAATGTTAGCTTAAACTCTGATAATCAGAATTTCGCTGCTAAAGCTAACAAAGTTAAAAAGCCAAAGAATCCAAGCAAGTCTGGATCCTTAAATCCGACCTTCAGTAAATGTTTGTGATTGCAGGGCATCAGGGAGAGTACCCTAGTCGTGGACAGTGGATGTTCAGGACACATGACTGGAAATAAAGCCCTGCATATTATATTGATATCTCGAGGAATGTTCTTGCCAAACTTCTCTGCAAATGGTTTCGGTACTCTCTGAAAATCATGTACAAAATTGCATGAATTGTATGTTTTTTGACCATGATGAACAAAAAAAATACATAACTTTAAGACATACCAATGTTTCAAACGAGTTTTGTTCAGAAATTGCTGCAGCAAAACTCCTTTTTGCTGTTTTGTTTTCTGAATATGCAAAATTAACAAAGTATATAATTATGAGTAATTAACAACTTATGTACAAACAAAAAGAACACTAAAGCAATTTGTATTAAAAATCAAATTGTACCTATTGTAGACGTTAATAGCTGAACTTGCGTCATATGGCTTTGCGTAGAACTGAAGAACATGTATTTTCTTTTTTCTTTGTAGAACTAAGGAGAAACTTTTTCTTTGTTCTTTGAAGGACTAAAGAGAAACTTTTTTTACTGTATACTATAGAGCTAAGCCATATATGAATCTGGTATCTAATATATATAAGAGTTAGCAAGTTAATATGTATATGTTCTAATCAACCAAAATAATAAACAAGAAGATATTTACTTTTCCAAATTTAAAACACATTAATTTTTGGAAGCTCAACAAAATTAGCCAAATATAAAGTTGTAGATATACTTTATATTTGTAATTAGTAAATTAGAATCCATTAATATCAATATATGTTTAAAAACCGAATTATATAAAATAAAAATCAATTATGAATAATAAAAGTTAATTAAGATCAATTGTAATTTATAACTATTTATTTTAATTGATTGTAATTGATGATGTAATAATCAATTTAATATTTGATTAAGATCCTATATATTTTTTATAATACTTTCCAATTAGCTATTCCTATTTTTTAAACAATTGATTTAATTCTTTTATTATGTGTATCAAATCCGTGATCAAGAAAATATATACATACACACAATATATATATACATACGCTGAAAAACTGAAGAAGAAAGAAGAAATCGATGACAGATTAGTGAACAAATCGATTCATATATATACAAATCCTTCCAAATCGATACCTATATAGAGGGGAGGAAGAACTAAGAGGGCTTGCCGGAGATGGAGCCGGCGATAACGGGGACGACGCAAGATGACCGAAAAATTACAAAAATTACCCCCTTCCCGTATCCCCCATGAATCCTTGCTGAAAAATACAGGGATACGCCGGGTGGTGCACTCGGTACGCACCCCACCGCACCCGAACCGCACCCGGTGCGCGGTACGGTATGGTACCTTCGAGCCGCACCCGTGCTACCCAGAGTTAAAGTGTCATATCATGTCATCTTCTTCAACGTGCCTCCCAGCTCTTTATTTTACTGAAATGAGTTGTAAGAAAAGAATATCATTGTGTATCTTAGGTCACTGCAATCCAAAATATTAACCTAAATATGTTAATAATGCAGGGGGGAACTTGGAAAAAGAATCTTATATAATGGAGTTGAGAAATCAGGTAAATCTTGCAAATCTATTATCTATTATCTATTATATATCTAATACACCAACCAACAGGGGGTTTCCCTGAGAAAATTTATTCATAGGCTCGGACCCTCCGAACCTCACTCCAAACCTAACTCTAAATATTTGTAAAAAGAATGTTATTCAAAGGATTCGAACCCATGACCTTGCATAACTAATGCAACACCATAACCAGTTGAGCTATGTGAACATTTGAGCTTATATTAAAAATCATTATCTACATACATAAACACATATATACATACATACATAATTATTAATTATACTACACATACATAAATAAATATACATGTATACGTACATACACACATACATACATACATACATACATACATACATACATACATACATACATACACTACATACATAATTATTAATTATACATACATAAACATAAATAATTATACATGCATATGTACATACACACATACATACATACATACATACATAATTATTAATTATACATGCATAAGTACTAGAGAATTTATCAAAAGTACCAGATTATCTACTTTAGTTTGCATAAATACGATGTTCTTTAATTTAGTGCAAAAATACGGAGCTCAATCTTTTTCTTGCAAAAATACGTTCTTACTCCACCCTCTCTCTCTTCCCATAATACGCACTCTTTCTTCCCATCTCTCTTCTCTCCCCCCCCCGCCTTCCCCAACTCCGACGTCGGGGCCGCAGGCCTCCACTTTCTTAGAAAGAACAAATGTTCCATTCTGAATCATATTTGTGTTTTCACTGTTGATATTTTGATCGGTGACGGAGATCTTCGATCGACCGGATAAAGCGGCATAAATACATGTGAATATAAACAGAAAAAGAGTGATATACTCGAGAATTTCCATTGAAAGCGTGTAACTAATATCAAATCATGAGATTTTGGTGGATTAAATTTGGGGTTTTTTGGCTAGGGTTTATTCAATTTAGTCAATGGAAATGAAGCAGATGGCTTGGAGGTTCGATAAAGATGGGGTGAAGGAGGTGAACGGAGGAGAAGCAGAGCAGCGGAGGTGGTGGTGTTTGAGTCGGCGAAAGGAAGGAGAGAAGATGGCAGGAGGAAATGGGTGGGGAAGACTGTTTTTTTTTTTTGTGTTTTGTGGTTGATTATGGTTGCTTGTGTAGGTTGGGTTACTGATGGCAACTTCCCTTCACTTTGTAACATATTCGTTTCCTTTGTATTGTGCTTTGGGTTTTGTTTTGATGATTCCTCCGTGTCTAAATCACGAACTCAGAAATTAGTTTTAGTCATCATTTTCAGGATTAGTTTGTATTTGTTGAGTTCTGAGTTCAATGGCTTCACCGAGTTTTGTTTTTTGATTTGCTGAGATTTGGTTTTGTTTTGGTTTCGAGTTAGTGTTCACTGTAATTTAGTTGTCTCTCTGTGTGTATTTGTGTATATGTGTGTTCTTGAATACGTACTCCTATACCTTCTCCGATCTTCAGCTAATTTTGGTGAATTTGGATGGAAATAAATAAGTTGTAATTAGTTGATTTGGTCAATTGAGGATAAGTTGGCTGAGGAAATTGAGCAGAGTAGGATTGCTCAGCTTGTTAATTTGAATCTGCAAAGTGGTAATGCCAAGAATCAACAAAAACTGAAAGGTTAGTTGGTATTCGTTGCTTGGTTTTATAAATTTCAATATGTATAGTATGCACATTACTTAAATTTTTGTGTGTGAATTGACTTGGAATAGTATCTATGGTTTTGATAAAGTTGATGGTTGATTTTATTGCTGCTTGCTGGGAAAGGATTGTCATTCATGTTGAAATCTAGAGCGTGTACTACATTTTGTGTGTGTTGAAACTGAAAACCAATGTAAGAGGACACACACAACACTTAAGTTGCTATAAATATTCAGCTTTTAGTTTTACATTACAATGTTGAAAGTAATGTTGAAAGTGTGACCTTATGCTAGTGCTCGTATTGTTTGCAAAGTGTTTGATTATATGTCATAAATAAGTAAAGTTGATCTTGGTTGCTTAGATTGGTTGATAAATCCTCTAAAGGGGCTTTTTTGATAAATAGAGAGAGGAATGGTTGTTGTTAGTTACCGATTTGATGAATGTAAAATTTAATAATGGCATTAGTGGTGGTAGCATTGGTGGTAGATTTAGTAGTGGGTATGACGGTGCTAGTGGTGGTATTGTTGTTATCTTTGGCAGTAGAAGTGGTAGTAGTTTTAGTAATTGGATGACAACATCATTTTTTGTTCCTCTTAGGGGTAACTAGAGAGAACTTCTGCTTTGCAATCAAATTGCGGAGGTTGATTTCACTTCATTCACTAACATGATAACTTATTCAGTTGGTGTATTTCAAAGTTTAAAGAACACTAGATGTAAAAGTTGAGTTACCTAGAATATGGTAGATAACTGATGCAGTATTGAGATTTTACGTAAAAATTATTGTATACTTGTATTTGGTTGCATTAGATTGTTTTTCAGTTGATTTTATGTAGAAAGGCCCCGCAGGGGCACACTATCTCACCAGCTCATTTTTTGTTGCATTTGGTTGCAATTCTATATTCAGTATTGATTGTATTTTAATCAGGTCACTAGCTCACTTTATTTAAATTTAGATATTAAAAGTTGTTACTTGCAATGCTATCTTTGTTTATTAATGATATTGTGCAAGAGCTTGCTCCTGATTTTGATATATCTACTCTTGGACAACTGTAAGTGCTTATTGCGTTTCTTAAACTAATTATACTGGCTTGCCTATAGAATAAGTTCATATTGTTGCACATTGATATTGAAGATTTGTCTGTGTTTGACAGAGTTGTCTTCAATGTAATGTCATTGTTCTAGTTTCTATGTTAATTGTGATAATTTAATGACATTATTTTCCTAATTTAATGCCATTGCATAGAATTTGCATAGTCACTTCTTGGTAATAAGCTGCAATTTTTTTTTTTTTGCAGATCTCCACAGATGCTTGACTCCCAACAAAATTGTTCTATAATGTAAGAAGATTGTCATTTTCTTCTTCCTTGTCCTATTGCAGTTTCCATTGTATTTTAAAGAGTTGTATGCAAGACACGAGTAAGAAATAAGTGATGTTCATGTGGAGTTTTTTGGGATCAAATGCTTGTTTCAAATTTGCCATTTGACTTTTTGGTGTTTAATTAGGAGTAAAAAAGCAATTGTTATTTACAAGTTAAATTTAAATTCTTATATCAAATAATAAATTCGAAATAAGTGGTGTTGTTTTTTTTTTCCTCTTTTAAGATGAGTAACAACTCATATGTTCAAGTTCCTACATTAATCTGTCAGTTTAATGTGAACAATCTATTTAGCATAATCTTAGGATGGCATGGCCAAAGTTAAGGGCGAGGTTCAAACAATCACTTGTCATAGTAGTATTAATTAATAGTACAATTTGTCATAAAATTACATATTACGGTTACAGTACTATGTGTAATATTAATATTAAACATTTTAGTTGTTAGATCATAAATGAGTAGATTAATAGAGATAGAGTATTTTGTTGAATTTTCGGGTAGACATATTAATGTATTCCCAACATTAATGACAAATTAATGCACTCTAATGGAGACAAGTGGGATGCAACGATTGTGTGGTATAAGAGATAGAGAGTTGAAGGGCTTAATAATGTTTTTCTAAATTGATAGCATTTTGCTTAAAACAGTACATAAAGCATCCACCTGAGTATTTCTACACGCAGATTCCAATGCAAGCCACAATAGAATGCTAGCAACCTGAACCTAATACTGTGTCATTCTCGGAAGTAGGTTCAAAGAAAGATAATTATAAGCAGACTTTAAGTTCAGTTTTGACTTGATACAAATAAATGTTGAAATAGTAATGTTCCTTTAGAAAAAGGTTGTTCAAACATCAAACTGCTATCGCTGCGATGCCCTGCAACCCCTGTCCATAACCCGATGAGAACTGCGAATCCGCTTGCAGTGTTGCATGGCTGATCATTTCATCGATTAGCCGGAGAATCCTCCTCCATCTACCAGCATTTCCGAGATGTTCCTCTTGCCTTCCATGAAAAATTATACGGCCTAAACGAAACAAGAAGAACCTTGAATTAAAAGTGTGCAAGATTTGCAGGAAATTGAGGAACACCATATCTCAAACTAATGCAAAGTTTAAGCACAAATGGATATGCCAAGCAAGGAAAAAATGAACTAAAAGCACAATGGGATGTGGTGGCTAAGAGCTTTTTTAATTTTACTAGAGCTAGCATATGTGACACCATAGCTACATCCAGCAGGCACAAATAAGGAGGATTTTATGATGGAATGCAATTATAATAATTTGAGCCAATTCATGCTTCAAAACCTCATTCGCTACTAACGGCAACTAAAAACAACACAATGCAACCAGGTAATCACACTTGTAAAATTAGTGCAGAGAACATTTAAAAAAAGTTCAAAACACCGATAGCATAGCATTTGGAGCCAGTTCATCGGTCGAAACCTCATTCGCAACTAATGGTGACTAAAAACAACACAATGCAACTACGTGATCTAAATTGCAAAACTACTGCACACAACATTAAAAAATAGTTCAAAATTGTGGTTGCATAGCAATTTGAGCCAATTCATTTTTCGAAACCTCATCCGCAACTAACGATGACTAAAATCAACACAATGCAACTAGGTGATTTAAATTGCAAAACTAGTGCACAAAACATTCTAAAATAGTTCAACACTGTGGTAGCATAGAAATTTGCGCAATTCATTTTTTGAAACCTCATTCGCAACTCAAAACAACTAGAAATAAGGTAACACAACAACGTGATTTCAATTGTAAAATTACACTAGGTTACAACCTTAAGGTCTGCAACATCTTTTGCAACTAAAAACAACCAAAATTACACACTTTTTTCAATCAAACAATTCAGCAAACATTTAAATCGCGTAGTCTATCGAATAACAAATTTAAATATTCATGCGATTCGAAATATAATTGCAACTAAAATCAACCATATGCAACTATTTTTTCAACTGAAATAAACCATATGCAACTATTTTTTGCAAGTTTTTTTTATAATTTAGTAAATCTGAATATAACTACAAACAACCATATACAACCAAAATCAACCAAAAACAACGGTGTGCACTAATATCAACCATAAGCAAAATTAACTAGAATTAACCCACTTACAAACAACAAAAACCAATTTTACCAAAACAACCCAAATCCACTAAAAGCAACCCAAATCCAACAAAAATAAATTAATTTTGAGATGGATGCCCCTGCGGGGCCTGCTCTACATAAAAGCAACCAAAAATACAATTGAAAACTTGAAATGATGAGTACAAAGTTTTACAAGAATATGACTTTGCAACCAAATGCAATCAGAAGCAGTCAATTGCAACTAAAATCAACCATATGCAACTATTTTTCCAACTAAAATCAACCATATGCAACTATTTTTGCATTTTTTTTTATAATTTAGTAAATCTGAATACAACTACAAACAACCATATACGACCAAAATCAACCAAAACAACAGTGTGCAACTAAAATCAACCATAAGCAAAATTAACTAGAATTAACCCACTTACAAACAACAAAAACCAATTTTACCAAAACAACCAAAATCCAACAAAAATAAACTAATTTTGAGATGGGTGCCCCTGCGGGGCCTGCTCTACATAAAAGCAACCAAAAATACAACTGAAAACTTGAAATGATGAGTGTAAAGTTTTACAAGAATATGACTTTGCAACCAAATGCAACCAGAAGAAGTCAATTGCAACTAAAATGCAATGAAACCAAAATCATTAACATCATTAACAACCAAAATCAACTTAAAGCAACCAAATCAAACCAAAGCAATCAGTTATAGTGGCATGCAAAAATCGACTTCAACACATCCGGAAAATTACAAAAAATTAAAGTAGAGTAGCAAATCAATCACTGCAACCAAACACAACTTTCATTTTCATTTGAATCAACGAAAATCAACTAATTTCTACCCAATCAAATTACACTAAACAACCAAAAAAAATGGGATTACATAAGATGTATCACGAAAATCAACTCAAAGCAAAAAAAAGCAACCGGTTGTAGTCTTATGCAAAACACTACAACTTATATATACATATATATATATAAAAGAGAATTTACAAAAAAAAAAATCTGCCTTACCTTCTCTGATCAATGCCGCCGACTTCGATCCCCACCTCCGACGTCGGGGCCACAGGCCTCCTCCGATCAACAGTTAAAAACTCGAAACAATTAACTTAAGTATTTAAATCCATCAAAAATCGAACTTAAATAAAAGCCCCAAATTTCGAAAATCAAAATTTATGCTGTTTATTTGTTTGAACAAACGAGGATGGGGGCTTCAATTACGTTGATGTGGTGGTGGTCAGCGACGATTTGAACGGGGAAGAAAGAGGGGAAGGTGGGTGGCGGTGAAAAGATAACAGGGGAGAGAGAACAGGGACGCGAGGGACGCGAGAGATAAGAGAGATAACATAGTTTTCCAAAGAGTCCGTATTTTTGCAATTAATATACTAGGGTAAAGTAAAATTGCAATTAGTAAAAAAGAGTGAAAGTAAAAATGCAAATTTTTACTTTTTCTAATATATTTATGAAAAAACCCCTAAGTACTATATACATACATTTATGTTGTATAATCTATTAATATTTCATTATTTGTAATATATTAATTGTTGTATAATTAATATGCATATTTATATATACAAACACATGTACAAACATAAATACATACATATATAAATTTATGTGGATATATATATAATAATATACTATAATATTATAGACATACATGCATACATACTATATAACATACATACATACGTACATACATACATGCATGCATGCATACATACATACATTTATGTTGTATAATCTATTAATATTTCATTATTTATAATCTATTAATTGTTGTATAAATTAATATGTATATTTATACATACATACACATGTACAAACATAAATACATACATATATAAATTTTTGTGGATATATAACAATGTACTATAATATTATATACATACACATACTACATATTTTTGTTTATATGTATTAATTTGTAGATAAATCTCAGTTGGCTTAACTCAGATAATGTATAATTATTAATTAGAATGTATATTTGTAGATAATTATTAATTATACATGCATACATACGTACATACATACATACATAACTATTAATTATACATGCATACGTACATGCATACATACATATATACATACATACATTCATACATACATAGTTACATACATACATGCATACATACATATATACATATATACATACATACATACATACATACATACATATATGCATGCATAGTTATGTTGTATGTATATATGCATACATACATATATACATACAACATAACTATTAATTATACATGCATACGTACATGCATGCATACATACATAGATACATTTATATTGTATAATCTATTAATATTTCATTATTTGTAATCTATTAATTGTTGTATAATTAATATGCATATTTATACATACATCCACATGTACAAACATAAATACATACATATATAAATTTATGTGCATATATAATAATCTACTATAATATTATATACATATATACATACATACTATATAGCATGCATGCATGCATACATACATAGATACATACATTTATGTTGTATAATCTATTAATATTTCATTATTTATAATATATTAATTACTGCATAATTATACATACATAAACTTGTACAAACATATTGGCTTAACTCAGATAATGTATAATTATTAATTAGAATGTATATTTGTAGATAATTATTAATTATACATGCATACGTACGTACATACATACATACATGTTAGATATAATTGATGTGATTTAATGTCAGTGTTTAAGTGTTACAGGTAAAGAGAGTTTAACTTGATATTGAAAGCAGTTGTAACAGAGTTTGAGTATACGCTGATAGCTGGAAGCGCAAACGCTGACAGAGGAAAGCGTAAACACTGTTAGCTGAACACATGGAAGCGCAAACACTGTTAGCTTGAAGAAAACAGAGTTTGCTAAAGTCTGTCTACAGGAAGCGTCTGCAAGTCAACAGAGTTTGAAGATTAATTTAATATTAATATGGAAGCGATATCTTTGAAGATTGGATAGCTGTCAAAGAGATTGAGTTGACTTAGAAGACGTGTAGCAATCGTAATTGATATCAATTGTATAGCTTAATTTTAGGAGAATCAATTAACGATTGTACGTAGCTGTATATCTTATAAATACAGTTAGGTTAACCCTAGAAGGGTATACATCGTGAACGAATATTATTCTTGTAACCTAAGCAGCTCTCTGTGATATTTACATCACTGAGAGAGGAATTGTTAATTCCAAACAGTTTTTAATTGTTAAACAGTGTGTTCTTGTTAAGTTACTCATACGTTACTTGATTATATATTGTGTATTCGACCTAACAAGTGGTATCAGAGACTAATCTGTTACTTTATTACAGTTAAAGATCCAAACACAATAGTAATCAATGGCAGAGATACCTCCACCAACTGAGAAAACCCCTACTACTGTTAGTAGGTATGAAACAATAAGGGTTCCAATACTTAGGCCATCAGAGTATGCAATCTGGAAGGTAAAAATGACCATGTTTCTGGAAGCCACAGATCCAGAATACCTTGATAGAATTTATGAAGGTCCTCACAAACCTACAAAGTTAACTGCTGCTGCTGCTGGTGAGGAATCAAAGGTCATTCCAAAAGAAAAGAAAGATCTAACTGCTGAGGATCTTTCATCTATTGCAAAGGATGCAAAAGTGAGACATTTACTTCACAGTGCATTAGACAATGTTATGTCTAATAAAGTGATTAATTGCACAACTGCAAAGGAAATATGGGATGCACTTGAGGTTAGGTGTCAAGGAACTCCTGCAATCAAGAAAAACAGAAGAAATATACTCACTCAGGAGTATGAGCACTTTGAGGCAAAGTCTGATGAAACCATGACAGAAACATTTGACAGATTCTGTAAACTGCTCAATGATTTGTCATTGGTTAACAAAGAGTATGATTTAGATGACTCAAATCTCAAGTTTCTTCTTTCTCTACCTGAAAAGTGGGATGTGAAAACAACCACTATAAGAGATAATTATGAACTTGGTGAAACAGAGATTGATGAAATTTATGGGCTGCTCAAAACTCATGAATTGGAATTGGAGCAGAGAAACAAAAGATCTAGTAGAAAGTCAAAGTCTGTTGCTCTTAAAGTTGAGGAGAAACCATCAAAGAAGGAGGCATCAAGGAGAAAGGCAAAAGGGAAAGCCTTACTCATACATTCAGAGAATGAGTCATCAAACACTGATGTTGACTCAAACACAGATGAATCATCTGATTCTGAAGATGATGAGGAGATGATGCAAATGGCTGCATTGATGGTAAAGACCTTCAAGAAGATGGGATTCAAGAACTTCAAGAAGGGAAAGAGATTCTCCAGGGACTACTCAAAGTCTGACAAGAAGAATTTCAAGAAATCTGAGGGAAAGGACTTCAAATCTGGTAAGAAAGATAAGTCTGAAATTCAATGCTACAAGTGTAAGGAGATGGGTCACTATGCTCCTGAGTGCAAGAAGGGTAAAACTGAGAAGGCACTCTACACCAAAGGCAGAGATTGGGCAGACACTTCAGATTCAGATGAGGAAGTCAACTATGCTCTCATGGCTACTACTCAGACTGAACATGATGATCTTAAGGTACCCCCAACTACCTATGCTTATAACACTGATAATATAACTGAATTGAGAATCTATCTTAAAGCATTGCATATCAGTTATAGGGATCAGACTTTAGAAAATGAGAGGATAAAGACTGAGTGCTCTCAACTCAAAGAAAGAAATAAACTTGTTGAGGAACAGCTAGAGAACATGAATAAAATTCAAAAAGAGAGAGATGATGCAGTGTTTATTGAACAGAAGTTGCTAGGTAAGTATAAGCAACTAGAATCTGAATTGGAGGATACTAAACACATCATTAAAACTTGGACACACTCTGGTAAAGACACTCAAGAAGTGTTTCAGTCAGATACAGTAGGTCTAGGTTACTCTGAGGGAGATGAACTTAGATTTGAAAATCAGGTAAAAGTTAGACCACATCGTTCATCTGAAGGTAATGTCATGGGAACAGGTGGACCTAAGACTGAAGCACAGAAAAAGGCTGTTAAAGAGTCATATGCTAAAACTTTTGTTAAAGAGGCTAACATTGGTTTAATGACAGATAAACAACTCAAGCATAAGCTTAAGGAGATAAAATCTGTCAACAAACAGAGATTGCCTAAGAAAAACAAAAATGGAAAGGTAGGCATAACATCAGGAATTAAGCCAATGCTTGCTTCATTAGCTCCTAGAAAAACATGCTTTAATTGTGGTAGCACTAATCATCTTGCTAGTTTCTGCAGTAAGAATAAGAACATTAATTCTTTACTCTCTAAAACTGCAGTAAAGAGTGATTATGTGAGAACAAGACCACAGACTTTATGTAAACACTGTGGAAGTACATGGCATTCTATTTACACTTGCAGAGATTATCATGCTATTTACTATAATTACTATGAACCCAAACCAAATTTGAAATGGGTTAAAGTAAACTCTGCAAATGTAAACTCTGAAAAAGTTAGCTTAAACTCTGATAATGTGAATTCCGCTGCAAAAGCTAACAGAATTAAGAAAGCCAAAGGATCCAAGCAAGTCTGGATCCTTAAAACTAATAATCAGTGATTGTTTGTGATTGCAGGGCAACAGGGTTAGTACCCTAGTCGTGGACAGTGGATGTTCAGGACACATGACAGGAAATAAAGCCCTGCTATCAGAGTTTGAGGAGAAGGCTGGCCCAGAAGTTTCCTATGGAGATGGCAACATAGGACATACACTGGGATATGGCAATATTAATCTTGGAAATGTCATCATCACAAATGTAGCTCTGGTTCCAGGACTCAAGCATGATCTACTATCTGTGAGTCAAATCTGTGATAGAGGATATCATGTAGATTTTCAACCTGAATATTGTCAAGTGATCAGCAAATCTACAGGGAAAGTTGCTCTAGTTGGAAACAGACACAACAACATATATGAAATTAAATTGTCAACAAACTCTGATGGCAAAGCAGTGTGTCTGTCAACAAGAATGTCCAGTGAGGAGAGTTGGAAGTGGCACAAGAAACTCTCTCATTTGAACCTGAACAACATCAATGAGCTAATAAAGAATGATCTTGTGAGAGGTTTACCAAAGTCCTTGTTGAATGTAGAAGGACTGTGTGATTCTTGTCAAAAGGCTAAACAGAGAAAAGCCTCCTTCAAAAGCAAATCTGAGTCTTCAATTGTTGATCCTTATCATCTACTACATGTTGATCTTTTTGGTCCAGTGAATGTAATGTCTCTTGGAAAGAAGAAATATGCTCTAGTCATTGTTGATGAATATACCAGGTACACATGGGTATATTTTCTTGCAAAGAAGGATGAAACTGCATTAACACTGACAGAACATATATTACAACTGGAAAAAGGGTCAGAAAATCAAGTGAAGATAATCAGAAGTGACAATGGAACTGAGTTCAGGAATTCATCAATGGAAGAATTTTGCAAGAGTAAAGGGATAAAACAAGAGTTTTCTGTACCTGGCACTCCACAACAAAATGGTGTAGTGGAGAGGAAGAACAGAACCTTGATAGAAGCTGCCAGAACCATGCTAGATGAAGCAAAGTTGCCAACATATTTCTGGGCAGAAGCAGTTCAAACTGCTTGTTTTACTCAAAATGCAACACTGATTAACAAGCATGGTAAAACACCATATGAAATGGTGAAGAAGAAGAAGCCAAATCTAAAATATTTTCATATTTTTGGATGCAAATGCTTTGTGTTGAAGACTCATCCTGAACAGTTGACCAAATTTGACCTAAAGGCAGATGAAGGAATTTTTGTTGGCTATCCACTATCAACTAAGGCATTCAGAGTTTATAATATGAGAACCAGAGTGATCATGGAATCAATTCATGTGTCATTTGATGACAAGAAAATAACTGGACTTGAAGAAGTAAATGAACATGATCAACTGCACTTTGAAAATGAAGATTTATTCTCTGAAAAAGTAAACTCTGATCAGACTGATTTGACAAACTCTGTTGATCTAAACTCTGAACCTCTACTGGTAAATACTGAAGAAACTTTTCAATCAGAAACAAGGGAAGAACCAGTTGAGGGGGAGCATGAAGAATCACATCAAAGTGATAATTTAAACACTGAAAGTGACTCAGTTGATGATTCTGAATCAAACTCTGTTGATTCAAACTCTGTTGATAATTCTGAGAAGTCACATTCAGGGGGAGCATCAGAAAATGAAGAAAGGCACCAAGAAAATCAGGAGAGCATGGATCAAGGGGGAGGATCACATGATGACAGAAGCAATCTGCCTTCTGCAAGAAAATGGACTAAGTCACACACACCTGATTTGATTATTGGTGATCCAGATGCAAGAGTAAGGACAAGAAGTGCAACAACAAATGAATGTCTGTTTCATGCATTCTTGTCACAATCTGAGCCAAAGAAAGTAGAAGAAGCTCTTAAAGATGCTGACTGGATAACAGCAATGCAAGAAGAGTTAAATGAATTTGAGAGAAATGAAGTATGGACCCTTGTACCAAGGCCAAAGAACAGATCCATTGTTGGTACTAAATGGGTTTTCAGAAATAAAACTGACAGTGATGGTGTGATTACAAGGAACAAAGCAAGACTGGTAGCTAAAGGCTATTCACAGCAGGAAGGAATAGATTATGATGAGACTTTTGCACCAGTTGCCAGATTGGAGGCAATAAGGATGTTTCTTTCCTATGCTTCTCACAAGAAATTCAAAGTTTTTCAAATGGATGTGAAAAGTGCTTTTCTGAATGGAAAACTTGAAGAAGAAGTATTTGTTGAACAACCACCTGGTTTTGTAGATCCAAAATATCCAGACTATGTCTACAGGTTAGACAAGGCACTCTATGGACTTAAGCAGGCACCAAGGGCATGGTATGAAACCCTTGCCAAATTTTTACTAGAAAGTGGGTTTCACAGAGGTACTATTGACAAAACTCTGTTTTACTTTCAATCTGGTAGTGACTTGCTTTTAGTTCAGATATATGTGGATGACATCATTTTCGGATCTACTAATGATAAACTCTGTAAGAAGTTTGCCAAACTCATGCAGTCAAGATATCAAATGAGTATGATGGGAGAGCTTAGTTATTTTCTAGGCCTACAAGTGAAGCAAATAGATGATGGAATTTTTATAAATCAAGCAAAATATACCAGAAATCTTCTCAAGAAATTTGGTATGCTTGACTGCTCATCTGCAACAACTCCCATGGCAACTGCAACAAAACTGGACAAAGATACAGGGTCATCAGTGGATATGACAAGTTACAGAGGGATGATTGGTTCTCTACTCTATTTAACAGCTAGTAGACCTGATATCATGTATGCCACTTGTCTGTGTGCAAGGTTTCAGGCAGATCCAAGAGAACCGCATTTAACAGCTGTGAAGAGGATTTTCAAGTATCTCAAGGGCACTGTAACTTTAGGGCTGTGGTACCCAAGAGAATCAGATTTTAAGCTACTTGGTTACTCTGATGCAGATTTTGCAGGCTGTAAGATTGACAGGAAAAGCACAAGTGGAAGTTGTCAATTTCTGGGTGACAGACTTGTTTCTTGGTACAACAAGAAACAAAAGTCAATATCAACATCTACAGCTGAAGCAGAGTATATTGCTGCTGGTAGTTGCTGTGCACAAATTCTGTGGATGAAGAATCAATTGCTGGATTATGGGTTAAAGTATAGTAAGATACCTATTTTTTGTGATAATCAAAGTGCTATTGCAATGACAGGTAATCCAGTACAACACTCAATGACCAAGCACATCAGCATAAGGTATCACTTTATCAGAGAGCATGTAGAGGAAGGCAATATTGAGCTTCACTTTGTGCCTACAGATCAACAACTTGCAGATGTCTTCACAAAGCCTCTAAGTGAAGCAGCATTTACAAGACTGGTCAATGAACTAGGGATGGTATCTGGTTTTGACTAAACATGTTGCTTTACTTGAGAATGACAGGGCTCCTGAGGCGTTTCACCTAATGTAAAATTTTCTTCGCGATTCTGAGATTGGGCAAGCGCTGGTTGAACCGGCTACTCTATCTGTTTCTCAGGTTGTTAACTTCTGGCAAAACTCAAGATATATAGAAGGAGGAGAGAATGGAACTCCATCTATCATCTTCTCTCATGAAGAACAAGAGTTTGTGATTACTCCACAAACTGTTCGTGATGCCATGGATTTCGACACACATACTTCGTATGCTGTTGTCTCTGAGCAAAATCTGAGAGAGATGCTAACAGAGATTGGGTATATGGACTCACTTGCAAAGCTGGGCAGTGTGAGGAGGCCGAATCTGAGAAAAGAGTGGAACTTTTTCTTTGATTGTATCACCAGGACATTCCAGAAGAAGGTAACCAACTGGGATGCTATTCCAATGGACAGTCTGCAAATTGGGTATTCTCTACTCTATGGCAGTAATTTTGATTTTGGTAGATATGTATTAATGAATTTGGGTGATAAGTTGTCAGAGTCTACTACAGTTTACTTTGCTAGATTTTGTCAACTTTTGTTCAATGCATGTGTACCTGGGTTAACTGTTGATGAAGCTGATGAGATTCAACCTTTTCGAGTTACTAAGAGAATATTCTCTGATATGACTAACAAAGATGTTGGTAAAGACATACCTACTTTCGTATTGCCACTTGCCTTACAGAATTTTGTCAGTCAGCCACAAGATTCTCCATCACCAAACCATGAACCACATGAAACACAACAACCAGAACCACAACCTATGCCTGAACCTTTAGCCACTGATCGTACAGAAACCATACCATCTAAACCTATACAATCACCTGAGCCAACCCAAACAACCACTGTTCATCCTATATCACCACAAACCCAAACTGAACCAATAAATCCAACACCAACAAACCCTGTCACTACTACTCACCCACAACCTCCATCTAAGTCCAAAAGGAAGAAGCATGTTGCACTTAATACAAAACATTCTAAAGCTAAACAGACATCTCCAAAGGCTGTTTATTCTAGAAGATTCAAAGAAAAAGCAAATAGACCTTCTACACCACCATCTGAGGACAGTTCTAGTGAGGATGAAGAACTGGTTGCAGTGCCTCAAGCTAAGAGGAGAAGGCTCCTTCTAACTGTTTCTGATGATGAGCATGTTGATGAGGCTCAAGAGAAAATCTCTATTGATATTCCTACTGGTGAGACAGAGGTTATCATAGAACCTATAATACCAGAATCAGAAGTCAAGATTGCTGAACCAGAATCTGCTAAGGTTCAAGAAAATGAAGATGTTAGAGATGCTTTGTCTCCAATGGAAGAGTTTGATGAAACTCCAATTTCTTTTAATCATGAAGCATCTCCTCCAACACTCATGGAGGTTACATATTCTATTGATACTGGTGTTGCTGATGGACCTACTGTTGTTCTTGAAGACACTGTGGTTGCATCACACACTGAGTTAAACTCTGTTGCCCATCATGTTTCTGATCATGGTGAGGAGGTTGATAAACCAGAGAAGGTTCTTTCTTCAGAGCAAACTCAAGTTGATAAAGGAAAACAAATTGCTCAAGAACCTGTTGCTACTCAAAATGAAGACATTGCTTCTGTTGCCTCTACTAGTGAGTCGATAAGTGATTCAATTGAACCCAAGAGTACAGGAGTTGAGAAAGCACAAACTCAAGCTGATGGTCAGAAAACAGGAGAAAAACCAGATTTTGCTGGGCCTTCTGTCAATGAAATTGATGCTGATTATTTGGCCAAACAAACTGCTGATTGGTACAAGTCAGAGTGTATTTTTCCTCCTGGAAGGGCAGCTATGTTTCTCCAAGCAAATTCTTCGAAGATTAAAAATCCAGAAATATTCACTTGTTTGCAAGGCACAGTGATTCAAATCAAAACCTTGAATAATAGATTTGATGATACTCAGAAATCTATTGTTGATCTTCGAACAGAGGTTGCTACTCATGAGGAGAAAGCTCAACTAGCTAATGCTAAGCTTTTTCAACAATTCTCCAAAGCTCAAGCAAATCTTAATGACAGACTGAGCACAGTTGAAAAGAATCAGATTTTACTGACTGAGAAGGTTGATTCCATTGCAAACTCTCTTGAGTTAATCACCTCAATTCTGATTCAGGATGGTGATGATGTCAAAAAGGGGGAGAGAATTGCTAAAACCAAGTGCAAGCAAACTCAAACTCTGTCAAAGAAAGATCATCTTGATGATGAAGGTACTGCTGATAAGGGCTTAAAAAATGCAAATCCCAGACAAGGACATGGAAGGTCTTCAAGGTCAAAGCCAAATTTGGAGATAGATATAAATAGTCAGAGTACTTCTGGTTCAAAGCCAAAGGATTTGTCATTCACTGACAATCCACAAACAGATGAAGAATTGGCTGCAAAACTTTTTCGTGAAGAGAATGCTGAAGCTACAGTTGAGGATATTCAAGCTGAAGAAAAGCTGTTGCAGAAAGAGCATTTAAAAGCTCAAAAGTCCAAGAAAGTGAAGAAAACTGTTAGAGTTTCAAAGCCTGTAATGAAAGGTATTGAGATCAAAGAAAAACTATCCGGTATTCAAGAAGAAGAAGAAGAAGATACTGGAAAGCTGGTTAGAAAGTCTTCTCTTGATGCCAAGTTGAAGTTAAAAGGGATAATTGGTGAAGAGAGCAAGGGCAAAATGATAGATACAACCTCTGTTGCTACACAAGTTGTACAGACTCAAAGTAAACTCTTACCTGGTTTTTCAAGGCCAAAGATTCCAGTGCAAGAAGAAGCAGGAGTAACTGGTGGATATCAACATAATGTTGCATGTTCAGGAAAGCCACCAGGGAGGAATACTTCTGGCTTAGGATCAAGAAGAGATTTGAGGGTTAGTAACAGTCCAAGAGATCCCTCTGCACTTGTATCTCTTGGTTCTGGTATTACTCAAGAAAATCTAGACAAGTTGGAGTCAGTTCAGCTAGTTCGTCAAAGGAGCTTAGACATTCACTTTCTGCTATACTTTATGGCAGATGGGTCAGTGTATAGAGTGAATGAAGAAGCAATCAAGCTAAAATTATTTGAGGAACTTCAATATGTCTTGCATATCTTCAGAGTTAGAAATCATCGAACACAGCTTATTGCTAATTCTATAAGGAAGTATATGCAGAAAGCTAAAGTTGTTACATGATCAAAGTCTGCTGAAAGTTATGTTCCGAAGTACAGAGACTGGAATGGGAATCTGATAGAAATGCAGAAGGGAACTACAAAGCTGAAGACTGATCTTGGGATTACTGTTCTGGATTTTAATGTAAAGTCTGAAGAAGTGAAGTTTATCAGGTTGGGAAATGAAATGAGAAGAAACAAGATCTATGATCTCAGAGCTGCTATTTTTCAAACTGATGAGAATGATCCAGATTTAAGAGAGATCAAGGAAGCTATGGAGATTGAACTTGAAAATGCTGAGAGGAGATTGTTGATTGATTATCTCAGAACAACTCCAGATCTTGAGGAAGTTAGGTAGACAGATTTTGTAAGTAATTTGAATTTTTCAGTTGATTTTGTTAAGTCAAGTTTAAACTCTGATTATATGTTAAACACTTTGTTTTTTTTTGTTCGTTTTGACATCATCAATTACTGTAAACTTGTACATTTTTCTAATGAACAAGTTGGGGGAGATTGTTAGATATAATTGATGTGATTTAATGTCAGTGTTTAAGTGTTACAGGTAAAGAGAGTTTAACTTGATATTGAAAGCAGTTGTAACAGAGTTTGAGTATACGCTGATAGCTGGAAGCGCAAACGCTGACAGAGGAAAGCGTAAACACTGTTAGCTGAACACATGGAAGCGCAAACACTGTTAGCTTGAAGAAAACAGAGTTTGCTAAAGTCTGTCTACAGGAAGCGTCTGCAAGTCAACAGAGTTTGAAGATTAATTTAATATTAATATGGAAGCGATATCTTTGAAGATTGGATAGCTGTCAAAGAGATTGAGTTGACTTAGAAGACGTGTAGCAATCGTAATTGATATCAATTGTATAGCTTAATTTTAGGAGAATCAATTAACGATTGTACGTAGCTGTATATCTTATAAATACAGTTAGGTTAACCCTAGAAGGGTATACATCGTGAACGAATATTATTCTTGTAACCTAAGCAGCTCTCTGTGATATTTACATCACTGAGAGAGGAATTGTTAATTCCAAACAGTTTTTAATTGTTAAACAGTGTGTTCTTGTTAAGTTACTCATACGTTACTTGATTATATATTGTGTATTCGACCTAACAATACATACATACATAACTATTAATTATACATGCATATGTACTTGCATACATACATATATACATATATACATACATACATTCATACATACATAGTTACATACATACATGCATACATACATATATACATATATACATACATACATACATACATACATTTATGCATGCATAGTTATGTTGTATGTATATATGTATGTATGTATATATGCATACATACATATATACATACAACATAACTATTAATTATACATGCATACGTACATGCATACATACATACATACATACATATAATATATACATACATTTATGTTGTATAATCTATTAATATTTCATTATTTGTAATCTATTAATTGTTGTATAATTAATATGCATATTTATACATACATACACATGTACAAACATAAATACATACATATATAAATTTATGTGCATATATAATAATATTATATACATATATACATACATACTATATAGCATACATACATACATAAATACATACCTACATACATACATACATACATTTATGTTGTATAATCTAATAATATTTCATTGTTTATAATATATTAATTACTGCATAATTATACATACATAAACTTGTACAAACATAAATACATATATAAATTTATGTGGATATGTTATAATGTACAATAATATTCACTAACATATACCATATCTTATTAATCATTTTAGATCTACTTTAATTATTTACGAATTAAATATTACAAAAAATATCCCAATACAAAAAAAACATTCATGCCTATGTAAGTATAATACAAACTTGTATTAACATTAACTATCGTAAAACTCATCAATCACATCTTTAATACGTAAACGCATAAAACAATATAACAAATATATATATATATATATATATATATATATATATATATATATATATATATATATATATATATATAATAGAGCAAATGGGGGGGTTCCATGAGCAAATTTATTCATATAAAAAGTCATATTTACCTCTACTAATTATATCTATGTTATATTTCCGGGGGCTATTTAGGTATTGCAACACTAACATATTTATTACATATATAATAATAACTGATATGAACTAATATGCATTTATTATTATGTAATTAATACTTGAATGTATCTCTGTATCCATCCATGTTAACTCTATATATTTATAGTTCGAAGCACGGTTTTGATCTTAACATTGACCAATTTATTACATATCGTTCAAGTTTATTTTAACAAAACAAAACGTAGCGTAAAATATAAAATAGATTTAATTTAACCAGAATTATAATTTGCATGTTACGATCGGATATTGCATAAATTCTATTTACTCAGAACAATTGCTACAAAGATATGAACAATCGAAGATATCAACAAATCAATCCTATGTGATTACGAATAATTCATAAATTTGTAATCTAGAGCATGTCCGTGCCTTGCACGGGCTACAAAGCTAGTGTCATTAATACGTGAGGCTTCATCATTATATCATTCAGTGTGACATTGTTAATTGTATACCAAGGCATATTGTTTTTTCGCTGCATTACAGTGTAGAATTATTTGGACAACTGAACTGGCAACTGCCCGAGAAAGGCTAAATGAGCTTGAGAGGCAAAAATCTGAGATCATGATGTCATACTCCCCACCATCAATGCTCCAGCGCATTCAAGGTAAATCAATGATTTTCTTTTGTTTAAATTTATGAAGAGTTAAAATCATGGCAGCAAATATTGGAAAATAACTGACACATAATTTACTTAAGTTGTATTGCAACTTTTATCAATATATTGCAGAGACAATGATCAAGACAGATGAAGAATCTGAAACCCTCCACAAACTGCTGCTTGAAAATGAATGTGATCTCCCAGTCTTCATACAGAAATACAAAAAGCTGCGGAATACGTATCACAAATGCGCTCTCACCCATCTGGCAGCTAAAACATCTTTGATGGGTTGAGGAGGGAATATGTAATAATAGTACCTTTTGATGAATCCTTACCTCATAGTGTGTTGATGTTTATGGAACATGTGTTTTACCACCGGTCTTTACTCACCTTAGTCATGTTGTTAATTCCTTTGTATAAACTGTTGCAGATGCCACCTTTTAGAGACCTTTCATTTCCGTTTGGTTGAACTTGGCAAATGATAGTCTGATTCATGTAATTACTAGAAAACAGTTTTGGAAGTCCATGTTTAAGCTTAAGCTTCTTCACTGTATGGTTAACATTGCTCATCAGTTTATGTTAAAGCTTAAGCTTCTTCATCGTGAAGTTGGTTATTGCTTACTCGCAGGCGCAGACCATAAGTGCATAGTAACTGCAAATTTGATTTTGGTTGTTGCATACTTGCATCTCAATAGAATGTTGTAAAGATAATTTTGATGTATGCCTCGGTTAATCTTGAATTTGCATATTCAGAAGTAGGGGTGTCAATTTCAGACACGACCCGAAACCTGACCCGAACCCGACCCAACCCGTAATCCGATTTACTGAGACAAAACCCGAAAGTGACCCGAAGATGATCTAGTCTATCCGAAAATGACCCGAAAGTGATCCGATTTTAGATTTTCATTCGTTGATGCTTAGATATTTAATTTCATTCAATTTTAAGTAATTTTACCTTGACCCGAAATTGACCCATTTACAAACACGAACACGACCTGAAACACGAAATTGACACCCCTATTCAGAAGTCAGAACTCAGCCCTTTGTCTCTGTAGGAGTCAGTTACGTAATTGTCATAACAATCAAAGAGACTTTAACCTGGTTACTATTCAGAAATAGGCTGTCAGCAGATAGGCTATGGATGGAATTTGATGTATTCAAATTAAGTACTGTGTTTTGAAGAAACGAAACTTCCGATTCTCACTTGAATGAGAATAAACAATAGAACTAATCAAAGTTACTATTTTGGTTCTATTAAAAGACAGAGATATAATTCTATGTAATCAAATCAGATCGAAACATACTAAATCCATGTATGTTACATTTTATATCTATTAATCAAAACTCGATCTGATTTCTGATCCCTGGACAAACCTAGTCAGAACATAGAAATGAATAGCTTAACTAGTTGTTTGAGTTTATTAGACTGAGCATCTGACAAAGAGCTGAATCAAGTGGAACCTACATTAACAGGACCATCAATATTTGGTTCCGGTTTCAGTTTTATCGGATTCATCGCATGTGGGACTTGTGTAGTAAAATGAATGGAGCCGGTATTTGGTGATATTTGGGTTCACTGTAGTTGGTACGTCAAGCCTGACTCCTGTCCATCCACCATTAACATCGGTGGCAATGTTGCAGACAGGGTCCGGTGAATAAACAAGCCTGACAAAACAATCCCTGGGGTTGAGCTTCTTGCCATCGATGTAACTGCTAACAGTAAGCTGGTATCTGCCCGTTTCAGCAGTCTCGTCGGTCCCGTAGTATACAGCTTGGCTTCTACCAAAACAGGTAAGTGACACTCTGCTACCTGCATCATCAGACGATGCAAGTATCTAAATCAAGAACTGAGTTCTGAGAAAGAGAGGGGGAGACAATGAGATATTTACGCACAAGAAGAATAGTACAGAATACAATTTTTTTTTCCGGTCTTCCAAATTATTGGCTTAACAAATAAGTGACATGACTTTGATCAGATATTGAACTTGTAACTTCTAAAATAGTCGGTAAATTAGCTTACTTTTAGAACTCTTTTGATCCAATGATCACGAATGACAAAACTATCTTGGCAGTGGTTATTTACCTTGGATAGGTTTGGAATGACTGAGCCCCCATCCCTGGGTGCAGTCCTTGCAAAGAACTTCACCTCCCACATTGATCACCCCATCATTTGAATCTCCAGCAACATTCAGGTTCACGGAAGCCGTTAACACGGAAAATGCAACGATCAGTAACACCATTTCTCTCATATCTCTCTCTTTCTCTCTCTCCCCTTCCTTCTCTCCCTCTCTCTCTCTCGTGAACCACTAATGTTTCTACTTGCAAAATGTTGGCACATGAATACATATTTATAATAGAAAGAACGCGTTATAAAAGCTACAATGATGGAAAATTCAAGCCATGCTTATGGAAAACATAGATTACATTCCCGGAAAGGTTTTTATTTTTAAAGATATTACCCTTTCAGTACTGTTCTATACTACTGCAACACACTTTTAGAATGTTATCCTTTTAGTGTTACATGCTATGTACTGCAGCAATACATGGATAACCAAGACTGTTGGATAGTATATTTATCAAATGTCTTAGTTTCCTCGGTTTCTTGATTAAGAAACCGAGGAAACTTCTCTATTAATCAAAAAGTTTTTGGACTAAGTTTTGGAGGGGATGCTATCTCTTATGATGTTCAAGCTGTAATCTTGAATGATTCTAATTTATGGAAGATCCTTTTGTTTTTTCAAAAAGAGTAGTTCTATGAGGATCACTCATTCACTCCTCTAGCCCTATGTTATATGCACTGAGGAAGGGGACCACTTCTTATCCAGCCATCTTCCACACATTCTAATTGCTATGCCTATCTATCTATCTTGTATTAAGACAACTAATATTTCATACAATGACCAGAAGACAAACTAAAATTTAAGGAGCATAATGGCGTCTGCTACATCAGCATGTCTACTACCAAAATCAGTTCTGCCGAAATTCTCATGTTCACCTACAATTTCTGCCTCCGCTACTCATCTCACCAATGCATCTTTCTTCAATACTGTCACATTGTCTGACCAACTTTGTCATGCACACCGGCCTTGTTTTCGACAATATGCTAAAAATAAGAATGAGTGGCTTGACCCTTTTGATTACGGAGATGATCCTGACATGGAATATGGATCACTTTTTTCAGATGGTAAGCAAGACGAGGATCCAAGACCACCTGATAATCCTGATAACCCATATGGCTTCTTGAAATTTCCAATGGGATACAGTGTGGAAATTGCTTCACTAGGTTTGAAGATTAGAGGTGATGTTAGAAGATGTTGCTGTGTGATTTCTGGCGGGGTTTATGAAAATTTGTTGTTTTTTCCAACAATTCAGTTAATCAAGGCGCGGTACCCTGGTGTTCAAGTGGACGTCATAACATCACCTAGAGGAAAACAAACTTATGAGTTAAATAAAAATGTCAGGTGGGCTGATGCTTACGATCCAGATATAGACTTTCCTGATCCCGCAGAGTATACTGATATGATTGGAATTCTCAAGGTTGGTCATTTCTTATTTGCTGCTTTGGTTAAATAAATTTCGCAATTTTTAAAGTCTATGCTTTCTTTAAGTTAATAGATTTGTGCTTTCAGGATAAAAGAACAACCAAAGCAATTCTAATATTAATAATGTGACCCACATTTTCTTGTGCTCACTCGCAGAATAGATACTATGATATGATCTTATCAACCAAACTAGCAGGGATCGGACATGCATCATTCTTGTTTATGTCCACTGCAAGGGACAGAGTTAGCTACATATATCCCAATGTGAATTCTGCAGGAGCTGGTTTGTTCTTATCTCAAACGTTTACACCTGATAGCGTGAACCTCTCAGATGGCGGATACCATATGTAAGTTGTAGGGAAAGAGTTTATAGAAAAGATTGATTTGTTGTCTAATATCTGGTTAATTAGGTTAAACAACTTTTCTTATTGAGACGAAAATTTAGAAAACGTGGAACTTCTATATTCATTGAAAGGGATGTATTTGCTTAGTTGGTCATCGGATTGCTTAATCTAGGTACCATCAAATGACGGATTGGTTGGGAAGACCTGCTCGTGGTGTACCAAGAGAACCCCTGCCTCCACTAAAAGTATCAATCTCAAGGAAGCTGAAAGACTACGTGATGGAGAAATACACAAAAGCTGGTGTAGAGAAAGGAAACTATATTGTGATTCATGGGATACAGTCAGATTCAAAAGCTTCAATGCAGTCCAATGGTGATACTGATAGTTTGCTTCCCATCAAAACCTGGGCAGAAATAGCCAGCTCCATACGGTACATTAGAAATAAGTTTTTTTTAACCATAAGAATAGACCTGATTCATATCCGGAGTTTAAAACTTACTTAGATCTATATAAAGTCAGACAGCAATGGATGTCACATGTAGCATACAGTCCTGGATGCAAATGCTGAAATACTTCGATATTAATAAATTTTTGGTATGTGGTTTTTCAATAGCGGAGTGAAGCCAGTTTTTGTAATTCCTCATGAGAAAGTACGGGAAGAAGTTGAAGAAATTATTGGAGAAGAAGCCAGTATAGTATTCATCAGTACTCCAGGACAGGTTATCTACCTATCTTTGTTTCATTTCCATCATACAAAAACATCATTCTACAATTTCATCCGCCTGAAACATCATTTATATACAAGGCGAGACTCATGAGAATAACTTTTGTGCTGTGCCTTTTTTTGGAGCAGTTGGCTGCTCTCATCAACGATTCAGTCGGAGTAATTGCTACAAACACAGCCGCTGTCCAACTTTCTATTGCACGGGAAAAGCCATGGCAAGTTTTATCAATAAGAAATAGAAATCTCATAAGAACCTACCACAATACATATCTTGATGTATATCTTTGCGCTCTTACATGTTTCTGTGTTGTCTTCTCAACAGCATTGCCTTGTTCAGCTCCGAAGAGAAAGGGAAGCTCTTTGTTCCAGATGCAGAAATGAAAAAATGCAAGATTATTTCATCAAAGACAGGATTATTGGCAGATATTGATATCGAAAGTATCAAAGCTGCAGTTCAGATATTCGAAATGCCCCTAGCACTTGTATAGACAATAGCTTCTATTCTATTGTACCACTTAATTCTCTAATATCAACCCAACCAACTCGATTAATCATACCAAGTTTACCTACACACATTTTGGAGGACACAAAGTTGCAAGTTACACCTACAAGTGTATGCGATAGATTTGCCTTCATAATTGTCAGTGTCACTCTCTCTTTTTTTTTTTTTTTTGCTAACTGACATAATTATCTACACTGCCTTTTTTGTGATGATTAATTTTCTGAAGAATGAAGCTGTTCTTATTAGAACAAGGGATATTCTCAATAGTGCATTGTTGCATTGACTTTTTTCCGGTGATGCCATTTCGTATTTTTGACCTACTCATGATGCACTTAAACTTTTGTTATCATTGGAGAAAATCTCCGTCGATATTCTACACTCTCGAAACAATGAACAATTTGGTATATTCATCTTCAGTCATCGTTTTTTCACTCTCTTATCGTCTTCCTTTCACTATCTTCTTTCTGCCATCAACTGTAGCTTTTGCAATTTGTATATTTAATTGTTTGCAGTTGCAGACTTCTACTTGTACAAACTAATTGCAGTTCTGCTTTTACTAGCTGCATCTTTATATATAGACATTCACAGTTGTTAAGATTACTGTGCTTCTGCCTATTTCAGTCTAAAACTTATGAATTCAGAACTCAGCCCTTTCTCTCGTTGGACTTCAAGTTTATGACATTTGGAGAGACTTGAACTTCGTTACTACTCAGAACATAGGAAATGCACGAACTTCATTACTAAACAGAACATAGGAAAATGCATGCTTGAATTTGCTGCGAGTTAATTAGACCGAGCATGTTACAAACAGGTGAATCAGGTTGAACATACATTAAAGCAAAACTGAAAACAAAGCAAGAACCGGACCATCAATACTTGGTTCCTGGTTCAGATGTATCAGGCTCGTCGCACATGGGAGTCGTGTAGTAAAATTTATCGAGCAGATATTTGGTGAAATCTCGGTACACTATAGTTGGTTTGTCTAGCGCAACTCCCTTCTGACCACCACCAAAATTGGTTGCAATGTTGCAAACAGGGTCCGGTGAGGAGACAAGCCTCACAAAGCAATCTTTAGGGTCGAGCTTCTTGCCGTTGATGTACTTGTTTAAAGTAATTTCGTATTCCCCTGTTTCATCAGTCTCGTCGCTCCCGTAGTACACAACTCGGCTTCTATCGAAACAAGTTATTGATACTCTGCTCCCTGCATCATCAGACAATGCATTAAGTCCGTCCTTCAAAATTTAAAATTGACACAACCATGAAATACATGTTTAACTCATAAGATTCTGCAATAGTTGGTAAATAAACTTTTTACTAGAGCTCTTTTGATCTAGTGATCGCAAATTCAAACTAAAATTGTTAACATACAATATAAGATCCATATAAGGTCTCCCTCTAATACCTTAAGATTTTAGATGAGTTGGTTACTTAACATGGGCAAAAATGGGCTTTCGAGTGAGGGGGAGTGTTAACATACAATATAAAAAATGGGCTTTCGAGTGAGGGGGAGTGTTAACATACAATATAAGATCCATATAAGGCCTCCTTCTAATACCTTAAGGTTTTAGATGAGATGGTTACTTAACAGTTATCAGTACTTAAATGTTGATCGAAACTAGATTTTCGAGTGAGATTTTAGAAAAACTGGTGAGTTGACAAAAGAAACACGGCGGTTGTTTACCTTTAATAGGTTTGGCACCATTATTCCATTCATTCCAGCCCTGGGTGCAGTCCTGGCAAACAACTTTACCTCCCACATTGATCACCTCGGCATTCGAAGCTCCAACAATGCCCATGCTCATGGAAGCCATTAGAAGTGAAGATGCAATGATCAGCAACAACATTTTCCCCATCTTTCTCTGATAAATCATTAATGTTTCTACTAACAAATAGTTGTCAATATATATAGAGAGTCTCTCATATCATTGCTTCAGATCATAGTGGAAGGGCACTACTTGTGACGTGCTTACCATTTGTTTTTTTTAAACACGTATGAACAATGCAGACTCATCGAAAAGATTCTTCATCCACCAACCGTATATCCATTTTAATATAAATTTCACTAGCAATTCTTTTCAAATGCATTAAAACCAAATCAAGATTCAAGTCTGTTTCTGTAAAATTGTACAACAATTTTTTTGAAAAAAAAATTGTTTATATCTTTACAAAATTGCGGAAAAATCGTAACTGACAAGTTTTCATGACAATGCCCAGAGGATAAAATGTTTGAGCTCCCACTAGAAATTGTCAGTTCGTCTCCTACTTATGCTTGAAGGAAGTTGTGGCTTTTCACTGAACTCGGAACAATGAATTTAAAAATCAGAAGCAAAACTCTAGACAAGATAAAGTTCATTTGTACACAAAGACCCTTCAAACCATACAGCCACAATAGGGTACGTGCAGATCCTCATTGTGTATGCATGAACATGACAGCAAGATTTTACATCAAAACCAGTCTTCATCAAAGCACCCTCAAAATCTTCATCACTTTCCCATGAAGCCACCTGCATAAAGTAACAAAAACCTTCTTTTAACCAGGCCAATAGATTCCTGATATAATCTACTCGCTCCATCCGGCCCATTTGTTATCGTTTCAAAATAGAGTGTCGATACGCATTTTAATTTTTAAGGTGGATTTTCAGGATAGTTCCATAACTTATTTTTGAAAGTTTCTTTTTTTGTATAAAAATAGAACAATCCTATTTTTATAAAAAAAAAAAATTTTAAAAATGCGTGTCAAAAAATGACAAAAAAGTGTAAACAAATGGATGGGCAGAGGGAGTACAATTTACGATAAAGAGCATCTCAAACTTTGTTCCGGTTAAATTTCTGATACTTTACCAAGAGTTATTACGAGTCATTGTGATCAACGATCAAGGTGAATGTCGATGCTGCAACTCACTGGAATAGTCTTGCGAGAATCGAATAGTTTTGATTAGCGGATTAAATTAATTATTTTATTACTATTTGATGATTATTTTCTAAAATTAGTTTTTTTTATTTTAAAAGCATATTTCAATTTACTAACTATTAAACATTAATATTAAATTTGATCAAACCTGTAATTTGATTCAAATCTTTAATTTTCTATCAAATTCTAACTTTTAAACACCCTGAATGAGTCAATTTTTTTTAAACGATCTACTTCAATAAAAAATAGATAATTAAAAATAATTTCAAAGAAAAATACGAGCATAAGATAAAACATACTACTGTACTCCTCTATTCTAAAAATCGGTGATTAATCACGATTAATCACCGATTAATCCCTGTTCCATGGGTTATCAAACTGATTAATAATCCGATTATTTGATTAATCATTCCGATTAATCCTCAAATATTCGATTAATCCCCGATTAGTCCCTGAACAGTGCCTCTACCGATTAAGTCCTATTCCCGCTTTTTACAACACTGCTGTACTCCCTCGGTCCCCACATTTGAAAAAAAAATTGTCCCTAAATAATTGTCACATCCAATGTTCTAATACATATTTTTACCAAATTTTCAATATATACCCTTTTTTCTAATACCAATTTTTGACTTTATATTAAAATTTTCATATGTTTAACTTTATACTCCCTCCGGTCCATTATATAAGGCATTTGACTTTTCTGCACGTAACTTTAGGTGCTTTGAATACATAGTTGTTGTGGAATAAAAACTAGGTTATGATTATGACGGCTAGGGTTCGGGAGCTTCGTGCTTTAATGGCTGCTTCTGCGTTGGAGACTTAAACGGTCCTCACAGAATGCCTACGTATCTCTGTATTAAGAAAATCAAGCCAATAAAACGTAGTTCTGAGTTGAGGGATCTGACCCTTTATATAGGCTGAGAAGCCTCAGAATTATGATAGGGTTAGGTGACTTGGTGGACAAGTCAACCTTGAGGAAGGATCTAGACTCCTTCTTTGTAGGAGTCTGTTTTCTTGTACGACTATGTGCCTTGGAGGCTACTCTTTGGAGAGATAATATCCTTATTTGACTTATATTTCCCAGCTGTTAATTAGCCATGAATATTAATTACGAAATTAATATTTAACTAGGGTTTTTGGGCCATCTAGTGGGCCCCACGTTTGGACCATTCTAGGTCTAATTAATGCCACATTAAATGTGTTTTTAGGGCTTACTTTTAACCCATATCATTTGCCCCCCAACTTCTAGGAAAACTGATCAGGTTTTCCTTGAAGTTATAACGGTCTTTTCTGAGACTTGGGTCAGGGTTTAAGTATGTACACTAGTGTTTCACATATATCGTCTTTTGTAAAGTGTGGAGCGACCTACACATTTACAACGATTGGCCTTGTTCGAGGCTAAGCGATTATATTCCATAACCTAGTTACAGAATTTTTGCATATCTTTTTCAAGGAATTCTCTTTAAATTCCTTATATCTCCACATTTACCCTATATTTTAGGATTTTTATAGTACCCACGGGTATTTTTCTCATCAGAATTCTATGTCCATGAAGATTTGTTGTTAAAAAATCAATTTTTTATAGGAAATTTCGACCAGAATTAACCATTTTCGACCAAAATTTCGACCAGGAATTCGACCAGAATTCTGGTCGAAATAAGGCCTTCAGTTTCTTCTGATCGACAGACTTTTCGACCAGAACTCCTAATCGATTCGACCAGGATTCTAGTCGAAGTGCTTTGCTCAACTTTGTTCTGCTCGAAATCTTTTTCGACCAGGATTCCTGGTCATTTCGACCAGGATTTTGGTCGAATTAAGGGTCAAAGTTTCCCCTCGTCGAAGGTACTTTCGATCAGAATTCTTGGTCATTTCGACCAGGATTCTGATCGAATTAAGCATCCAAAAATCTTCTGGTCGAACACATTTTCGATCAGGATTCTTGGTCATTTCGACCAGGATTCTGATCGAATTAAGCATCAAAAATTCTTCTAGTCGAACACATTTTCGATCAGGATTCTTGGTCATTTCGACCAAGATTCTGATCGAATTAAGCATCCAAAAATCTTCTAGTCGAACACATTTTCGATCAGGATTCTTGGTCATTTCGACCAGGATTCTGGTCGAATTAAGCATCCAAAAATCTTCTAGTCGAACACATTTTCGATCAGGATTCTTGGTCATTTCGACCAGAATTCTGGTCGAATTAAGCATCCAAAAATCTTCTAGTCGAACACATTTTCGATCAGAATTCTTGGTCATTTCGACCATAATTCTGATCGAATTAAGGGCCTTCTTGGCTTATGGGCCTATTTTAATGGGCCTCTTATTTATTGGGCTTTACGAGCCTAAATGAATTTTGACCTAGCCCACTTAGAGAGTTTTCCACCATTTAGAATATCTTTACTTTGCAAAATATCTTTGATTTTTTCTACTAAATATCTCAGATATTTTTGTAAAATATCCCAGATATTTTCTGTAGAACCTTCTAGAATTGGGCTTAAATAAATTGGGCCGATTTTACGGGCCTTCAACAGGTCAATTATACCATTTTGACCGGTCACTGTAAGTTTTTTTACCGTTTACAAGCATGTCAACCGGCTAATTATTTCTATAAAAGAGTGAGAGTTGAGAGTTCATTTCTCACTTCTCACTTTCACTTCTCACTTTCATTTGTAAGCTTTTACTTTAGCTAGCAATTTTCTCTCGAGTTTCCGTTGAAGTTTTCAGGCAACCTCAGGCCTTCTTCTCCGATTGTCTTCTCCGTTTTCAGTCAAAGTTTTTAAGCTCTCTTCAATGGCGGACAAAGCTCAAGCTCGACTCATGAAGATGAACTCTGCTTCTTCCAAAGGTACTATCACCATTCGCTCTCCTTACACATCGTTATTAGATATGTTAAATGAGAGAGCAGATGACTACCCTAGCCTAACCGAGTTAGATGCATATGACTGCTGTAATACGTATCATGATGCTGAGGAAATTGCTAGGTATAATAAGTTATTTAAGATTAGAAAACCTTATAAACTCGTTCCAGCTGGGCCAGGTGACAGGCCTTGTCATTGGAGGCCCAATGCCTTGTGTATTTATAGGGAGTGCCTAGTAGCAGGGCTCCGTTTTCCTTTTCATGAGTTTATCCCACGTCTTTTAGCTGATATCCAATGTAGCCCTTGCCAACTACCTCCAAATGCATGGAGAATAATTCTTTGTTTTATGGTTTTATGCCTAAGGCAAAATTTGCCTTTATCTGTGGCCCTTTTTCGCAAAATTTTTCAAATCTATAACAGCCCAATTTTGCATAATGGCTGGGTATACATCAAACTTCGCCCCAAAGTCCCCCTATTTTCAATGGTAAATCAGTGCCAGATAACAACCCTGGTTGGAAAAAAGAGTTTGCCTATCTTGAGTGGGAGGGTGGTGACTGGGGCACCCTTTTTAGAAAGACTTTTTCCAAAGTTTCGGATGAAAAAGCTAAGGGGATCACCCTTAGTACAGAGGATCAAGCCGCCTTTGACACCCTGACCAAAGGTGATGGTATGTCTATAACCTGCCAGAGCCTCATAAATGAAGAATCTCTGAGGGCAGTAGGCCTCTCATCAGTTTCTGAACAGGGTAACTTTCTTTCCTTTCTTTGTTTTTTATATTTTCATACTTGACTTATTCAGTTGTATCTTTATTCTTGTTAATACAGTGGCAAAGATGCTTGTGGAGGCTTCTCCTGATCCTGATGACGAGACTTCCAGGATGGCTCGGGCAAAGAGGAATGCAGATCCTCGAGAAAAAGAAGTTGAGCCCTCATTCTTACGCCCACACAAGGTTAAGAAAGGGAACCTTATGTTTGGTGACATAGCTGACTTGGAGGGTAGATCTCAAGTCAATGTTCAATCTGCTGTGTTTAGGCCATCTTGGGGATTCAGGAAGCGAGATTCTGTAGTGGGCTCTAAGAAGCATGCTATGGATTGGTCGTTGAACTCAATCACCCCTCCTGATTACAAGGACTTAGTTCTCAACGGAGGCATTGGTGAGTCTGAAGCACTTGGCTCTCAGGCCCTTGCTGCGGTAAGCCTTCAATCCTACTAGTTTCTTATTTCAAACACTCCACTATTTTCATTACTAAAACTCTGCTTCTAAATGCAGGCCAATGTTCATTTCCAAAGCCTGATTTATCAATCTAAAGCTTGGAAGGAGAAGGCCAAGGGATTTGAAACTGAGTCCCAGAAGAGAAGCTTACATATCCACCAACTTGAGGAACAGCTGAAGAAGAAAGATGAGGAGCTGGTGAGTGCCCATGCAGAGGTGGTGGCTTTGAAGGATGATAGAGAGAAGCTGATTGATGACTATCTTGACTCAGATGAGTATAAGAGTCTCATGGACCAGCACGATGAGATGCTTTACCCTAGCCAGTTCACAGAGGGGTGGAACAAGGCACTTGAGGCTGTTCTAAGGAGCCATCCTGGCCTATTCCAGTCTTCTGCCTTTCCTAGCCCTCATCCTCCTAGCACCATGACTACTGTAGCTGAGGCTGGCTCTAGTGAGGAGTTATTTGGTGAGGATGATGCCTTGGTCAGGAAGCACACTGCAGCTAGGTCTTCGAATCCTGAGCAGCCCCCTATTCGAGAGGGAGATGCTAACTCGGATGAGGAAGCTTCCACCACTGCCACCAGCTCTGAGAGTGGTTCTCCTGTCAAGAAGGCTCCTAAGGCCACTTAGCTTACTTTATATGTCTTTTGTTTAAACTCTCAATTTGTGTAACTTAACTTTAATAGCCTTCAGGCTTTTATTTATGCAACTCTTTTACTTAACTATTCGTATGGTTAGCTTCCTTTCTAGCTTTTTATTTCTTCCCTTTGCTTGTAATCTGTTTAAGCTTTAGAGTCCTCTAGGTATTTGGCCCCTTGGCTTGCACCAAGCTTATGAATTAGTTCATCATTTAAAATAACAAAACAAAGGAAGTAACTCAGAGAAAAATCAAAACAAACTTCTTTAGACTGTCAAAGAATTCTGATAAAATGGGCTCATCCCTTACATAAATACTCTATTTCCTACTAGGAGCAGCATGCTCTGTTATGGTTTCATCCGAACCTTATTTCTATCCCTACTAGATAAAAGACCAAGTCTTTAAACATAATAAGTCTTGAGGTTCACTGCATGCCAAGTTCGGGGCACCTCAACCCCGTCCAAGGTTTCCAACTTGTAAGATCCTCGTCCTAACACCTTCCTAACTTGATAGGGTCCTTCCCAGTTTGGTGCTAGCTTGCCCTTCTGGCCAACTCCTGAGGCTTCTATTTTTCTTAGAACCAAATCGCCTTGTCGAAAGAACCTCTCCTTAACCCTTTGGTTGTAGTGGAAGGATGCTCTCTTCTGATGTTCTGCATTCCGGGCATTTGCTTCATCTCTCACCTCATCAATCAGATCAAGGGCTAATCTCATGCCTTCTTCATTATTTTCTGGTTCATATGCTTCAACTCGGGGCGAAGCATGCATAATCTCTAAAGGCACCACTGCCTCAGCCCCATAAGTCAGTAGGAAAGGGGTTTCTCCAGTTGTTACTTTGCAGGTAGTACGATACGCCCAAAGTATAGGCAGTAATTCATCCACCCAAGTATTTCTTGATCGTTCGACCCTCTTCTTAAGTCCATCAAGAATAATCCGATTGGCTACCTCAGCCTGTCCATTAGCTTGCGGGTGAGCTACTGAAGTAAAACGAAGCTCGATAGCATTTTCCTCACAGTACTTCCTGAACTCTTCATTGTTGAATTGTGTCCCATTATCCGTCACAAGGATTCGGGGAATTCCATACCTGTAGATTACGTTCTCCCAGAAGAACTGAGCAACTTGTTTGGTGGTTATCTTGGCTAAAGGTTTAGCCTCAATCCACTTAGTGAAGTAGTCGATGGCCACTATCAAGAATTTCCTTTGTGCTGAAGCTACAGGGAAAGGACCGAGTATGTCCATTCCCCACATCGCAAATGGAATTGGAGAGTTAACTGATGTTAACCTCTCAGGCGGCTGCCTTACAATTGGAGCATGCTTCTGGCATCTATCACACCTTTTAACATAATCCTGAGCATCAGCCAACATCTTCGGCCAATAAAATCCCAAACGGGTAATCTTGTGAGCTAGGGCTCTGCCCCCCAAGTGCTGCCCACAGATCCCTCCATGAACTTCCTCCAATGCTTCCTTCGTCTCCTGGGGCCTTAAACACTTCAAGTATGGGATGTCAAACGATCTTTTATAAAGGATGCCTTCAATTAGGGCATATCTCAATGCTCTCACTGACAGTCTTCGTGCTTCCAAGGCATTGTCAGGGAGCCACCCGGTTTCAAGGCGAGCCTTGATAGGATCTATCCAACAGCCTCCTACATCGATTGGTGACACTAACTTCGAGTTGACAGTCGGGGCCTTCAAGACCTGAAAGTACACACTCCCTGCATAATTTTCTATCTCAGAAGAAGCGAACTTAGACAGGGCATCGGCCTTAACGTTCTCTTATCTTGGGATATGCTCAACATAACACTCTTCAAACTGAGTCATAACAGCTTTCACGACTCTCAAGTATCTCGCCATAGTTTCATCCTTAGCTTCAAACTCACCGTTTACTTGTGATACCACAAGCCTTGAGTCTCCACAAACTTTGAGGTTCTTGACCCTCATGATTTTAGCTAAGCCCAAGCCAGCTATCAAAGCTTCATATTCAGCTTCGTTGTTAGTCGTTGGGAAGTCTAACTTCAAAGCATATTCAACTGTAAACCCATCGGGGCTTTGTAAGACCATACCTGCACCACTGGATTTCGTTTTTGATGCTCCATCAAAATAGAGCACCCAATATTCCTTCTGATCAGGTACAAGTTCTTCATCCTTACTCTCAACCCCAGGGGTGGTTACTATCTCCTACCCCCCGACTTCTTGGTTGCCAATGGTACATTCAACCACGAAGTCAGCTAATGCCTGAGTCTTGATGGCTGTCCGAGGCTTATATGCAATGTCAAATTCTCCGAGTTCGATTGCCCACTTAATTAGCCTTCCACTGGCCTTCGGGCTATGCAGGATACTTCTCAACTGCTGGTCCGTCAGGACTTCAATCTTGTGTGACTGAAAGTAAGGTCGTAGTTTCCTTGAAGCTGTTATCAATGCTAAAGCAAACTTCTCAATGGTAGAATAATTCAACTCAGCTCCATGCAACACCTTACTCACGTAGTAGATGGGTTTCTGAACCTTGTTCTCTTCCCGTATGAGGACGGCACTCAATGCTTGCTCAGATACCGCTAGGTATAGATAAAGAGTCTCTCCGGGACTAGGCTTGGCCAACAACGGGGCTTCAGCCATGTATTTCTTCAATTGTTCAAAGGCCTCTTGGCTTTCGGGTGTCCATTCAAAATTCTTTACCTTCTTTAATGTTTGAAAGAAAGGCAAACACTTATCACCAGACTTGGAGATAAACCTCCCTAAGGCTGCAACTCGGCCTGTCAACTTCTGCACATCTCTTATAGAACGTGGTGGCTCCATGTCTAAAATCGCCTTGATCTTGTCAGGATTGGCTTCAATGCCTCTCTTTGAAACCATCAGCCCTAAAAACTTTCCAGATCCAACGCCAAAGGCACACTTGGCGGGATTCAACATCATCTTATGGTGCCTCAGCACTTCAAATGCCTCTCCGAGGTGCTTAATATGATCAGCCTTGAGTAGGCTCTTGACTAACATGTCATCAACATACACCTCCATGGTTTTTCCAATCAGATGGGCAAATATCTTATTCACCAGCCGTTGGTAAGTAGCTCCTGCATTCTTTAGACCAAACGCCATAACAAGATAACAGAAGACACCAAAGTCAGTAATGAAAGATACCTTAGGGATGTCATCCTTGTGCATCTTAATCTGATTATAGCCGCTGAATCCATCCATGAAGCTTAACATCTCATGTCCAGCTGTGGCATCTATCAACATATCAATCCTTGGCAGGGGAAAACAATCTTTTGGACATGCATCATTCAGGTCAGTGAAATCTATACACATCCTCCACTTCCCATTCGCTTTCTTGACCATCACAGGGTTTGCTAACCATTCGGGAAATTGAATCTCTTCAATAAAACCAGCTTCCAAGAGCTTATCCACTTCTTGCTTAATGGCTTCTTGCCTTTCCGGAGCAAAGTTTCTCTTCTTCTGCTTTATTGTCTTCCTCTTGGGATCAACATTTAACTTATGAGTTATGAGTTGGGGGTCAATCCCTGGCATATCAGCTGCTGTCCAAGCGAACACGTCGCTATTCTTTTGTAAGAATTCTATCAACTTGCCCTTCAGGGGTTCTTTCAGAGATGCCCCAACATAAGTAACTTTTTCAGGATCGTTCGGCTCTAGAGGTATGGGAATCAAATCCTCTGCTGGCTTCCCTCTATGCTCTTCATCATCGCGGACATCCATGTCTTCAATCGGAAGGACCTGCCCCCCGACTCCATCGGCCCTCAGCGCGGCTACATAGCAACTTCTTGCCATCTTCTGATCACCCTTCTGTTCTCCGACACCATTCCGTGTCGGAAACTTAATCTTCATATGATAGGAAGAGGCCACAGCCTTAAACGCATGAAGTCCAGTCCTTCCAAGGATTGCGTTGTATGTTGAGGCTGCCTTAATCACCAAGAAGTTCAGCATCTGAGTCGCCTCCTTAGGCTCCTGCCCAATAGTCACGGGTAACTGAATAGTCCCTTCAACGTTGGACTCCACTCCGTTAAACCCGTATATGGGCATGTTTGTAGGGGTCAACTGAGAGTCGTTGTACCCCATCTTCACAAATGCATCATGAAACAAAATATCCACAGAAGCTCCATTGTATATCAAGACTCGTTTTACTTCTGAGTTTCCAATCACAGGAGTTATGACCAGCGGGTCGTCATGGGGGAACTTCACCCCTTCCAAGTCTGAATCATCGAAACCAATTACCATCTCAGTTTTAGCACGCTTCGGGGCCTCTCCCACAATGTGCATTACTTCTCTAGCATAAGCCTTTCGAGAATTCTTAGTTGTGCTAGCTGCTGTCGGGCCTCCCCAGATCATGTTGATAACTGCCCTTCGGGGCTGTGGATTGCGGTCATGGTTGTCATCCCTCCTGTTATTATCTCTCCTGTCATTGTCCCTTCTGTCATTATCCCTTCTCTGGTTCCCACGGTCATCACCCTTGGTGAACTGACTTAGTTTTCCTCTTCGTATCAAGAACTCAATCTCATCCTTGAGTTGCCTACAATCGTCGGTGTCATGTCCCACATCTTTATGGAACCTGCAGTACTGATCCTTGTTCCGCTTGGCTGGGTCCAACAGGATCTGACTTCGTGGAGCATTAAGCCTGGCATACTCGGAAAACCTTGGACCCGAGCTCTTTTTTGGAGCAGATTCAGAGTCTCTGCTAGTTCGGGGATACTTGTCCTTAGCGTCGTACTCTTGTTCTTGCTTCCGCTTGTTGTTCCCTCCATTGCCCAATGCGGCTTCCTTTTTCATGCTGTCCTCAGCTTTTATATACTTGTCTGCCCTCCGTTGGAGCTCATCCTTGCTTTCAGGGGGGTGTTTTGCCAGCGACCTCTTAAAAAAGAGATCCGTGGTTCCGTGCTGCAAGGCTACCATAGCCACCTTATTTTCCAAGTCAGTGATGTTCAGGGTCTCCTTAGTGAATCGCTTGATATAATCCCTCAGGTTCTCGTTCTTTCCCTGTACTACATACATAAGGGATGCAGAGCTTTTCTCATGGATTCTTTCGCTAATGAATTGACTGACAAAAACGGTACTCAACTCCTTGAAAGAGCTAATCGAGTTTGGAGGTAAACGACTATACCAGCGTTGCGCCATGCCCGACAGGGTTTGGGGAAACGCCCTACACTTAAGGGCGTCGTTAGCAGGCTGCAGTAATAATGCGCTCGTAAACGTTCTCACATGAGTTGCGGGATCCCCCGTTCCATCATAAGCTTTGATTGTGGGCATCTTAAACTTTCGGGAGATATGTGCGTTCATCACCTCCTCAGTGAATGGAGGGGTTGGATCATCAAGATCTCCTTGTAGCATCAGGTCTTTGGGGTTACTTTTGGGGAGTTCCACCCTTGTAGTCCCTCTGGTTGGGGCTTCAGCCCTTCGACGTCTCCTTGAAGACCTTTCCAAATCTATGAAGGGAATCCCTCCTGAAGTTGGAGGAGGTCGAGTCTGATTAGATCTGGCTTGTTCTCTGGCCATGTCTTCCTTTAATCTTAAGATCTCGGCTTCATAAGCCTTAATCCTCTCAGTAGTTGTTGAAGGGAGTCCATCGTGAGTAGTTTGAGTTCTTCCTCGAGGTTCTTTACTTGCACGTCGCCTCCTTGGAGCTTCATCACGTTCGTAATCATCGTCAGAAGATGACTCATCCATATAAGGACCAGAAAAATCGTTATAATCTCGATCTCGAATATACAGGGCATGACCACTTGGTCCAGCTCCTTGGGTAGGAGGGTAGTTAGGCAGCCCGTACATCAGATTGGTGCTTATGGGGAGATCCGTAGTGTGGATCTGGACCCCTCGTGGAGGGTTGTTGGGATCTACAATCAAGGAAGAAATCCCCACCTGGAGGGGGTTAGTCCCTGGATTTGTGTGGACGATCGGAGGTAGCGTACTCTCAACATGGGAAGTCGTCCCTAGGGGTTGAGAAACTTGATACGGAACGATAGTCCCGGATGTTGGAGGTACTTGTTCAGTGAGGGGCGGAGCAGAGCTAAGAGGTAGAGCCTCGGTTGCGATTGGCTCTGTAATTGCTGGTGTCCTTCGTGTGTTAACCATGGTTGATGTTTTCTTCCCACAGACGGTGCCAAATGTTGTGGAATAAAAACTAGGTTATGATTATGACGGCTAGGGTTCGGGAGCTTCGTGCTTTAATGGCTGCTTCTGCGTTGGAGACTTAAACGGTCCTCACAGAATGCCTACGTATCTCTGTATTAAGAGAATCAAGCCAATAAAACGTAGTTCTGAGTTGAGGGATCTGACCCTTTATATAGGCTGAGAAGCCTCAGAATTATGATAGGGTTAGGTGACTTGGTGGACAAGTCAACCTTGAGGAAGGATCTAGACTCCTTCCTTGTAGAAGTCTGTTTCCTTGTACGACTATGTGCCTTGGAGGCTACTCTTTGGAGAGATAATATCCTTATTTGACTTATATTTCCCAGCTGTTAATTAGCCATGAATATTAATTACGAAATTAATATTTAACTAGGGTTTTTGGGCCATCTAGTGGGCCCCACGTTTGGACCATTCTAGGTCTAATTAATGCCACATTAAATGTGTTTTTAGGGCTTACTTTTAACCCATATCAATAGTTAAAATTATTATTTTTTAAAATTTCTTTTTCTAAATAAAAATTAAAATATTATATTTTTATTCAAAAAAAGAAAAATTTAAAAATAATTATTTTAGCTATGTAGTCAAAGTACCTAAAGTTACGTACAAAAAAGTCAAATGCCTTATATAATGGACCGAAGGGAGTACTTTAATATATACACTCATAACTCATCATTTAATGTCAAAACTAAGAATTAAATAATTAATTCTTTTTTAATATATGTATTTTTTGCATGGTTCTAAAAATCCCCGATTTAGCCGATTAATCCCCGATTAATCCTCTGTAAGGTAAACAACCGATTCGATTTTTGAAATCCGATTAATCCTGTGAATTTATTTAAAATGATATGTTTAACTATAAATTAGGATAATATATTAAATAATATTATAATATCCGATTAATACTCCGATTAATCCTTCCGATTAATCCCCGATTACCAGATTAATCCTAAATCGGCACTCAACCGATTTATACCGATTACCGATTTTTACAACCATGATTTTTTGCAAATATGTCAATTAAAAAGGGCGGGAGGTAGTAACTCTCAAAAGTTAAGCCAAGCCGACAAGTTACTACAAACCAAACTCACTTAATTTAATTAACCACCGTTACTAATCAAATTTTGAACGTTAATTAATCAACTTTGTTAATTAATCAACTTTGTAACACACACTTTACCAACATCCCCACTGTCATCATTCAGACACATGTGTACTTATAAAATTTAACTATTCCTGTCATTCACTTTGCCCTCTCTCTCTCTTTCTCTCTCTCACTATTTAGTCTTTTGCTCTCTCTCTCTCCCACTCTCTCCCAGACATCGACTTTGATCTCTCTCTCTCTCTCTCTCTCTCCCATATCTCTCTCCAAGCTCTCTCTCTCAGTCATCCACATTGATCTCTCTCTCTCTCTCACTATTTAGTCTTTTACTCTCTTAATATTTCTCTCTCATACGCAGCAATGCAGAAAAGCAACCGCCTCAATCTTCTACATCTTTCTTTAATTATACACACATAGACTACTTTATATGTACTTATTTATTTAATTATCTAATTACAATTATACATACATATTAAGAGATATTTAATTGTTTGAAATGGCGGCGAAGGCTGGTGTGTTTGTGTTATTGATCTTTGTGATTGCTGCGGTGGTTGACGGCGTTGGAGCTCCGGCGCGATTTTTGACACTAGAGAGAGCTTTTCCGGCGAACGAGACGGTGAATATGGAGGTGTTGAGAAGTAGAGATAGAGCTAGACATGCCAGAATCTTGCAAGGTGTTGTTGATTTAGATGTGTTTGGTGCCTCCGATGTCTACGTCGCCGGGTAATTTTCAATTCAAACATTAAAATTTTATATATGAACTCGAGTTTCCGACAGATGATTGTTTTTTTATTTGTGTATAATACTGTAATTAATAAGTTCGATGGTAAAGTATGCTGCAACAATTATTTGTGGTGGATCGAGATTTTTATGTGCTTCAACAGTTGAACATTTCTTTATTTTATCTGTTGAGTCATTCATTGTAAGCTGTTTATGGTTGACTGAGTTGACCTGGCTCGACTTGTGTGTGTAGTAATATTGTTTGGTTTAATAGCTAGTGTTTGTTGATTGGTAAGTTAATGGTTTGTTGATTGTAGGTTGTACTATACAAAACTAAGATTAGGTTCTCCACCTAAGGAGTATAATGTGCAAATCGATACGGGAAGTGATATATTGTGGATTACTTGCAGTTCCTGCACTGATTGCCCTCAAACAAGTGGACTCGGAGTAAATTTCCCCCTTGTCAATTTATTGTATCTTTGCTTTTCCATGTATGACTATTGCGCTTATGATAAATTACTAGGGTTACATGCTCATTAGTACTGATTGCTTTATCAGGTTGAGCTCAATTTATATGATATAGGAAGCTCATCCACAGCTTCCTTGGTTTCATGTTCGAACCCTATATGCAACTCCATGGTTCAAACTAATGCTGCTGGTTGCATTACCCAAGGGAATCAATGTGGTTATTCTTTTGAGTATGGGGATGGAAGTGGGACGACTGGTCATTACGTTACTGATCTGCTTTACTTCGATACTATTCTGGGACCGTCGGTGACTGCCAACTCTTCCGCTCCAATAGTTTTTGGGTAAGCTTATGTGAGTACTTAACGTATTTGTGTATTTATTTTGAATAATAAACTTTTATTGACATGACCAGTGACAGAGGATGTTTGGTTTTCTTGGTTGAAGATTGTCTTTGTTGATTGACTCAGGTGTAGCTCTTATCAGTCTGGGGACTTGACAAAAACAGATCGAGCACTTGATGGAATTATTGGATTTGGTCAACAGGATTTATCTGTCATGTCACAGTTGTCAGCTCTTGGAATCACTCCTAAGGTGTTTTCTCATTGCTTGAAAGGAGAGGGCAAGGGTGGAGGTATATTAGTTCTTGGTGAGATTTTGGATCCGACAATCGTTTATACACCACTGGTCCCATCACAGTACGTATCCTTAAGCATAAAATACTTTGCTTGATCTTTAGGTTCTCAATTAGATGGACATTTAGCTATACATTACTATGAAACATCTGATAAAGTTATAGAAGATCTGACTTTTACAAACTTGTGAGCTTAATGATACAGGTTAAAATACTACAAGTCATGATGATGAACTTGTAACGAATTAGTCCATCCATAATCCTAAGTTTCCCTATGTTCCACTATTAAACAATTTATAAGTACGGATATGTACTCAGAGTCATAGAGGTGAATCAGGTGATTTTCAGTGAAGACTACAACCCAATCATATTGTTTCCTCGGTAACTTCAGAGAGACTTTAATGACTAGGAGTCCTAAATGTTTGTAATTGAGAGTAATATGCAATTGGTCCCTCCCTGGTACCACCAGTTTGAGCATTATGTCGGCTACATTATTCATGTCTAGCTAATTTCCCTACTCTGTATTCCTATGTCTGAGGAAGGTACCTTAATTTATCTCAATTTCATCTCAGGCCTCATTATAACTTGAATCTGCTAAGTATTGCTGTCGGTGGGCAGTTGCTCTCTGTTGATCCAGTAGCATTTGCAACATCAAGTAACCGAGGAACTATTGTAGATTCTGGAACAACTTTGACATACCTTGTTGCAGAAGCTTATGATCCCTTTGTTGAAACTGTGTGTTCAGCTTTTCTTTTACTTTTGTGATAAACTTTATTGAGATCTATTACAAAATAGATTGGTGATCCCTTTGTTTATGTTTTGCCTGCTTATTATGAAGGTAACTGCTGGTGTTTCACAATATGCAACACCAATGGTTTCAAAAGGAAGTCAATGCTATTTAGTCTCCTCCAGGTTTGGCAATACTGTTTAAGAATTTCAGTTTAAAGTCTAAGATGTTTAGATCACAATGTTCTTTTGAGGCCTTGGATATTAACATATGTCTGTCAACCAGCATAAATGAAATTTTTCCCCTTGTTGCTTTTAACTTTGAGGGAGGGGCATCTATTGTACTTAAACCAACGAACTACATGATGGACATGGGCTTTGTTGTAAGTTCTTAATTTCCTATTTCAATCCAATTAATTTATGCGATCATTAATGATATAGACAATTATGTTTATGAGTTATTTAAGTGATGCAATGTCATATGCAATTGGCAGGATGGTGCTCCGTTGTGGTGCATCGGTTTTCAAAAAGCTCAAGATCAAGCAGTGACAATATTAGGAGGTTGGTAAAACACAAATTAACGGTGAAGTATTGCTTGAAGTTCTTGTATGTTATGCAACTTGCTCCAGTGTCAGTAGTGCAGTTGTGCTTGGAATTAGACCTTGCTGATTTTTTGGTTCCTTGCTAATTTTTTGCTTTGAATTTAATAAATTATCGTAAACCACAATCTTTCTATCATAGTCTACCCTTGTCTCATTTTGTTATTAAATTTTTATATTTTATCTACCTTGTTTCACATCCTCGATTAGTCAGTGACAAACCAGCATATTTTGGTGCAGATCTCGTTCTTAAAGATAAGATATTCATCTATGATTTATCTCGCCAACGAATCGGATGGGCAGATTATGATTGTAAGTTCTATCTATTTTCGCAACTTAATTTAAAATTTCACTTTTTCTGTAGGTCAAGTTTCTATCCCGATATTGCTAAAATGATTACATTTTGTCTGTTGTTCAGGTTCATCGTCTGTGAATGTCTCTATAACATCAAGCAAGGATGAATTTGTCAATGCAGGACAACTACATTCCAGCAGCTCCTCAAGAAATACACTATTGCACTTGTTACAATTAAGCAGTTGCGGATTCTTCTTCACATTTCTTTATACCAGATTCCTATTTTGGTAGCTTCACCTGGCAGAAAGCATATCCACCCTTTGGCCATTGATTGGAAGCTAACGCAGGCCCTAGGTTATTCATATTCGTGTTAGTAGCCGTATTTAACTTATTGGAAGAAATTAACAGCCATTTCTCCAGCCATATAAGATATAACTCTTTGATCAGACTGAATATATACCAGGTAAAAAGTCCTCATTCTTTTTTCTTTCGACTTAGACAAGATTCAGCTCCCTCATTGGCAAGAGGTCCACAATTTAAGATTTCTCTACATTGTAGATACCCTGTATAAACCTGTAGTATCATGGTGATTCCATTTTGATAAAATATAGCAAAAGGAAGAAGATTATTGTCTGGCAAGTGCTGACACTCTTAAAAAAAAAAAAAAATCAGTTCCCCAGGCTGCTGATAAATCAAAGATGTATATTAGTAGCTATTAGTGTTGTGTGTGACTTGCTTTTATCAGAACTCAGAAGTTGTATTGTAAATTCTAATGCAGTCTTAGAATAAGTAGTAAATTGGTTTTTTACTAATTTATGGAAGATAAAGTTGTCATGTTAATATTTGTATAAATTTACGAACTTTGTATGCTTTGGCTGATGAGACAGGTACTAGTTGCATAAACAATTCAACAAAGATTGAATGCAAACAAATGACTATGTAGAAGGATAATAGATAAGAATTCCAAAATTCGTAAATGCACTCTAAGTAATTTCTTGAAAGTTGGCGAAATTTTAAAACCGAATTGAAAAAATAGACGACTTCTGTGCATGTAAGGCATATAAGCTTAATTAGTTTTTTAAGAAAAAGTACAGTAAATTAAATTTGTCAAATATTTTCGAGGAAAGTTTTGAAACTTCAGGCATTGATGGTCTTCTAATGTTAATGTTTTTTTATACAAAATTGAAAATCTTCGTACAACTAAAGAAACGTATAAATAAAAAAAAGTTTTTCTTGTCGTCCCTTTGATTTTTGCTCATCCCAAATTTGTTAGAAGAACATATACTCATTTTGCAAGGCATATAAGTCTAAGTAATAAAAAAAAAACAAATTTAAAAAGTGTTGATCACCGGAAGGAGGAGTCCTTTGCAAAATCACCTTTAACAAATTTTAAAAAGGTAAGCATGGATGTCAAAAATAATGGTATCTTGATAAAAAAAATTATAAAATAAATCTATACGAATCTGTATTGTATAAGAAATAATCACCAAATGAGATTCGAAAAATCATAATATTAATTTTTTAAAATCTAAATAGAATAAATTCACTTATATCTAGAAGATAATGAAACATAGGCCATAAACAAAAAATAATAATCACAGATACATAAGTAGAAACAAAAACAGGCTGTGCAGATATGAATATAAAACGCGTATATATCAATATCTAGAAAAAAACATACAAGAAGCGATAAAAATTCTAAAAATATCATCTATTATTAATATCCAAATTAATGCATATTCCTACAGATAGAATTTACAATCCCTTAAATTGGAAAAGAGATAATAACTCCTTTACCATGCCATCTTTTCTTATCCCTAGCATTTCTTAAAATAATGCTAAATATCTTAAAAATAATTTCAAAAATGTTTCGAAAAGCTATTGTGTGAATCCGTGGGTTTACCTTGTACGCATCCAAAAAGGTAGTGACTGCAAATTCTCACAGGGGAAAAAAATATTATCACTCTCAAATCTCTCTCTGTATTTATTTATTTGAGAATGCTGTACTGAGATGTATTTTCCATGAGATATTTCCGTAAAATCAAAAAAAATCTTATGGGTAATCTACACAAAAATGCTTCTGCGGGCCATTTATTGTCAGGAACATTATTCTCTATTTATTTACTATCAATTTAATAACAGAACGAAACGCCACTTACTCCTCTCCATCTCTCTCCCTTAAAACACAAACACACAAATTTACATATATTGAAAAAAATATTAAGCTACACTTGTACGTTTCGATTATCATATTCTTGTCGTGAATTGTTATCAGAATTATGACGACGATCAACGCCGTTCCGACGTCTCTCTACGTAGGAGACCTTCATCCAGAAGTAGGTGATGCGCAGCTATTTGATGCGTTTTCACAGTTTCAAAGCCTTGGTTCGGTGCATGTTTGTCGTGACTCAACCAACGGACGTTCTCTTTGTTACGGTTACGTCAACTTTCACTCCCCTCAGGATGGTATGAATTAAGATCATCTCTGAATTTATCAATTATTTTTTTCATTTCTTGAATCCTTGTGCATACTTAAATTCGTGTCGTTTAATTTCGTGTTTTGCGAGATTTCGGATGAGTTGAATGATGTTTTTTATGTGGATGTGGTATATGTTTTACAAATTTGTGTGTTTGCATGTATGAATATTTATTTTTACAGTACTGAGATCATGTATGTGAAGATATATGGTGAGTGATTAGAGTTTCGATTTTTTTGTTCATAATTTAGTGTTTGAATATTGCTTGTAAATTCGTAAAATGTGAGGGTGTGGCTTAGTCTCTCCGTTTCTGTTGAAGCAGGATCGCCTGATTATTCTGTTTGTGATGTTTTTTTTTATCTGATGTTAGATTTGTATTTGTAAGAAAGTGATTGCAGTTTTGATTTTTTTTATTACTGTTGCTTATAATCTTCTGTATGGTACCGAACCTCTCTGGGTTGAAGCTTGATCGCCTGATTATCTTGTTTGTGATGAGTCTTTTTATAGTAAAGGTCAACCAGAGAAATTTACGTAATCACACATGCTTCCAGCTTCATCAAATTTCGAAACAATAATCTTTTGTTACCAAGATAAGAGGAGTACTCACTGCAATGAACGGGATTTGTAATGTGCTTAGAGTGCTTAAATATTTTTAAGTTTTAGTGACTGTTGAAATTTACTCTGGAAATTATTTAGCTTTTTTTTAATATCTGTCCACATTGAAAGAAAAGAATTAGGGCAATTTTGGCATGTTTGGATTTGACTATTGTACTTTTATTGTTTGTATTTCCAATATCTTGTTTATCTATTCGGTCACGGATGAACTAAATTGAATATCCATAACAAGCTCAGTATCTTTAAGTATATGTTTGTATATTTTGAGATGTCCCTGATCAAGATGTCCCTGTTGATTGTGAACAGCAAATCAGGCTATTGAGCTCAAAAACCATTCTGTACTTAATGGGAAGGTGATAAGGGTTATGTGGTCGTCTCGAGATCCTACAGCAAGAAAAAATGGAATTGGCAATGTGTTTGTCAAGGTATATATGTTTCTACCTTAAGGATAAACAAGACTGATATTTTTAATACAGAAAGGGTCTGCTGTTATATATTTATATAACCTGGATTACATTTACGTGTTCTGGTCTTCATTGCAGAACTTAAATGAATCTGTTGACAATGCAAAACTGCAAGAACTGTTTCAGAAATTTGGGAATATTTTGTCTTGCAAAGTTGTCATGTCTGAGGACGCTAAGAGCAAGGGATTTGGCTTTGTTCAGTTCGAGCATGAGGAATCTGCACGTGCTGCTATTGAGAAGCTTAATGAAACCATCTTTGAAGGCAAACAATTGTATGTGTACTTCGTATCTTCTAAAACATATATCAGTTAATAATTATCTAGTTGTATATATATATTTTTAATTTTTTATCGTTTTCTGGTGATAGGTATGTTGGTAAGTTTGTCAGAAAAAGTGACCGCACTTCATCTGGTCCTGATGATAAATATACAAATTTATACGTGAAGAATCTGGATTTAGAAGTCAATGAAGAACTTCTTAAAGAGAAGTTTTCCGAATTTGGGAAAATTGCTAGCTTGGTTATATCAAAAGATGAAAATGGCAATTCTAAAGGGTTTGGATTTGTCAATTTTGATAGCCCAGATGATGCTAGAAAGGCAGTGGAAACTATGAATGGATCACAACTTGGTAAGTAAAATTTATTATTTGTGTGGTTAATTTGCTTTTTGACTGGAAAACTGCCAAACTCTTATGGTCTTAACCTGATAAATGTATTAAGCAGGCTCAAAGATTCTTTATGTAGCTAGGGCACAGAAAAAATCAGAGCGTGAGCAAATTTTGCGTCGTCAGTTTGAGGACAAAAGAAAGGAAAATATCTTGAAATACCAGGTAGTCATATTACCTAATAATTCTGTAATGCTGTTCTTGTGGTTGCACATACTTTACTATAGTATCTAAGGAAGTCCCTGCATCATGTTGTAGGCATCAAATGTATTTATCAAGAATATTCATGACGAGGTTAGTGACACTGAGCTGCGTGAACTCTTCAGTCAGTGGGGAACAATTACTTCTGCTAAACTGATGCGAGATGAAATAGGAATTAGCAAAGGATTTGGATTTGTCTGTTTCTCCACACCTGAGGAGGCTAATAAAGCTGTGACCTCGTTTCACGGTAAGCATTTTTGTTGGATACGAGCTACGCTGCTTGTTTTGAATTCTTGCCCTAAGATCTATCTTTATTTTAAAAAACAGTCAAAGGGGATGACTTCTGTCTTAAGATTGCTTTCATATGGCTAATGATCGAATATTAATAAATTGCAACAAGTACTGTTCCTGTAATAATTTTGTCTTCAACTGTTACAGGTTTTATGTTTCATGGAAAACCAATATACGTTGCAATCGCTCAAAGGAAAGAGGAAAGACAAGCACAATTACAACTTCAGTATGCACAGCGTGCCGCGGGACTAGCAGCAGGTCAATCAGCTGTTTTTCCTGGTGGTTATCCTCCTTATTACTACACAGCTCCTGGTATTATTCCACAAGTTTCTCCAAGACCAGGGTTTATGTATCAGCCTCTGGCGATGACGCCTGGATGGGGGGCTAATGGATTTTCATCTCCATCAAGACCAGCTTTTCAACCATCTCATCTTCCAGCTGTATGTCATTTATCGTCTTTTTTTATTATTAGCAGTTTTTAGTTTCTTATTTTGTCATCTTGGAGTTGCTATACACACTTGTTAACAGCACTTCAATTTCTTTTCTAAGATGTCAAACAATCCAAGACAAAATAGGCAAAACAGGGGAAGGGCAAATGGCCATCTGCATCAACAAGGCGGTGCTCACAGTGTCTCATATGTGCCACATTTGCAACAAACACCACAATTGCTGGTTTCATCAACTGATGCAAACAATCATCAGGTCTGCTAGCGTTATTAACATATCTGTTTTTACAATTTATTTTGTTTCAGGATATTGACTGTTTTGTGTTTATAGGTTTTCCCATTTTTATATTGAGTGAAATTACGGAATAGTATATGTTTTTCGTTTTTTTAATTGTATCTAGCATATGAAAATATGCATACCTGCTTTTTGAAATAACTAGATATCTGTGATATTAGAATGAATTTTCCTACGTATATGCTTTTTTTCCTAATTATTCATGTATATGCTATTTTCTTAACAGTAATTATGTTATTAACATTATTAACAATACATCATTTTTTATTATTTTTATTTTAAATACTTATGGTCTAGGCATGCACTCTTATTGTTAATGAGATGCTCTTCAGGTATGTGTTGAATATTTTAGTTTCAAATTTTTATGTTACTGACTTCCTGTGCTGCAGGGGGCTGGCCATGCTAGGTATGTGCCAAATGGGCGTTCCCGTGAACTGAACAAAGGGACGACTGTGTCCTCTGTTCCTACAGACTCTGATGGAACTGAAGGATTGGAGATGCTGAGTAGTAGGTTAGCTGCCGCTTCTCCTAGTCAGCAGAAACAAATGCTTGGTGATCGCCTATTCCCTCTTGTCAACCAGCTGAAGGTACTTTTATTATATCACATCACATAGTTTTAATGAAAAAAGTGGGTGATTCAGGTGAAACTTGCATTTTGTGTATAGCTCATTCATTAAAAGGCAGATTGTCGTATAATTCAATATTTTTATATAAATCGACTTATATTTTGTGTCTGTTTGAACTCTGAGGTGTTACATGAAATCCTTGGTTAATGTATTTCTCTGCTGATTTTCTTGTATATATCATAAAAGGTTTTTTCTATGCAGCCTGATCTTTCTGGAAAGATAACTGGAATGCTTTTGGATATGGACAACTCAGAATTGCTTTTGTTATTGGAGTCACCGGAGTCACTGTTTGCGAGGGTGGAAAAGGCTGTAGAAGTCATCAAGCTCACTAAGCCTAAAGTCCCCGGTCAAGAGGCACTTCATCCTAGTTACTTATCTGCCGAGGTGGCAGTGAACTGAGAGATGCTATTGTCTCTTAAGGTTATATTATGTAGAGGTTCTGTTGGAGTTTGAGCTTCAGACAGAAATATTTAGATAGTTGCCTTTATTAGGGAAACAATCTCCCTTTTTTTTCTTTCTATACCAATGTAGACTATATAGAGTGTTTTGGTTTCATCACCTTTGCTTCAGGAACATGACTTGTTGCTGTTACTCAGCTGTATCAGTATTTTGTTGGTTTCTTTTCTCAGCAGTATAAACTAAATTAGATGCTGGTGTTCCTCAATATTTTATATTGGTCCTTTACACAAGCCCCTCCCCCTCGATGAATTTGATCAGTAACTTTGGTCATACCTCTTTTTCAACAAATACAACGGAATTGCTTTCCGTGCCTAGGCGTTATTGTGGCAGGTGGTGACTGGTGAGCCAAGTGGGCAATGTCCCTTTTTTTGTAAGTTTGCTTGGAAATTGTTATATGATATTTCAAGAATTGTTGATTGGCAGGTGTTCAGGAGATGCGAAAAGGCATTAGAAACTGTCCATACAAGACAATTGATGGTTCCATGTACACAGAATGTGAATGTACATTGTCCGCAGTCTGTCTAAAATATTGAGTTGCTTCTGTGCATCATAAAGCACTTCTCATGAGTGTGCGACACCATGTCTGAATTGTTCGAAATCTCAAGTTCTTGAATTCAAGTTAAGGCATATGTCTGAATTGTTCGAAATCTCAAGTTCTTGAATTCAAGTTCTTGAATTCAAGTTAAGTTCTTGAATTGTTCGAAATCACTTGGTAATAACTCAACTTTATAAACAAAGGCTTCATGAAATCATTGCACGACAATATAATGATAAGACTACAACTTTCCTCTTTAAAACCTGAATATGTTAAACAGCTTCCCTTTCTCTCAACTTTCTGGCTTACCTTGAAATCAGTAAATAGGAAACAGTCTATTTTCCCGGAATCAAGACTATAATGCACATGTTAATGGATGATTTGTTTATGATTTATATGGGCGCTCATAGGTAGCCTGAGAATAAAAAATGACGATCTCATACAAAAGCTCTAGCATCACCTGGTAAGGAGGAAAGCTGTGTGCCTCAGGACGATGCCGGATGATGGAACCATGTGTATCATAAGAACAGGATCTAGCTCTCCAAATCCACCGGTTGGAAGCCATGTAGTCCCTGTCCAAAAGTTGAAAAACTTCAATTTCTCCTCCTTCCACACATCGCCATCACACTGTGATTAAAATTTAAACATGGGGAACATTAACTTAATTAGAATTCCATATTATTTTCAAATAAAATAATAAAAATTGTTGGAATTCTATTATAGTTAAAATTCTTTTATTTAATGTGTTGCAAGATAAGTTTTTTTCAAAATCATATATATTGTGTTTTCTTGATTTTCTTAAATAAACCTTTATTAATAAGTGAAGTCCCATTTTAATCGTATTTCGGTACTACATTTGATTTCAACTCTATTTTGATTTTACTTTTTGATTTGTATCTCCTAGAATTATTGAAATTCTATTATAATTACAATTGTTTTATCATAATCTACTAAGTTGCACAAATTACATATTTTTTTTAATAATTTTATAATTTTATATAGTATTTATTTACCTTCTGAATTTTGAAGTTTGCATTCCCTTTTTTTAATTGTAGTTCGGTACCAAAATTGGTTCATGCCTTTTTTTGGTTACATCCATAGATTCTTATTTCCCGTAGGGTACTATATTAATTTTTAATAAAATAATAAAAGCGTTCGAATCCTATTATAATTTTTTTTTGATAAACTATTATAGTTACAAGTCTTATATTATAACACTACTGAATTCCACAACTAACATATCTTTCAGAACCATGTATATTGTATTTTATTGATTTTCTTAAAATAACATAAAATAAATAATAAATAAAATAACTTTCCTTACTAAGTGAAATCCTATTTTAGTGGTGCATCGGTACCAAATTGGATTTCATCCTTATTTTGGTCTCACACCTAAATTCGTAATTAGCATAATTGTTCAAAATCCACTCTAATTACAATTACTTTATTAGTATAATCTACTAAATTGCACAAATAACATATTTTTTTATAATTTATAAAGTACTTATTTACCTTCTTAATTTTGATTTTTATATTGTATAATGATGTTGATTTTATTATTTCACTATGCTATAAATAAATAAAATATTTTTTTTATATTTTATTTAATAACATTGATAGTGTGTAACCATGTAAAGTATTTGAAAAATTCTATTATTAACTACATACAAAAAACGTGATATTATTATTTATTTAATGAAAAATAAATAATACACTGGAAAATTGGTTATTAATAAATGTCAAAATTTTCCATCTTCAATTGTTATCAATCATAACAGCTCAAAAGTAGCCTGAAAATAAAACGTGACGATATCATGTAGAAGCTCTTACAGTACCTCAAGAGACTAGTAAGGAGGGAAGCTAAGCGAGCGGGAACAAGTGTGTGCCTCAGGATGACGTCGGTCCAACTTCTTCTTCTGTAGTTGATGATGGAACCATTTGTATCATAAGAACTTGAGCTAGCTCTCCAAATCCACCAGCCGTAAACCATCTCGTTCCCGTCCAGAAGTTGAAAGTCGACATCTCCTCCTCAGACATATCGTCAACATTGTGATTAAATTTAAAACACGGAACATTACAACTTAATCATCCTACTTACAGATATCAGTTATAATTAGGATGCATTTAGAATCACACGATATTAATTACGATTTTGTTAAATAATAAGTTACAGTACTATACAAAGCAGCAACTACTATATATGAATAAATATATACATTCTGAAAATGCATTTAGAACTACACAATATAATATTTACCTACTAGAACCAATATAATATTTACCTACCAGAACCAATCAATGTAGAGATCACTCGGGATATAACCTTCATACATAGTGTGACTCCTCCACTGCTGCACGTCCAAATTCGATACCCCACGTAATATCAAGTCCAAATCTCCCAATCTGATAATTTGGAAAAACAGCCTCCTCACTAGATATGTAAGCATGTCATCAAATCCACCAATAATCTCTGAAACTGCATTCTTTTTGCTTTCTTATATTCTAAATGTAGCATATGGCGAACATAGTCTACTCTGTTTTCATTATTTAAGTATCCCTTATCTAGGTCTGCCTTACCCCCAAATTTGACCGGAAATGGAAATTTCAAGTCCACAATCTTTTCTGGGCAACTCTTCATCGGCAGGTTGTAAAATTTGTGATTGTCAGGTGATGCATTTCTAATATGCTTCAACTCGATAGTCTGCCCAACCAGTCGAAACAATATGAGAAAAAAAACTATGTTTCAATGATTATTACAAACCTCGTAATAGTAATAAAAGTGTGTGCTTATGATTTTCGATTCAATTTGAATGAGCTCGAGGATCTAATATATTTCAAAAAGACAAAACTTCACCCAAAAATCTTAAATCTACAAATATTTATAAAATAAAATAATAAGGAGAATTATTACGCTTCTTCGAATAAAAAACAAAACTTTAAAATCATAGAGAATAAGTACTTTCTACAAAATCATCAAATTAGTATGGTTAAACTGGGAATATGTTGGAACATAAGTTATATATAATACCTGATGCTAACAGAAGCGTTTAAAAATCTTCTCATATATTTCATGTAATATAAAGAATCATGAACCCAGTTTTAATGTAATTGAAGAAACTATTAACAATGATAATATTATTATTAACTTTACATGAGTTAATTTAACATGGATGAAGGTCCTATTTACCTATTTTTTAATAAACTTTGTTCATATTACCGATTGGCGGGTGCGGTGATTCTTTTTAACCACTGTACACGCATGTTGTACATGCATGGATGGTGTTAGTAAAGTACACGCATGTCTTTCAAGCGTGTGAGTCCAAGAACAAAATGTACACGCATAGAGGTCATGTGTCGGTGTTGTCCTCTTCTTTTTCCCTTACATCGTCAAGTTGGAGGTTAGTCCTAAGTACACGCATAATGCACAAGCGTGTGCAATGGGGAAGTTGGTTTTTGAACCCAAAACAACCAAGCCGAGTCGAGCTTTGACCTAAATGAACCGAACTTAAATTTTTTTCTTAACGAACCGAGCCGAGCCAAGTTTTCTTATCGCACAAAAAAGGTGTTCAAGCTTGTTAATAAACGAGCCGCACTCGAGCTTTTATCGAACAAAAACGAGCCGAATCGATCTCGAGCCTTTAACGAACAGCTCGTGAACAATAACATTTAACATGAAAAAATGGTTCAAACCCACTTGACCCAACTAATAATCAGTTTCGAATCAACCTAACCTCAAGTTTTAATCAATCATTACCAAATGATTCACGACTTAGATAGTTGGATTGTAATTTTAAACTTAAAAAGTGGGAAATATTATGAAAAATTAGAATATATATAATTTTTTCGAGTTTTAATGAGCCGAGCTCGAGTCGAATGCTTTCGAGCCGAGCTCGAACCGCACATACTAATAGCTCGGCTCGAGCTCGTTAACTAGCTTAACAAACACATTTTTATGTTCGAGCTCGAGTTCTTAACGAACCGATCTGAATCAAGCCCTTAACGAGCAAAACTCGAGTTTGTTCACGAACAGCTCGATTCGTTTACAACTCTACCCAAAATGCTACTTTAAGTGATGTTACCTTTTTTTTGGTAAATATGTATTTGCAAACACTATTAAAAAACTTAAAATCAAATGATCAATTCAAATTGTGTTTTCTTAATTACTTAGTCTGTTTTCTTTCACACCCAAAAACTATTTTGACTCGTGGAAGTGCACACACATAAGCTTCATGCGTATGAGTCTACAGTCTACACATATTAGATAGAGGCATGTACCTTCCAAAACACTATACACGCATGCACAACATTCGTGGGACGTGTACCAGTCTTACCAGCTATCTCAGTACACACATGATAAACATGCGGCTTCTGTAGATAAATAGGACCAAGCTTTCCGCCAAATGGTATATTGGACCTCTTCTCATTTCTCATGGATAATGAGTATGTAGGGCAATTTCTCGTTATACATATCATATGGAGTGTGGAGGATCAGTTTCTTGTCTATCTACATTCATGCTAGGATGTTGATAAGTAAAGTCTTGGATTATGAATTTTCTAAGTTTATATAGATATGTTGATTTTTTTAAGAAATTTCATATATTGTCTTAAAACACTTCTTTATAAATTCGAATTATTCTCCTCTTTAAATTCGAACACCTACTTTACTTTTAATAGAACTTCAACCAATATAAATTGGAACTCTTTTCCTTTATAAATTCGAACATCTATTCTACTTCTATTATGTTAAAATATATTTTTTTATTTATTACTATTTAAAATTGTAAAATTCTTAAAAAAAAATAGAAAAATAGATTGAGACGATCTTAGAAGGGCCACCTATCCTCCCGCATATCCTCTTTATATATATACTAATTGACTAAACCGCAATTCGCGGTAGTCTCATAATATTTTTTTTAATTATAAAGATAAAATACTTTAAAAAATGTTGAGGAAAAGACATTTGTAATATCTTATTAATTAGCGAACAAAATATTCTATAAATTTGATATACATAAAAAAGAAAACAAATTATTTACATATTTTTTATATTGATTCTGTGTCACATTTTCTTGGGCCGACACTACCCGTTATAATAAATATTGATGAAAGAAATACTAACAATATTCAATAATACAAATATAAGTACATTTTTTTTACCATGAATGCTGATTTTATTGATGGTAAGAATCAAACAAAATACAATCTCTATTATTTATATTCTTGTTCTTTTTTTTTTGAAACAAATATTTTTGTTCTTTTATAATAGATTAGTAACTAATCTAATAAACCGCATTTCTCAATAGCTTTTATAATATACAGTATATTTCTAAACCGCCCGCGTTTCACAAAAGATATTCGTCATCTCTCAAATGGGACAGTATTAATTTATTTGAAAACCATTTGGGCCGAGCCTATAGGTTGGTATGGGCTTGGATTTGGAGATAAAAAGTTAAACTTTCTAACTATGTGGCCTTGGGATCCTTCAAAATCACTTCACTACGAAGTTATTGCTTATGTGTTATGTCTATCAGTCTATACAGATCAATCCACTACTCCTGGTGGTGACAAACATATTCAGTCTTTCCTTCAATAAATGTGGTGTCTATTGGAATGGATGTCTGCACTAGCTTGAATGTGGACAACGAAAGGTTCAGAACATTTCCAAAACCTCCTCCATTTGCTTGTTACCGAAGTTTGTCTGTATGCCACTTCACTCAGCATGTATGAGATGAAGAGTGATTACTCAGGCTGGTTTGTCAAGTACCGGATTGATCTTGCTCCAATCGCCAAGGTTTTCCCACAGATGACTAAACATATGTCTCTTTTCTATGATAAAATTGATTATGCGGTTGATGTGCTCTCACTAAAGACTTTTATGAAAAGCAAGTAACATCTATGTAGGAGAAGATAGCAAGAGAATGTAAAGATTCAAATTAAGATTCAGACAATACTGGTAACATTACATTGCCGGACCACAACTCTGTTGTGTCCTTCTTATCAACAATGTCTCTTCTCTAACAAACTGAGAAATTACTCACAGGCCCTTGATAATGCATACAAACCTGGACTAGTCTAGGTGTCATTGCTAACAGACAAAACTAGATACTACAAAAGATAACGAACACCTGCGTGGTGCATGACTACAAATACTTGAACTAATATATAACCTAATAGCATGTCGAACCAATTGGATGTAACTTCATTACTCCCCCTCAAGTGGAGCGGAAGTGCTAACTGAGGCTCCAAGCTTGCGTAAGAGATAATTGTGTTGTTTGACAGTGAGAGGCTTCGTGAGGATATCTGCCAGCTGAGAATGGGAAGGAACATGTGTTATGACAACCTTTCCCTCTGTGATCTTGTCCCAAATAAAGTGGCAGTCTATTTCGATGTGTTTGGTCCTCTCGTGCAACACTGGATTAGCCGCAATAGACAGTGCTGCCTGATTGTCACTCTTGATGATGGTGGGTGGCAAGTTTTGTTATCCAATGTCTTTGAGAAGTTCAGTCAACCAAGTCACCTCACAACAGGTGAGAGCCATAGCACGATACTCTGCCTCCGCCGTGGAACATGCGACCACAGATTGCCTTTTTGTTTTCCACGAAATTGGCGAAGTCCCCAGCAAAATGCAATATCCAGAGGTGGATCTGCGTGTGTTTGGGCAACTCGCCCAGTCGCTGTCGCAGTATGCAATAAGCTGAGTAGCTGAAGATGATGCTAACAGTATCCCCTGAGCTGGGTTTCCAATTAAATACCTCAAAATCCGCTTGCCTGCCTGCATGTGCACGTTGGTAGGCTTTTGCATGTACTGTGCTAGTGTATGCACTGGAAATGACAAGTCTGGGCGAGTTATTGTCAGGTATATCAGCTTCCCCAAGAGTCGTTATGGCTGAGGGTCTTGCAGCAGCTCCCCCTTTTTTGGGGTCAATGTCAAATGTGTGTCCATTGGTAGTTTCAGTGATGTAGCACCAGCCAACCCAAACTCCTTGATGAGATCCAATGCATACTTTCGTTGTGATATGAAGAAACCATCATTGCTTCTGTCAATTTCGAGGCCAAGAAAGTAACTTACTGGCCCCATATCTTTCATGTGAAAATGACTAGACAACACATCCTTTAAGTTCTTTATAGCTTCTTCACTATTTCCAGAAATGAGCAAATCGTCCACATAGATTAGCACAAATGTAATGTCTTCACCTTCCACCTTAGAGTACAGACTATAATCTGATTTCGAATGTGTGAATCCAATTGAGACAAGTGTCAATGCCAGTTTATGGTGCCACTGTCTCGAAGCTTGATGAAGCTCATATAGTGCCTTCTTAAGTTTGCACACTAGTTGACCTGATGCCCTTTCTTTGGTAGAATTTCCACATGGCAGAATTCTGATGCCCTCTCTATTGTATCCTTGTGGCATGGTCATGTAGACCGTTTCTTCTAAATCTCCATTGAGGAAAGCATTCGACACATCTAGTTGGTGAACATGCCAATTTTTTATTGCTGCTACTGCCAACACTGCACGAACGGTTGCCATCTTGGCAACTGGAGCGAAAGTCTCCACATAGTCGATTCTGTATGTTTGTTTATATCCCAAGATGACTTGTCGAGCCTTATATTTGTCAATGCTTCCATCAGCCTTGAATTTGGTTTTGAAAATCCACTTGCACCCAATTGCTTTCCAATTAGACGGTAGTTCTGTTACTTCCCATGTCCTATTTTCTTCTAATGCACTCAGCTCTATATTCATTGCATCAATTCAGTGCCCATGTTTGATGGCTTGGTAGAAGTACAGGGGATCTGTTTGTGGCACAATTGTTGCTAAGAAGTAGTTGAAGCTGGGACTTATTGGCTGAGACGTCACAGCTCGTGCATTCATGGCTTTGCTTCCACCAGGTGTCACATAATCTTTCATCCAGCTGGGTGACTTTGAAGGCCTTGTGGATCTCCTTGAAGGTTCATCTTCCATTGTCTCTTCATTTTCAACCACATTTTCTTGCTATGGAATCTCTGCTATGTCACCATTCGATTCATCCTCTTCTCGATCTTCATTTATCAATGAAGATCCTTATATTTGTCAGTGCTTCCATCAGCCTTGAATTTGGTTTTGAAAATCCACTTGCACCCAATTGCTTTCCAATTAGACGGTAGTTCTGTTACTTCCAATGTCCTATTTTCTTCTAATGCACTCAGCTCTGCATTCATTGCATCAATCCAGTGCCCATGTTTGATGGCTTGGTGGAAGTACAGGGGATCTGTTTGTGGCACAATTGTTGCTAAGAAGCAGTTGAAGCTGGGACTTATTGGCTGAGACGTCACAGCTCGTGCATTCATGGCTTTGCTTCCACCAGGTGTCACATAATCTTTCATCCAGCCGGGTGACTTTGAAGGCCTTATGGATCTCCTTGAAGGTTCATCTTCCATTGTCTCTTCATTTTCAGCCACGTTTTCTTGCTGTGGAATCTCTGTTATGTCACCATTCGATTCATCATCTTCTCGATCTTCATTCTCGATTTCATCTTCATATACATAACTCGTAGGTGATGGTAACTTCAAAGGCATTGGTTTCAAGTAATGTTCTACACTGTTCTTGTTTAAGGGGAAGACACTTTCATGAAAAACCACATGTCTCGAGACAAATGGTTGCATATTTTGGACATTCAACAGCTTGTAGCCTTTTGTCACACTTGGGTATCCTATGAACACAGATGGGATGCCCCTAGGTGTGAACTTGTCACCTCCATGGGTGTTGTTGTATGCCACAGCAAGGCACCCAAACGTCTTCAGGTCATTGTAATTCACTTCTTTCTTCATCAGCACCTCATAAGGCACTTTGAACTCTAGTGCTGCATTTGGCAGTCTATTCATTATGTACACTGCTATGAGTACGTACTCTCCCCCCAGAAAGATAGAGTGAGTCCAGATTGGAAGCGTAATGCCCTTGCAATTTCTAGCACTTGCCTGTGCTTCCTTTCCACCCTAGCATTTTGCTGGGGTGTATAGGGGAATGTCTTTTGATGAACTATCCCTTGCCTCGTTAAGTACTTCTCACATTCTTTGTTTGTAAACTCCAAGGCATTGTCCGACCTTATAGTTTGAATCTTGCTTTGAAACTGAGTTTTGACATATTCTTCAAATTTCTTGAGTGTGCTCAAGTAATTTGATTTCTTTTCCAATAAGTACACCCAAGTCACCCTACTAAAGTCATCCACCAGAGTTAGAAAGAACCTGAATTTGCCTCCAGTGGTCACCTTATATGGTCCCCATATATCTGTATGTATCAACTCAAAGGCTTTTGATGCATGTGAGGTGCTGAGTGGAAAAGGGAGTCTAGTCATTTTAGACATGGGGCATGTGAGGCATACTTGCTCCTTCTTTTGATGTAGACACTGTTTGATTTGTTTAATATGCTGCATTTTAGAAATTGATGCATGCCCAAGTCTCAAATGCCACAGTGTGTACTCATCTTCACTTTTCTCACCTTTATGCCTTGCTTTATTTGACACATCATTCTTCTTCTGTCCTGCCATGGCCACACTTCTTTTCAACACCTTTTCATCCAGTAGGTAATACAAACCATTTCGCATTTCTCCTTTTACAATCACTTCCCTGCTGTTGGAGTCAATTATAATGCAATGCCCAGGTTTAAACATCACATCACACCTGCTATCTTCAGCTAGCTTGTGAATAGACAACAAGTTATGGTGAAATTGTGGCACATACAAGACATTTGTGAGCTTCAGACTGTTAGGCAGCTTGGCATCTCCAATGTGTGTTATCACTGCTGTGGCACCTGTGGGCAAGGTAATAGTAAACGTTGCTGGGGCCAGCTTGATGTTGCTCAAGTTGTCCAATGAAGAAGTCATGTGGTCTGATGCGCCTGAGTCGATTATCCACTCTTTTGTGCACACTGCATTGTTCTTGCTACTGCTCACCATTCCAGAAAAGCTATAGTCAATCTCCTCATCCGTCTCTGACCCTCTTTTGTTTGCCATATCATTCCTGGGAATTAGCTTGATTAGTTGATTAAGCTGCTGTGCAGTCATTGTCACCGCTTGTTGATCCATGACATTACTTTGTGCGTTGTTCGCCGCACCTCTTGGATTGTCAACCTTATTTCCAACCCATTTGCTTGGGCCACCTTTTTGATTTGGTTTGTACCTGTAGTGCCAGCTTGGATATCCTGTAGTTTTCCAGCATTTCTCACTTGTATGCCCCTTTCATCCACAAGCACTACACAACATCACCTTGCCTCTGTTCCCCATGTTTCCTCTGCTGTACATTGCCATTGCATCTGACTCATTCACATTTCCAGGAGATAGAACATCCTTTTGAGATTCTTCTTGTTGTATCACTGCATAGGCTTCTTCCACTGATGGTAATGGACTTGTCAAGATCAGCTGGCTCCTCTGAGCACCGTAGACATCGTCCAGACCATTCAAAAATTGAAACAGTCTTGCTTCTTCTTTTATAGTATCAATGGCACTCAGTAGTTTAGTAATCTCAGGAGTAGTTGCTGTGATTGTGGGTAGGACATTCATTGACTCTATTTCCTCCCACAGTCCACTCAAACAGGTAAAATAATCACTCACTTTCATGCCATTTTGCCTTAAATTAAACAGATCTCTATTCAACTTATATTTTCTTGACCCATTGGTTAAACAGAATCTCTTTTCAAACTGCTTCCAGATATCACATGCATTGTTTATAAACAAAACAGAGGACTTGATATTATCAGATTTATTAGAGTGGATCCAGAATATTACCATATTGTTGCATGTGTCCCACTGGGTTGCCTCCACAGTGTCTGTAGTACTCCTTGATACTGACCCATCAACGAAACCTAGCTTTCTTTTTGCAGACAGCTGTATTTCAAAGGTTCTCCTCCATGCTCTGTAGTCACCTGCCCCTTCTAGCTTCGACACACTGATCGAGGTTGGCCTATCAGATGGGTGTAAAAATAAAGGGTTTTGCAGATCCGTGAAAAATAATTTACTTGTAGCCATGAGCTAGTCTTGTGAATAAAAAAATGTGTGAAACAACCACACACACCAACACAGACTCTGATTTAATCAGCTCGACTAAAGTGTTTAATGAAATCTCACTACCGAACTATTCTCACTATTCCAGCTGTCAAGTGCTTGCTCTGATACCATAAAGACTTTTATGAAAAACAAGTAACAGCTATGTAGGAGAAGATAGCAAGAGAATGTAAAGATTCAAATTAAGATCCAGACAATACTGGTAACATTACATTGTCGGACCACAACTCTGTTGTGTCCTTCTTATCAACAATGTCTCTTCTCTAACAAACTGAGAAATTACTCACAGGCCCTTGATAATGCATACAAACCTAGACTAGTCTAGGTGTCATTGCTAACAAGGACGGACCTGGGGGGTCCAGGGGGGTCCCTGGCCCCTTTTAGGTTGGGGAGAATTTTAAATTTTTTTTTTTTGAAAAATCTAGGTATGCCCTATAATTTACTTATCCATGGCCCCTTTTAGATGGTTTATTTGTCTTCTTTTATATCCATTTTTGTATGATTTAGTGGAAAATATCATTTTTTGTATGATTTAATGAAAATTTTTCATTTTTTGCATGATTTAGTGGGAAAAAAATCCGCGATTCACGCGGTTCGAATTTTTAAAATTTTTTTGGACCCCCCTCGCATTTTGCTCTAGGCCCGTCACTGATTGCTAACGGACAAAACTAGATACCACAAAAAGATAACGAACACCTACATGGTGCATGACTGCAAATACTTGAACTAATATATAACCTAATAGCATGTCGAACCAACTGGATGTAACTTCATTACTCACTCATCAGAAGAGAAAATTTTCGGGAGGATTCCTTCTTGGTTTTGGAAATACCCGGTAAGGCTATACGCTACAATCTCGTGGATAGAAGCTTTAAACTGATATGGGACTGTGGTGTAACCTGGAATTAAAAAAAATGATTGTTGGGTCCTTGGATATTTTCAAGTTTTGCCCGTACATGGAACCTGTATCGTGTGCAGAGAGTTACAGCAGCATTGTTGGATTTGTTTTAATCTAAACATGTTCCCATAAATAAAATATAGTTGTTGGAGCTATGTATTCAGGGGTAAATTAGTTATATGGTATTAGCATATTAGTAGGAACTAAATAAAGATAGGGGAGGGTTATCATGAGTTGGTTTGGCTTGATAGGAGTCTGTTAGTTGCAGTTCCTACGTTTTAGCTAATTTCTAGCTTGCAATGTTTTCCTTATATATTCTCTGTACATCAGTTTGATCTAAAAAGAAGTTTATTACGTTCTTCCAATTATATACATAAACAGGTGTGTATGTGTGTGTGTGTGTGTATTCTGAGTAGTAGTGCTTTACTTGGTATCAGAGCTACGGTTATCGCTTAAACTTTCAGACAGTACAAGATCGTTATGGACACAAGCAAGGCGAATGGGAGTGGGATTGGGCTGAGTTACCCTATGCTGACCAAGACAAATTACGCAGCCTAGGCTCAGAAGATGAAGGTGTTCATGCAGGCACATGGAGTGTGGGAGGCTATCGAACCTGTTGATCCAAAAAGGTAGTCGAGGACAAGATCGACAAGCGAGCACTGGCAGTTATTTATCAAGGCATTCCGGAGGATCTGCTGCTAGCACTTGCTGATAAGAAAACATCAAGGGAAGCCTGGAATGCTGTGAAAACAATGAGTTTAGGAGCGGACAAGGTTAAGAAGGCAAAGGCCCAAACGTTGAAATGAGAGTTTGAAAGTTTGAGTATGATGGATAGCGAGCAATTGGATGACTTTTACATGAAGTTGCATGGTTTGGTCTCCAACATCAGAGCACTAGGAGAGAAGATGGAAGAGAGTTACGTAGTAAAAAAACTTCTCAGGGCAGTTCCCTCAAAATTTCTCCAGATTACATCTGCTATCGAGCAATTCGGGAATTTAGAGGAGATGTCTATGGAAGAGGTCGTTGGTTCGTCGAAAGCCCACGAGGAATGCTTGCGTGGGTCAACTGAAACAAATCAGGGGAAGCTTCTGTTGACAGAAGAAGAGTGGAGAAAAAGAAAAAACCACAAGGGACAATTATTGTTGACTCGTGAAGAATGGATCAAGAGGAGTAAAGAAGGGACTCGAAGTACTAGCGAGAACCGGGGAAACCGAGGAGGAAGAGACAGGATCAAGATGAGGTGCTTCAACTGTCAAGCATTTGGACATTTTTCTTATGAATGTCGCAAGTCTCGACGAGAAAAAGAGGTCCAAAAGGAAGTGAATCTTACCCAGATACAAGGAGACGAACCAGCGTTATTGGTTGCTGAAATTGAGAAACCTGTTAAGGAGATGGTGCTGTTCAATGAGAAAATGATGGTTCCAAAATTAGCAGACAAAAAATGAGGGACGTAGAGACTTGCAGATTTGGTACCTGGATAACGGTGCGAGTAATCACATGACAGGGCAACGGGGAAAATTTAAGGAGTTAGACGAAAGCGTAACTGGAAAAGTTAAGTTTGGGGATGGATCAATGGTACACATCAAAGGTAAGGGAGTAGTGTCCTTCAAGTGCAAGAATGGCGAGGAGAAAACGTTAAATGAGGTATACTATATTCCCACATTATGCAACAATATCATAAGTTTGGGGCAACTATCAGAAGCAGGTAATAAAGTCGTAATGGAAGGGGATTATCTGTGGGTATATGAGGAGCAAGGTCGACTGTTGATGAAAGTGAAAAGGGTTGAAAATCGACTGTACAAGATAAGCCTTGAAGATAGTAGTCCTATGTGCTTTCTCTCAAAAAATGAGGAAGACACATGGCTGTGGCACACAAGACTTGGGCATGTTAACTTTCAAGCTTTAGAACTTATGTCAAAGGAAGGAATGGCACGTGGAATCCCAAAACTGGTCCAACCAAAAGAAAAATGCGAGGGATGTTTGATGACAAAGCTGACCAGGAGTTCTTTTCCATCTCATACAAGTTTTGAAACGAAGAAACCACTTGAATTGGTTTATGCTGACATATGTGGTCCTATTACGCCTGAGACTCCTGGAGGTAATCGTTACTTCTTGTTATTTGTTGATGACTATAGCAGAAAAATGTGGGTGTATTTTTTAAAGGAGAAAAGTGATGCGTTTGGGGTGTTTAAGAAATACAAAGCAGTAGTCGAGAAAAGTATGGAGAAAAGTATAAAAATGCTGAGGACGGATCGAGGTGGTGAGTTTTGCTCGAAAGAATTCACCTTGTATTGTGAAGAGATGGGCATTGAAAGACAATACACTAATCCGTATACCCCGCAGCAAAACGGGGTAGTCGAAAGAAGAAACAGGACAGTAGCTGCGATGACTAGAAGTTTTTTGAAAGAATCTAAATTGCCATCATGTATGTGGGGGGAGGCGGTAAGGCATTCAGTATACGTGCTAAACCGTCTACCAACGAGGGCTTTGGATGGGACAACACCATATGAAGCTTGGGGAGGTAAGAAACCAGACTTGGAACACATAAAGGTGTTTGGGTGTGTAGCTGTTATGAAAATCCCGTCTGTGCACGTTAGAAAATTAGATGATAGAGGGAGAAAAGTGGTGTATCTTGGGCGGGAACCGGGAACGAAAGGGTGCAGATTGTATGATCCAACTTCAAGGAAAATACAAATAAGTCGAGATGTGGTATTTCGAGAGAAAGAGTTTTGGGTGTGGAAGAATGGTGCAGAACAAGAGGTAGTGATTCCTGGATATGTCACTATGATCGAATGTGATACTGAAAATGAGAGGACTGTTGAAACTGAAGAAGGCTACACAACTCATGTACGTGTGACTGGAGGTAGAGATGATGATACATCTGCAGAGAGGTCAGAGGTGACAACAACTGAAAGTGCACCTCGTAAGTACAGGCCACACAGATATACTAATATTAGGCTGTCATTTCACCATTAGACTATCTATCTCGGGTGTCACCAACTTCTTCCCCATACCCTAGTCAGAAGATAGAAACTTCTGAACACCACTTTTTTTAGCAGGCTTTTTCTTAATCATTGTTTTTCTTTTTTTTTAATACATGTTATTCTAAAAAATACATATATGAACAACTACATCTTAAAAAAAATTATATTGGAAAAATTATATTTTACTTGCAAATTTTATTTTCGAAAGTCCTGATAAGGTTACTTAAAATGAGGCTAGCTAAAATATGCTAGTGATAGTTCAACTGGTTTCTCTGTTTCTTGCAATATTAGATTATTAGATTGTATTTCAACATTTGGTTTTTCCTTTTATATTGAACTAGTCGATAACTCGTGCGAAGCATGGATTGTGATAAATTATCTTAAATTCCTAATTTTTAATTTTTTTAAATGAATAAAATCTTGAACCACCAAGTTGTATATAATACTATATTCTCGATTTTTATTTCGATTGTTAGTTAATAGACTCCTAGTATATAATTTCAATAATAAATTTAATTAATATTTAATTTTATTATTTTAATTAATTAAATTTATATAACTTATCTCTGATAATATAAGAATAGTTATATTATTAATTGTATTTATTATTAATCTATTATAGATATATTTTAAATATTAATTAATGGAGCCCTAAGTCCTATATTCTCGACTTTTATTTCAATTTTTAGTTAATAGACTCCTAGTATATAACTTCATTATTAAATTAAATTAATATTTAATATTATGATTTTAATTAATTAAATTAATTAATATTTAGTGGCATACCGCTGTATACATTAATTAATTAATTGGCATACCGTATTTTAGTTCAGATAGGACTTGTTTCATTTGTAGTTCTTATTCTTATTGGTCTTCTATACACTTAAAAAAAAGTTTTTAAAGTAAGATCAAATAGTAAAATAAGTTATTATTAATTAATTAATTAATTAATTAATTGGCATACCGTGCATACCGCATACCATTCAAAGGGGGTTTCGGGTTTCTGCTTTTAATAAAGAGTGTAGATGGATTTTGATAGTTCATTTACGCGTCTCATTGTCAAACAGATTGCTTTGGTTTATGTTATTACTTTGTAGGCTACTGAACCACCAATTTAGGATCATTGTCTGACCTCCACAGTTGTGGGTAATGGCATGTAGTAAACATAATTTACAGAGTGTGTAAATGTGTTGTTGTAATCACAAATTTTGAAACAACCTCTGTCGCTATTAGCTATTTAATTAACTCCTTCATAAGCTTATTGCGTTGATACCCCTATCTTTCATTACTTATGAAAAAAATTTGAGGACTTGGTTTATGTTTGTTCTGAATATATGTGTTTGGATATAAAAAGATCATTTGGTTTTTCTCCGGCATAGAAACAACCTAATGCCAATCCAAGTAAGTACTCTTGCTCATCCAAACCTTGATTTTTGTAGGTTGCAAGGATGTCAAGAGTCTTTTGTGAGAATAAACCTTTAGATCCTCCTGTTAAGGAGAAAATAAAGAGATAAATACGCATTCATGCATACTTCTTTACTTGGAAGCATGAAGCTTCAGTAAGATACTGCTAGTGTACTCAAGTAAAAATAGAAAGGCCTCTTCTGCTGAGAATCCCAATAACCCAAGCAAATTTCCAGTGGAAGTGACATCGGCATTCCTAACTCACTGAACATATAATCTAGCAATCTGCAGTAAGCAAACTCTATTCTACGATGGAACGCAATGAAGAAGGGCTGATCTAAATACCAATACTGTATTTTTTTTAAAGCCTAAATACCAATAACGTCTAGCCTCTACTGAGAAGAATAAGAACAACACGCGCGTACCCAGAAATCCGAGCAAAGTACTGCTGGAATTATGATTTTTGAGAGCATTGTGTAGTCCCCATATGACATTATGTCCTCCAGGCGATTGTCTGCCACAGAATACCACTCCAACCCTGATTATAAAATACAAGTTAGTTTATACTTGTACACAGAAACAGAATGAGGTATTTTCTCAATATAGTTGATTATAAGTATAGCATAAGGAACACAAAGACATCTTAAGAGAACAGTTCTGCAACAAAAGTAGTGTCTTCCTTGCTTAAGAATGTATTTTAGATTCTTAAGAAAATGGCTGACCATAAGTACTGTGTGGAAAGGATAGACTTATGGTGTGAGCACCAGAGGGGTCTGCAGAAGCAGTAGCATCACTAAACTCAACCCTCACACTCTTTCCCTGTTAATTACAGTACATGAGTATACAAAAGCTATTATAGCAGATAAGTTATAGCATCGAATCAACACAATTATCATTCAAGAACACGACAACCGTGACCAAAACACGATCCAACATAAAAGAAAGTGAGATGTCATTAAAATCAATGAACTTAATATTCGAAATTGTGCATTATACTAGGAGATTGAATTCCGTTTTGATGCTTAATAAACTTGGCCACTTGCAACAAAATACATATTTTAGCTTCATTAACATCGACTCAACAAAATAAATATTTATAGATCCTTCAAACGAGCAATCAATTTCTCGATACTACATAAACATGATAAAATATCAAACATGTTTGAGAATGGTGGTGAAAACAAGGACGCACTACTTGATGTGTTTGTGGAGAAACTTGCGATGGAAGTCACTCCTAATAGTATCATTGATGAAACGCTTGGGTGTCTTGGTCTCACCACGACTCTGGTTCTTGAAAACCACATCATCATCCCACCTTCTTTTCACATTGAACGAGGAGGAGGTTGCGTTATTCAGCAGAGGATTTCCAAGTATCAATTCAGCCTCTTTGACTTTAAGCTGCTGCTCTTGTTGTTCTTGACGCTCTTTCTCCTCGGCTCTTTCCTTTTTTATCTGTTGAAGCTCCGCCAACAGAGCTTCTGTATCATCCTCACTCTCATCGTCGCTTTTTATTTCCGCATCATCATCAGCATCAAAATCTCTTTTGCATCCTTCCAAGAGCAGATGCCCTCCATTCCCAGTTTCTTGCCCTTGTTTTCTGGGCTTAAGTGTTGCATGAGAAGCAATGTCCCTTGCAGAGTACTTCTGAGAAGGGCCAAAAATTCGAGTCCCACCTTGTTCATTCCCACCTTTAGCAGGTGCCCATGTTGCTCGACTCATTCTCCTCCTGTTTTTTCTATTTCAACACCCAGAGCTAATCTCGTATTCGCAACCCAATGTTTCGTTGATACCTACCTGTCTTTTATACTCCCTAAAACTAGGATATTCAAATCAAATCTAAATTCGATTTTTTATGCCCTTACGCCTATCACATTCCACAAATCCGAATAGAATTCGTATTCTACATCTAATAGAATTAATAATTTACATGTATTTTTAATTCCTCTTGGTTTTTTTTTTGAAACAAATTCCTCTTGGTTTTTCCTATACCCTATTTTGCGTACAGAAATAACATTATCATAAAAAATTGTATAGTGATAAAAAATTATAAAATAGGTCAATAGTTGCAAATACATAATTGAAAAAAAGATTAAAAAAAATTATGTCTCAATGATTATTGCAAACCTCGTAACAGGAATAAAAGTGTGTGTTTGTGATCTCCAACGCAATTCGAATGACCTCCAGAATCTAACATATTTGAAGAAGACAAAACTTCACCCAAAAATCTTAAACCTACAAATATTTATAAAACAAAATAATAAGTAGAATTATTACGCTTTTTCGAATAAAAAACAAAACTTTAAGCTCAGATAGATCCGTTTGGCTAACCTTAAAATAAGTAATTTATAACTTAAAGTGATAAGTGTTATATAAGTGATAAAGATCAGACCCCCTAATCCCTTAGCAGGAATCCGAGTCGTCACAACCTTAACCATACACATACATACCTTTGTGGAATATTCTATCATCTGCTCAAAATATACTCTACAACATATTCATAATAAACTTCATACTTTACTCCACGGATTATAGCCTTAGAACAAATACTTAATCATCCAAAAGTTTTTACACATCAGAGTATCCTCCAGAATCTTATTACAACTTCTACCTAAAGTTATTACAATACTTCTTCAGCTTATTCTTGATAGAATATATTTTTATATATATTTTAGATGATTTTATTCTCATATTTATTGTGTTTTGCATTGATTTGGATATTTATTCAATAGATTTTAATATTGTTTTGTAGGAAATAAAGAATTCATAATCTTGGAAGGATTTGGAGCAAAAAGAGCTATTTTGGAGTTTAAATATAAAAAAATTCGTATTATTGGGCTACATGGGCTGCATACACTGTTTGGGTCATATCTGTAGTTCTATACATCGGATTTGGACGATCTTACAGTCCACGTGAAACTTACTGAATTTCCTACAAGTTAGAGATGGTCCAATAATCAAAGTCCGACTGAAAAAGCCCAGAAACAGAGGAGAACAAGAAGCTACGAATTTTAATTAAAGAATCATATTCAGTTATGGAATCCTACTTGTAATTTATTTAGAGTACTCAAATACTTTTATTTTGGGGGACATACAGGATAGAGATACGTATTATTTTAGATTAGAGTACAGATTAGTTAGGGTTTATATACAAAGAAACTTAGAGAGCGCCATGGATTTCATTCTTGTGACAGGATTGATGATTACAGGTTCTCGTATCTTGATTTCTTCTCTATTCTTGTTAGTTTAATTATGTTTCTTCATTATATTAGTCGCTTTACTTGTTTAATTATTAGAGAGTAGTTGTTTCTAGGGTGTTAAGAGGAAGCCATGTTTGCACTATAATTGGCGTGATTTTCACAGTGATTTGATTGATTATGGTTATTCTAGTTGATTATGTTTTAATAATTAATTTTTGCAATCGGCCGATATTACGGATTAATTTTATGCAATAGGAGTATGATCGAGAGATATACTACTAGAGGCACACATACGATTAGTAGAACTGAATTTGAGTGCGAGAGCATCATTGGATTTCTGAGAGCGTTAATACTCGAGAGAGATTAACATTGCTTTAATTGCATGATTAATTGAATTACTAAAAGTGATTATATGTGTAAGCATGTTTCAAGAGTGTTGATACTTGAGAGAGATTAACAAACTCTAGTTGCGTGACCACTTTAATTGCTTTAGCTTAAAAGCCGGTTATTGTGTAAGCATGGTGGACCCGATTGCCCTAGGTTTTAAATAATTTGTTAATCATCTACTTACTTAGTGTTAATTTATTTTAATTAGTTATTTAATATTATTCACATAATCGTTTTGCTCTTGAAATAATTGATAATAATTCAATCGGAATCGATAGAATCTATCTCCTTATGGATACGACCCGCTTGCCATTCTGTACTAGCAATAGACACCGTGCGCTTGCGGTTAGATATAATTTGACACATCAATTCTCATATCCGGAACCTTTCTTCTAGCATGCTGCGTCCGTTGCAGGACCTTTCCCCTTATCACGGTTCGCCGTACTACTGTCAGCTCTGATTGTCGTTGTTTTATAATATTTAAAATAGCAAGAATGAGCCAAAAATTTGCCCAGCAAGTTTTATACACCAAAATCATATATGTATATATATATATATATATATATATATATATATATATTTATATATATATATACACATATACACACACCAACAAAACTTCTTCAAGAAATGAACCCCCTTATTTTCTTTAACATACTGAAATTTACTCAAAAAAAAACTGAGCAAAGACATACCATTCTTACTACAATCAATACCCACGTTCAAGTATTAATTACACTTATCAAATACTACTAATGTACTATATTCAGGAGATTCTTATCCGCTTGGCTGTAATGGTTGATCAGTCCTTACATCTATCAATTTACTACCTGTAAAAGGATGATCTGCATGTCACACCCTAAGCCGCATCTGGGCTTTCATACACTTTTATTGTGTCGACCGCCGTACCGGTCTCTTACGTTATCTCCAGTCCAGAACCTAGGGTACCCTTGGCCACCTTCAATACTTATCATCTTAGATGTCACGTATAATTCAACGTGCCTCAATTCGTAATAATTATTATCGTTCGGAAACAACGAACGATTACTACTTCCAATAAATCACTTTCCTCTCGAAATATAAGAGGAAAATTATGAACGACTGTTTTGATCATGGATTCGAATAAAATGATCCAGATCAAATCTCTCATCACCCCCCATAATTAACAAGATATTTTTCCAAAACATTTTATCTCCCTTCGAGTACGAAAAATGTACCTCGATACTTGTCCCAATCATATGGACCAATAACTCTTATACATATATACTACTATACTAAAATATATAAATACTCTGAACAATACAGTATGAATTAGTAAACTTGCCTGGTACTCCGAATGTAGTAGGGGCTCATAGCGGGGTTCGACAATCTAAACAAAGTCAAGAAAACACGCGATTAATCCTTTATACGATCCACTTATAACTCAACGCTCAAACACTTAATCCAATCACAAACAAGGCACTAAGGGGTCCCTCTAGACTCGTGCTAAGTCCATGTTAATCGACAAACACCTTTGTCATAAGTTTAGTCCGAAATCGTTCCTCAAATTCATGTTATACTTAACCATTTATAACCTCGTTCTTTACACCAATATGTTGCCTTGTTAATTCTTAACAAGTTTCGTGTTTTAATCGACTCGAAATTCCTTTTTTAACTTAGTCAAAACGAACGGTCAAAATAAAACCTCTAGAGTTGACTTTCCTGATAATTACTATTCCGCGACTCGCACTCCAACACTTTTAATAAATCACTGGAAACATCATTAAATACGAAATCACTTATAAAATCATCTTTGGTATTTGTAATATTTATCATAAAAGTTACGACTCGAAAACACAAGTCTAGATAGGTGAAATGTAATTTTGAAGTTGGGTCAACTGCGGATTTTTACTATTTGCACCACTTTTACTAAAACCTTCATAACTCGATAACCGTTAACTCAAATGACGCACCGTTTTCGCGTGCACGATCTAGAGAATGTATAGAAGGTAACTAACTCAAGACTTGGCTCTGGTCAGAAGACCTATTTTTCGAATTTTTCAAAGCAGGGCAGGGGGTTTGCAATGAATAGCATCCTCTAAAAGGGCTTTTCCACTTGCGCAACCTCGGCTGATCCATTATTTTAAAATCGGAAAATAATGTTTTTAACTTGAAACCTTCACACAAACCTTGCTAACTGATCTTAGTATTTATCCTCAAAATTTCATATTATAAATCGACTCTTAAGGGTCTCAATCATAGCCTCAAAGTAGGTACATTTCTGCAGTTCCATTCCTCGAACAACTTTCACTAAAATGGTCATATCTCCTAAACCGTAAACTCTTTTGACATGATTCCTGCGGCCAAATAAACTAGAAAACAATATCTACAAAATATGGGCAGTGATTACCATTTAAACAAAGTTATGGTCACGGGTGGCTACTATCAAAGTGGTTCATAAAATTTGGGCATTACGACGGCTCTAAATCAAGCATTTCCATTTCTGTTACTCCTCAAACAAGCCATACAAGGCAAACCAATCATCCTCAACATCAACTAAAATTCATCAAAGACCTCTAAGGCCAGTGGTAAGGTTCAAAACCACCACTCAACATTTTACATATCAAAACAAAGCCAAACAATCACTGAACCCCTTAACATGAACTCATCTTTGTATTAACATCAAAACTCCACCAAAACTCATATAAACTCAAAGGTTAGATAAGGGTTTTACCTTACTTGATGCTCTAGCAACACTAACAAGTGCTTAAAATCACTAAACAAGTCTTAGATAGTCTTTACAAAGCTTAATCCTTAAGAACAAAACAAGAAAAACAAGTTAAGTTACTATTTATTACTATTCATCCTCCTCTTTGGATGAACTTTTGACATAGCTAGGAATAATATTTGAAGCTAAGATTTTAACCATACCTTCCACTAATCAAGGGTTTTCTTTTGAGTCATAGATCATCAAATTTGAAGCTTCCTAGCTAGGGTTTTCGGCCCCTTCTTTCTGCTGGGCAGAACCTGTCCAGAATTTTATAAAATGGAAGAAATGGTTTGTTCTTGCTTTTTCTCTCTTGTTGACTAGTTGGTAAAATGTTTGTGTGATATTTTGTGATGTAAACCAGCTGCTAACACTCTTTAATTCTCCCTTAATCCAAGTGTCAAGCTTGTGTGGTGTGTAGAAAGGTGATGACAAGGTGCCTTGTTGTCTTGTTCTTGATCAAACACCTCTTTAATCCATTTGTTTTTTATTTCTTGATTTTCTTTTCCACTAATCCACTTGATATGTTGAACTTGATGATCATGAATGGTGTTTAATCTTGTCATATGTTCAATCCATAATCCACAATTCGTTCGCTTAATCGATTAATCTCGTTATAAAGTTCTAGCGATTCCTAGAACGCTCGTTGCACTAACTCAGGGGTTTTCGTTCTAAATCCGTAAATCACCTTTAATAAAATATAAAATCCTTGAATCTTCAATTTAAATAAATCACTTGTCTTGGTCGCATTGAAATGCTCCTCACTGCCCAGTTAAATATTTCATAAAAATAAAGTTTGGAATTTCTGAATTCCGATCGCGTTTACATACACTTATTTACATCGTAAATCACTAAGATAACTTCGAAATATCAAATTCCTATGCCGTACATAGGGTAACATGACAAATTTCTTAGTCCTCAAAAATCACTGTTCATCCATGCAAATCACTATTCATCCCTAAACGAAAATTTTTCTCAAGTACAGAAATTAGGGCTATTACAGCTTATAAGTCAATAGAGTGTTTGGTAAATCAGAACTTATAAATCAGCAGAGTGTTTGGTAAATCAGAACTTATAAGTTAACTTTTTTTTATTATTTTTAAAATATTTGTTTTTTAATATATATCAATGGATAGATCTTGATGAGTAGATATATATATATATATATATATAGGGTTAAGTTATATGGAGACCAACATTTTTAGTGGAGACCGGAGACCAATATCAATCAAAACATTGCAAAAACTTATTCATTGAAAATCATATTCTATGAAAATCACTATACCATCTATTTCACTGAAAATCTTGAAGATCATATATGTTTTACATGCAAATTTCATTAAAAATCTTGAAAATCATGTATGTTCTGCAAACAAAATATTGCAGAACGTATTGTTCTCCAAAACATGTTCTGCTTGCAAATCATATATGATTTTTAAGATTTTGAATGAAATAATAGTGTTAATTGAACATTCTTTGCAAATATATATGTTTTGTAATGTTTTGAGTGCATAATGTATATGGTCTCCACGGTCTCCACTCAAATGGTGGTCTCCATAGAACTTAACTCTATATATATATATATATATATATATATATATATATATATATATATATATATATATATATAGGGTAAGGCTCCGTGGGAAACCCATTTAAACTAGTAACCTAGTAACTTCATGCTAGTCATAACACGTGTCTATTCTTGAATACAGTTATTTCTTGAATGGATAGTTAAAAAACATGGGTAGTTATTTTTTGGTTTAAATATCAACCCATCATAAATATGTATTCTGTAATTAAATCAATTTTGAGATGTAGAGTGTTCTGTAAAAGGTAATATTCTAATCAAAGTTCTGTATTGTAGAACATAATTGTTCTTTTAAATAATTAATGTTTTGTAAAACATTTGTTCTGTAAAATAATAATATCTTGTAAAAATATTTTTTCATTATAAATATAATGTCCTATGAAATATTGTTCTGTACAATTTGTTAAATGAATCATTCAATATTCTGTAAAAACTTATGTTCTGTAAATTAATAATGTTCTGAAAAAGATTTTTTTTATTAAAAATATAATGTCCTATGAAATATTGTTCTTTAAACTAGATGAATATAAAAAGTGAAAGAAGTGGAGAAAACTGTTGTACAAGTAAAGTTGACAGCTATGTATTGACGGTTGTCAAAATTTAATCCAACGACTGTTATCAAAAGTTACTAGGTTACTCAAATAAGATGGTTCCTCATTGAACCTTACTCTCTCTCTCTCTCTATATATATATATATATAAATATATATATATATATATATATCAATTTTCTAATGAACGGAACAAAAGATATATGATTTTGAAGATTTGAAGGATATTATATATTGCGTGTATCGAGAAAAAATAATAAGCTGAAAGTTGAATGTTAACGAGCCTGTTTGGCTCAGCTTTTTATAAGTCTTTATGGAATTATTTTCAGGTAAAAATTTCATATTTTGATAATTTTTTTACACAAGTATTTAATGTATGTTTGAGATTCTATAAGTTACAAAAAAAATTAACTTTTTTCAGAAAAAAGTTAGGAATCTCTAACTTTGTCTTAAAATAAGTTGACTTATTCTGAAAAAAAAATTCCCCAAACATGTAAGCTGTTAATATGCCCGTTCACTTTTTTTGCCAAACACTTCATAAAAAATGAAATGGGCTTGCCAAACACTTCTAAAAAATTGAAACGGGCTTTGATCCATTTAAGTGCACTTATATGTGCAGCCAAACACGCACTAAGTACTTTATGCGAAATCATCAAATTAGTATGCTTAAATTGGGAATATGTACGTTGGAACATATAAGTTATATATAATAGGTGATGCTAACAAAATGGTTTAAAAATCTTCTCAAATATTTCCTGTAATATAAAGAATCATGAACCAAGTTTTTTTTTTGAATAATTAGGTTATACTGTATACCTTACAAAGTGTCGAATCGAGGACCTAAGACGACAAGAGATAAGTCCTTTACCACTTAACCTATCTCATCGCGCTCAAATCATGAACCAAGTTAAAATTGAAAAAATATTATTATTAATTGAAAAAATTATTAACAATGACAATTTTATTATTAATTTTTAGTGTTCATTCTAAGTACTTGTTTTTTGGTATGATCTGATCTGAGTCGTACCGATTTCGATCGAAACCTAATTTTTACATAACTCAGTCAATATTCGGTCAAATTCCGAGTACTCAGAATGAAATCCAATTTGAAAACCATTTGGGCCGGGCCTATAGTTTGGTAGAATAAAGGCCCCCAATATCACAATTTGAAAGCAAATGGTCTCAAATATCACAGTTTAAAAACTTGGTCCTAAATATCACTACAAGACACATTTTCGTGTAGCGTTTTCATTTTTTTTGAAAACGTTACATCGTGTAACGTTTTTTTTTTTAAACGCTAATCTAAGTTCTGTTTTGGTGTTTGAAACGTGGGATTAAGTTTTGTTATAGTCCAAAACGCCACTTCATGTGGCGTTTGGAGTGTTTTTCAAATTATTTTTTTGTTTTTTTTGTTTTCTCCTAAATTTATATTTGCATACAATATTAAAAAAATTATAATCAAATTTTCAATTAAAATTGTATTTTTAAATTTAAAAATTACAATTTAATTAAATCTAGGGGTTCAATAATTAACTTTTGGGGTTCAATGTTTTCATTTTGGGTTTTAGAAAAATTCGGAACGACGAATAAACCGTATACGAACTTAGGGTTTAGGGTTTTGTAAAGCATAATGTAATGAAATATGTAATGGAGGGCATATATAACTCAACTAGGATAAAAGATAAATAATATTAACTCTATACAGGGATCGTGAAATTTGAAGAACAGGCATCAACAAGGATCAAGTCGCTGAAAGAAGTTCATTAACATTATCAAGCCTCAGTGACAAAATAAGATATATAGATGATTCAGTTGAAGGGCCAATAGATTCCAGTGATAAAGTTGTTATAGTTGCACAATTCTTAGCAGTGTTCTTAAAGACATGATACGAAGACCACGAGTGAATGTTAGTCATCTGTGAACCAGACCAGTTGCACTAGGCATCAACACTTCACAAAGGAATCGAAGTATATAACTCAGAAAAACTGTTAAGAGGTATGATTGAGTTTAGAGCAGTATTGATATCCTCCATTTAATTGGAAGCTGAATATTTAAGGATGTCAAATTAAGAGGAAAATGAATAGTAACTGAAATCACTATTCATATGAATAGTAATCGAAATTACTATTCATATGAATAGTAACCGAAATTACTATTCACATGAATAGTAACCAAAAACCATATTCATATCAAAAGTACTATTCATCAGGTGGGGCCTACATGAATATAAATGTTGAAAGAAGAAATGAAAGTCTTCGTGCAGAATGTTCAAAGATTGAAAACTGAAGGTAGCAGGCGAAGACTGAAGACTGATAAAAAAACGTCATCAGTTACGTTATATTAAGCAGCATAGTGACTTTCTATAATCTATAAATAGGTCTGTTGTATTTCATTTCAAAACACACCTCAACACACAACTCTCTCTTCTCTCTCTTATATCTTCTCTGTGTAAGTTGCTAGACAGTCCATCTAGTAGGAAAGCCGACTTAGCCCGCTTTCAGGAAGTGTCGGGTAGAAGGTCCTCGTGCCTAAACTATCCTTAAGAGTGTTCTGGTTTTGAAGCTAATCCATTGGGTTAGAAGTTGTAACACCCCTCGGTTTTTTATCAATTCAAAGATATTTTCCCGAATTGATTGTGTTATTTCGATTCAGTTGTTGTCCTTATTTTTCACATCTCAAAAAATCTAAATATTTCGAAATAACGTATTCAACCCCCCTTCTATATTATTCTGGACCTAACAATTGGTATCAGAGCTAGTTGATCGACATACAGATCAGATCCGCGTTCATCATCAAGAATCATGAGTACTCGAAAAGTTAGCAGTATTAAGGTTCCTTCATTTAAGCGTGATAATTACAGCATGTGGAAAATGAAGATGTTGCTGTTCATACAAGCATCAAATCCTAGATACATGGAGACGTTGACTGAGGGTTGGTCTAAACTAATGAAAGCTGCTCCTGAAACTACTGAGGATGGTGAAAGTAGTGTAGCTGTTGGAGGAATGATTCCAAAATGTCCATCGGAGTATACCCCTGCTGAAACTGAAAAGGATGGACTGGATACCAATCTTAGACTAATCATAGTCGACTCCATGGATGATGAAATGAATCATCAAATTATGAACTGTACTAGTGCGAAACACATGTGGGATACGATTGGAATGATAATGGAGGGAACTGATGAAGTTCGTGAAAATCGACTGGATATTCTGACGTCTCAGTACGAAGCTTTTAAATCTCTTCCTGGTGAAAGCATCACTCAAGTTTTTGAGAGATACAATAACCTACTGAATGAGTTGAGCATTCACGGGAAGAAGTATCCTCTAAGAGAGACGAACAGGAAATTTATGCTGACTTTACCACACCATGTAGAACATAAAGCATCATCCATCAGAGAGAGAGATGACTTTACTACAATGACTCTTGAGAAATTGTATGGAAAGTTAAGAACTCATGAGATGGAGCAAGAGCAAAGGAAAATTATACATGGTGCTGGAACAGTAGACAACAAGAATGCTGAATTATTGAAGACAACTGCACTTACTGCATCCAGCCATAAAGAACTTGAAACAAAGGTTGTGAAACCACAGAGCAAGAAGGATGTGTTCTTTGAAGCTGAAATGGACAATGATGATCTGCCTGGTGATGAAAGTGAGTATTATACTCTTGAAGAGTTGCAGCAACTAGAGGATCCTACTATGGCTACATTAGCAGCTAACTTTAGCCGAATTAGATTCAGGAAAAATGCTAAGTATAGATCTTCTAGAGGTAGCAGTAGATCGCATAGAACTGGTTCATATTCTGGGTCTGAATCAGGAAAGAGTAACAAAACATGGATGGGTAGACCGTAGCAAGTTTCGGTGTTATAACTGTGATAAGATGGGGCATTTTGCCAGCGAATGTAGAGAACCCAGGCAAGCAAATGAAAGGAAGAACATTTTTCAGAAAAGGGACTCTATCTCTCAGAGAAAGTATCCTGTCAAGTCATACATTGCCGAAGGCAAAAGCTGGGATGACACTGACGATAAAGAGGAGTATGGCAATCTTGCGCTGATGGCAGACTATGATCCTACTTATGGATATGAGGTAAAAAACATGCCTGCTTCTATGGCTGATAGATTTAAATGTCGTAATCGTGATTGTGTCAAGCATGTGATAGACTCTAGCAAATCTAAAAGTGATCTTAGATGGGATTTAGAATATGCTTTAAAAGATATAGCAACTGCTAAATCTGAGACTGAAAATGCTAGGGCTGAACTTAGTAAGATACAAGCCAGGAATGAGGAACTAGAACTCACTAATATGCAGATAGAAAATCTAAAGGAAAGAAATGAGTATCTAGTTTACAAATTCCAGGTAAGTGTCGAGATAGAGAAAGAGATTAAAAATCAAAACGATGAGCTAAACACTAAGTTATGTGCCTATCAGAACTCTGCTAATATTGTAAAGGAACTAATTGACAATCAGATAGTTGGATCTAAAGTGGCTATTGGGTTCGACTATGGTTCTAAAAAGTTTGGTAAGAAACAAGTAATGGATCCTAAACCAGCTAAGGCTAAAAGTAAGGATGCACCACCTGTTAAGATGAGTGCTCTCCTATTCCGACTTCCCCTCTTAAGAATGTCAATGCTCCTTTGTTCAAGAAAACTAGTTCTGAACCCTTTGATGAAAATACTTTGCTTATCAGACATGAAATGCTTATTGAGGATGTTGAGAAACTTAGAAATGGAAAGGCAAAGTCACCTAGTAAGTAAGTTAACAGTGAAGAGACAATTGGAACTGGACTAGGTTAGAAAACAAAGCATGATAGAAATAACAGACCTAAGACTGCTAGTCCTCCTAAAGCTAGGAAGGAATATACTCCTCTTAAGTCTAGAAGCAAATCTCCTGAGGCTATTGCTAGGAAAGTAAAGACCGTCACTGAAAATACAAAGAATGTTAAGCATGCTACTTTTGTTCATAAAAATGCCAAATATGAAAATGTCTCTAAGCCCTCTGGACCCAAACAAGTTTGGGTACCAAAGAAAACTTAATCTCCTTTGAATACAGGGCATAAAGAAAAAGCGAGTCATGTGGATTTTGGACAGTGGATGTTCGAGACATATGACCGGTGATAGAGCCCTGCTATCAAAGGTGGTTGAGAAAGCTGGCCCAGTGGTTACCTTTGGAGATGACAGCAAAGGATTTACTACGGGATATGGCAATTTGGAATTTGGGAATGTCATCATCGAAGAAGTCTCTCTTGTTAATGGTTTTGCACATAATCTCCTCAGCATCAGTCAATTTTGTGATAAAGGTTATGAAGTCTTGTTCAAAAAGGAGAAATGTTTGATCACTAATAAGAGAGACCAGAAGCTCGCTTTGCAAGGAGTGAGAAAGGGTGACTTATTTATAGCTGACTGGAATTCTGGATCTAATGGAGAAACTTTGTGTTTCTACGGAAAAGCATCTTCAGAAGACAGTTGGTTATGGCATAAGAAGCTTTCACATCTTAACTTCAAGACTATGAATTCTCTAGTCAAGATGGAGTGATAAGTGGAGTTTATATCCACTTGGAGCATTCCATATCGGCTTAAATTGATTGTCTTGGACTCAAGTTTGTGGTGGTTTTGATGTGTTTTGTTAATTGTACAGATTTACGAGAATGTTGATTAAGGTTGATGCTTCTATCGTTTTTGGAGAATAAATTGATTAAAATTCAGATTTCTGAGACGGTTGCGCAGTCTACACTGTTTTGGACATATCTGGAGTTCTAGAAGTCCGTTTTCAGCGATCTTACTGCCCACGCGAAGCTTGGGAGATTTTCTATAATATGGATAGGTGTTGCACGAGCAGGTTGCGCGTAGTGGGCGCAGGTTGCACGCGCGCAGTGCTGAAAAATTACAGTTTTTACTATTTTTGCCATATCTTGAGTTCTACAACTCCGTTTGAGGCCCGTAAGCAGTCCACGCGAAGATAACGGAATTCTCTATCATTCTAAAGTGGTCCAGAGGTCCAAATACAACTGTAACGGTCCAGAAATACTGAAGAAAAGTTAGCTACGAATTTTCCTTAAAAACAGAATCAGTTTAGGAAACGTATTTTGCAGAAATTCTATTTTAACTCTATTTTGGGTTTTTTCTTGTTGGGCAAGAATTATAAAGCGTATATAAACACATCCAACCTTTGTAATTTGGATCATTAGAAAAAGAACCATTACATATCAATTACTTAGGTTTATTTGTATCTTTTCATACTTTTGTTTTATCATGGTTTCATCAGATCCCATGATGATGAGAGGTTCGATTATGAACTAATCGTTGTCATGGGATTCTAACGGATTTATTTATGGAGCTTTAGTATCTTGATGCTTTACAGATCTGTGTGTGATGTATATCTGATATCCTCGTATGGTTGTGTTTCATGTATTTAGATGCGTAGCTAACATCTAATCTGTTAATCTCTTGTGAAGTGAAAGTGGATCTTAAGATTTAGAACTTGCCATGCTAGCATAGGTTCATGATTGTTTATCAACATGATTATGTGATCAATATGGATAACTTGTTCTTCAACCGTTATGTTTTCAAATTCTATAGACATATGGGGTCTAAGCATAATTGGTGTCTATTCATCTTCTATCTCTTTTGTGGATGTATGTTTAGTTTGGTATTCTTATACTGAGAAGTAGCGTATACTTGTTTCGTGTTGTCCGATCAGATATCATAACCATTGCATATAGTGATTAAAGGCGTCAGATCTAAGCAAAGTATTTAATGAAGTTAGGATTCCATGGTTTCTCTTACAGAAGTAATTCGATTCCAATTCTCGTTAGTTAGTTAATTCTTAGTTGTTAGTTTACTTCTTAGTTAATTTAGTTTATAAAACCCATTATTGTTAATTGTCTTAGCAGTGCATAATAACCATACATTGTTGCATAGGTACAATACTGAATTAAAAACCAGATCTCTGTGGGAACGAACTTGACTTATATCTATATTACTTGTGACCACGTACGCTTGCGTGATTTAGTGCAAACATGGAGCTTGTGAGAGGATTACCCGAGATGGAGTTCTGTCCTGACGGACTCTGTGTAGCATGTGAAAATGGAAAGTCCAAGAGAGCATCACATTAAAGGAAGACAATATCAGACATCACTGAACCATTGCAACTTCTGCATATGGATTTGTTTAGCCCAGTTAATGTCATGTCTGTGTCCAAGAAGCGATACTGTTTAGTAATTATGGATGACTATTCCAAATACACATGGGTGTTATTCTTACATTCTAAGGATGAAGCAGCGCAGATGATTATCGATCATATCAAGAAGATTGAGCTAGAAGCTGGAGTGCCCGTACGTAAAATCAGATCAGATAATGGGACTGAATTCAGAAACTCAGTTCTTAATAGCTGGTGCACTGAGAAGGGTATCTCAAGACAGTTTTCAACACCCAGGACCCCACATCAGAATGGAGTGGTTGAGAGGAAGAATCGAACGTTGATTGAAGCTGCCAGAACAATGCTGAATGAAGCTAAACTTCCTACTTATTTCTGGGCTGAGGCAGTCAATACAGCTTGCTATACTCAGAATAGAACCCTGATCAACAAAATGTATGAGAAGACACCATATGAACTTATGGCCCTCACTAAACCATCCGTGAAGTACTTTCATGTGTTCGGAGGAAAATGTTATGCTCTTAAAGATGGCTATGAGCATCTTGGTAAGTTTGATGCTAAAGCAGATGAAGGCATTTTCCTAGGGTATTCATTGGAGTCTAAGGCGTACAAGGTGTATGTGATCGATAGTCAGAAGGTTGTGGAAAGCCTTAATGTGAGATTTGATGATGCAAGATCTGCTAGTATTCAGAAAGAAGATGATGATGAATCTCTAGCTTTTGAGAATCTTTCTGATGATGAGGATGATGAAACCGAACCTGAGGTTGTTATTGATAATGTTAATAGTAATAATGGAGATGGTAATAATGGTGATCCAGGTAATGGTGATGGCAGTGAGATCACAGGACCTCAAAGTCAGACTATTTCTGGTTCCAGTCCTCAGAAGAGTACATCTGTAGATCATACCAGCAACAACTCAGGGGGAGCAGAAGAAGGATACACTATTCAGAATGCTGATAATGGGGAATCATCCAGAATTCATCTACCAAGACAAACTATTTGGAATCGTGATCATACTTTTGATCTGATCATTGGTGATCTTGACTAAAGAGTTCAGACTAGAAGAGCTACTCAGAATGAATGCTTGTATTCTGGTTTTCTATCAGAAATTGAACCTAAGAAGGTTGGAGAAGCTCTGGAAGATCCAGATTGGGTGATTGCAATGCAAGAGGAACTTAATCAGTTTGAAAGATAGAAAGTTTGGAAGCTGGTACCCAGACCAAAGGACAAATCTGTAATTAATGTAAAATGGGTATTCAGAAATAAACTTGATGAGAATGGAATTGTTACAAGGAACAAGGCGAGACTGGTTGCCAAAGGCTACACTCAAGAAGAAGGTATTGATTATGATGAGACTTTCGCACCAGTTGCTAGACTAGAAGCCATCAGGATGTTTCTAGCATTTGCGGCACATTCAAACTTCAGAGTATATCAGATGGATGTGAAAAGTGCTTTCCTGAATGGTGAGCTTGAAGAAGAGGTCTATGTTGAACAACCTCCTGGTTTTGTTGATCCTGGACTTGAGGACTTCGTCTACCTTCTATTCAAAGCGAGAGCTTTAAATAGAAGGTAGTCTTAAGCAGTCGCCTAGAACATGGTATGACACTTTTGCTGAATTCTTACTTGAAAGTGGTTTTACTAGAGGTGTCATAGATAAAACTTTGTTCTATAAAAAGCATAAAAATGATATACTACTTGTGCAAGTTTATGTTGATGACATTATATTTGGCTCTACGAATGATGCATTTTGTGCAAGATTTGCTAAGTTGATGCAGAGTAGGTACGAGATGAGCACGATGGGAAAGCTAAACTACTTCCTTGGATTGCAAGTGAGCCAAAGAACAGATGGTATCTTTATCTGTCAATCCAAGTATATCAAGGATCTTCTTAAAAAGTATCATCTTGAAGATTCAGCACCTTCAAAGACTCCCATGGCCACTGCCACTAAGCTTGATCAAGATAAATCTGGAAAACGAGTTGACATAACAATCTACAGGGGCATGATTGGTTCTCTACTCTACCTCACTGCAAGCAGACCAGATATAATGTTCGCAATGTGCTTATGTGCGAGGTTCCAAGCTGATCCTAAAGAATCACATCTGATAGCCGTGAAGCGTATCTTCAGATATCTTAAGGGTACTCCGAATCTTGGTATTTGGTATCCTAATTAAGGATACGGGTTTCGACCTGGTTGGCTATACAGACTCTGATTATGCTGGTTGCAAGATTGATCGCAAGAGTAATTCTGGAAGCTGTCAATTCCTTGGAAGGAGATTGGTTTCCTAGTTCAGCAAGAAGCAGCATTCAGTAGCCACATCTACAGCAAAGGCAGAATACATTACAGCTGGTAGCTGTTGCTCACAAATCTTGTGGATGAGGAATCAACTCATGGATTATGGTCTGTTGCTGAACAAAATACCTATATTCTGCGATAACACAAGTGCCATAGCAATCTCGAATAATCCAGTACAACATTCTCGGACCAAGCACATCGACATAAGGTATCATTTCATTCGTGAACATGTTATGCATGGCACTGTGGAACTTCACTTCATTCCCACTGAGCAACAACTTGCAGACATTTTCACGAAACCACTTGATGAATCTACATTCAACAGGTTGGTTAGTGAACTTGGCATGTTAAACTTGTCCTCTTAACAGGAAGTCAACAAATGCAAGTTGTTGTACATTTTCATGATTTTATCTACTAATTAGTTGCCATGTGTTTAACTGTTAGAAATTTGTGGTAATTAGTTGGTACTAATGAAGCGATACTTGAGTATTAACATGTTTTCATGATATATCTTTGTTTAATACTCGTGTACTCGATATTTATTTTAATAATTGATATCATGACTGAAGCAATTCAAGATTGGATCTCACTTGTTCTGATACTTGATTATTAAAATAAATTGTAGCATAATTTAATAAATATTTTATTGACATATATCAATTAATGATATTTTGTTAATTTTATGTCTATTTAAATTGTGAGTTTATCTGATTATTGTGGATTATTTCTTGATTCACTGTGTGATTATTTTTAAATCCATAATAATTAGAAGTGTTAAATATGTGTATATGTGTATAGGTTGATAGGACTTGGTGATAAGATGTTTTTCGGCCGACAGGTTTCGGCAATAAGATGTTTTTTCTGCTAATTAGGGTGTTAGGTGAGAAATTATTGAGCGGTGTTAGTTTTTCAAACATAACCTATCACTACTATACCTAACCCACTAAACCTTGAAACCTTATAAATGATGAGTTTTTGTTTGTGTTTAACATCATCATTTTTCAGATATACAGAGCATATACACACAATTGCTGAATATTTCGAGCTTTGATCGGATAGATCTCTCAATCTAGCTAGTGGTTTTTAGATCGGATTTCATATTCTTGCTTTATACATCATCCTTTACAAAAACTAACCCTTGTTTTTGAATTTCCTCAAAGTTTTGAAAATGGCATTGCATGGAAGCTTTTTAATTGCTAAAGTTAATCCTATTTCCATTCAGCAAATCGAAACCATTCCGGATGAGCAATTTCGGGCTTGGACACAATTTCTGAATGAACATTCATTAATTCGTTATGCTTTAGTTACACAGGTGCAGCTTAACCATGATGCATTGTGTGAACTATATTGCAGTGCGGTTAACACTTCTGGACAGGACGGGTGTGCAATCACATATTGACTATTTGGTAGGTCGATTAGGGTCACTGAACGAGATGTTAATCGAATTCTTCATTTTCCTATGGAAAATCTCGTTTCTGATCCTACACCTGAACAGATTGAAATGTTCTTTCGTTTTATAAGGTACCAAGATAGCAATTTCAATACTGGTAATCTTTCTAGAACGTTTCTAACCCAGTACTGGAATTTCTTCTTTCACACTCTTAACCATGTTTTTTCCTCAGATAGAACAAATCAAGATCGAATACCTGAATTTATTCAAATAATAGGGTATGCGGTCGCCAATAATTTGAGGATTAATTTTGGAAAAATAGTGCTTGGTCAAATCATTTTAAAAATAAAACGCTTGGGAACAAGAGATGTTCGGACTCAAAATGTCAAATATCTATATCCAAGGTTTCTACAGTTAATATTAAATGATTTTTTGAATGATGAAGACAGGGTACGCTTGGAAAATGGTCAAAAGGTGGAATGTTCTTCCATGAAGACGAATGTAATTAATTACATAAGCAAAAAGAAATATACGGATGTGCCTACAGTCCTAACCGAATATCTAAAGACTGTCCCACTTCCGTTGTTACCACGACCAGTGAGAGCAGGTATACGACAAGGTAATATTTCAATCCTTGTTATTCCAACCTCTGTATTCCCTATTGTGTCACAGGAAATACAGTTTCTACAGCCCCCAGTGGCCATCTTACCCGACCAAGAGCAGGAAATCCCACCGACTCTAACACAGGTCGAAGAGCCCATTCTACAAATGCTAACACAAACACAACAAACTCCTACACCTCATTTGTCACTTAAACGACCAGTCATTCACATTATTGAGGGAGATAGTGCCTCAACAGCACCACATAAGGAGTTAGTTACATCAGCCGCTCTACCTTATTCTAAACGGAGTAAACCCAATAAACCTGAGGTAACGGCAACTGTTAGTGAAACAATTCTTTCTTATCCAATGAGTGAAAATGTAAATAAGGTTGAATTGACGGGAGCAACTGGTGAATCTTCCATTTTACGGAAAGATCCATTAGTAGGAGGTTCTTTTATGAACCAAGTGTCTTCACAGACATACGAGGGAAACTTGGGTTTTGTGCCATTTAATCGATTCAAGTTTAACCTCCCAGAGGGAAAATCTCTGGATCTCTTTCAAGATTTACCACTCTTTACCAGTGGTCGGCAACTCGCTTCACGCGAGGACGGAAGCTCACGAACTTTCATTGCACCATCCATGACCTCTGAAAAAGGGGCTAGGATGATTTCATTTGCAGGTACACATATTGGTGGAAGCTCTAGAGGAGAGTTGAGAGAAACACAAACAAAACATGTAAGTGTAACCCAAACCACTAAACCGAGTGAATATAGAGTGTTGAGTGAAACACCTGCAGAACGTACAAGTGAGCAACCTACTCAACCACATGCACCTGTAACCAGAAAGGAATACAGCAGACTCCTTACACTGGTCCAAACAATGGAGAAAGAGTTGTCAAATATCTGTAAGGCCATTGCCGAAATCAAAAATTTGCAACTTATTCAAAATGATGCATTCCAGGTTCAATTACATTCCATGGCAGCCCAGTTTAGTCATGCAATCAACTTCTTGGTAAATCCATCTTCGTCTAATTTACCAACTCCACATTCTACTACTCTGGAGGATAACCCAACTGAGGGGGAGAAGGTGGATGATCAAGAAAATTCTACTAGGCGTAAGGGCAAAGAAAAGGTTGTTAACACGGAATTAACATTATTAGTGCTATGTGGAAAGAAAGCAAAGGCAAACTTGAAGATATGTTCAGTCTACAGGAACAATTGTCTTGCACTTGGTTAATTTTAGAAATCTGGAAAATGTATATATATGATCCAGAATGCACTTTAATATTATTTATCTTTGAACTTTAATTTTTGTTCTTGTATCAGTTGAGTTATCCTCTAGGAATTTGCTTGTCAAACCCTAACAATCAAATAGGGGAGATTGTAAAGCATAATGTAATGTAATATGTAATGGAGGACATATATAACTCAACTAGGATAAAAGATAAATAATATTAACTCTATACAGGGATCGTGAAATTTGAAGAACAGGCATCAACAAGGATCAAGTCGCTGAAAGAAGTTCATTAACATGATCAAGCCTCAGTGACAAAATAAGATGTATAGATGATTCAGTTGAAGGGCCAAAAGATTCCAGTGATAAAGTTGTTATAGTTGCACAATTCTTAGCAGTGTTCTTAAAGACATGATACGAAGACCACGAGTGAATGTTAGTCATCTGTGAACCAAACCAGTTGCACTAGGCGTCAACACTTCACAAAGGAATCGAAGTATATAACTCAGAAAAACTGTTAAGAGGTATGATTGAGTTTAGAGCAGTATTGATATCCTCCATTTAATTGGAAGCTGAATATTTAAGGATGTCAAATTAAGAGGAAAGTGAATAGTAATCGAAATCACTATTCATATGAATAGTAACCGAAATCACTATTCACATGAATAGTAACCGAAAACCCTATTCATATCAAAAGTACTATTCATGAGGTGGGGCCTACATGAATATAAATGTTGAAAGAAGAAATGAAAGTCTTCGTGCAGAATGTTCAAAGATTGAAAACTGAAGGCAGCAGGCGAAGACTGAAGACTGATAAAAAAAAACGTCATCAGTTACGTTATATTAAGCAGCATAGTGACTTTCTATAATCTATAAATAGGCCTGTTCTATTTCATTTCAAAACACACCTCAACACACAACTCTCTCTTCTCTCTCTTATATCTTCTCTGTGTAAGCTACTAGACAGTCCATCTAGTAGGAAAGCCGGCTTAGCCCGCTTTCAGGAAGTGTCGGGTAGAAGGTCCTCGTGCCTAAACTATCCTTAGGAGTGTTCTGGTTTTGAAGCTAATCCATTGGGTTAGAAGTTGTAACACCCCTCAGTTTTTTATCAATTCAAAGATATTTTCCCGAATTGATTGTGTTATTTCGATTCAGTTGTTGTCCTTATTTTTCACATCTCAAAAAATCTAAATATTTCGAAATAACGTATTCAACCCTCCTTCTACGTTATTCTGGACCTAACAGGTTTAGGATTGTTTACAACCCTAGACCCTAAACCTTAACTTATCCTGATTTTTAAACGCATTAGCGTTTAAATATCAGGCCATCGGATTCAATTTTTTAATTAAAATTTTAAAATTAAAAAAAGAACAATTTTAATTAAATTTAGGGGTTCAACAATTAACTTTTGGGGTTCAACTTTTCCATTTTGGGTTTTAGAAATATTCAAAACGACGAATAAACCGTATACGAACTTAGGGTTTAGGGTGTCGCCGGATTCAATTTTTTAAATTAAATTTTAAAATTTTAATTTTATATGTATTCTCTTAGGGTTTCAACAGTTAACTTTTTGGATTCAACAGTTTCATTTTGGGTTTAGAATATATTTAGAGAAAAACAAAATAAATAATAAAAAACAAAATAAATAAAAATTAAGAACATCCAAAATACCTGATCAAGTAGCGTTTTCATTCTACATACCAAATAAACTAGCGTTTTAGATTAAAATTTTTAAGTCAAAAACAAAGTTTGAATTATGGGAAAACGCTACATAAATTAACGTTTATTTTAAAATTGTGATATAGAGCGCCGATGAATAGGTTGGTATGAGCTTGGAGATAAAAACTTTAGAGATATGAGTCTGTGTGCATCTCTCTCGCATTTCAAGTTGGGGTTAAATTATTTTCAAACGGAGGTATGTTTGCTTATCCTATTCCGATTCTGATTCTGATTCCAATTCTAATTTTATTTATTTATTTACCCAAGTTGTGATTCCTATATGTATGTATTGCCCTCCTGCTTGCTTGCTTATATATTTTGATTTTGATGGATACGAAGAAGCAAGATATTTATGATATGAATAAGCTTAAAAGATGCAGCAGCACTTGTAGCTCCCAAGAAATTGTTGTAAACCAGGAAGATGATCTATTAACATTAATCCTGTTACGTGTTCCATTCACACAACTCATCTTGTTAAAATCTGTTTCACAAAAATGGCTGTCTGTAATCACCACTCCCCACTTTACTCGCCTCCTCCGTAATTCCCTCCCTCCTCTCCGTGCCTCTGCTCTTTTCGTTCAACGCATCATTCACTACCCAATTTTTCGTTCAGTTTGTAATGAAGTCAATTTCATTCCTCTAGACAATCCAAAGGCTAATTCCCCATTTAGAAACTCCACTTTTGCCCCTCATGACTATTACAATGTTCAGCAAATTCGTATTCTACAATCCTGCAATGGCCTTTTATTGTGCGCTAGTTCCCGCTTTATCCCTTTTGAAGATATAAACTGTTATGTATATAACCCTTTCACCGATCATCTTGATGTCCTTCCTAAAAAGCCTCTCCTCTGTGGCCTTGGGGGTATTTACATCGGCTTAAGTTTTGATCCTTCAAAATCACTTCACTACAAAGTTGTTGCTTATGTCTATACAGATCAATCCACTCCTGGTGGTGACTTACATATTTACTCCTCCCAAACTGGGACTTGGAAGCCCTCCATTCAGTCTTTTCTTCGGCCTTTGGGATTATCCTTCAACAAATGTGGTGTCTATTGGAATGGATGTCTGCACTGGTTATGTTTTTTGTTGGATTCCCACAAAGATACTCCAGATTCGTCTGTTTCCGATGGTTTGTACTTCAATGTGGATGAAGAAAGGTTCAGAACATTTCCAAGACCTCCAATTGGTGCAAGGAACACTTCAATGAGGAGTTTATATTTTGGGGAATCTGATGGCCATTTGCATGTTACCGAAGTTTGTCCGTATGCCACTTCACTCAGCATGTATGAGATGAAGAGTGATTACTCAGGCTGGTTTGTCAAGTACCGGATTGATCTTGCTCCAATCGCCATGGTTTTTCCAGAGATGACTAAACATATGTCTCTTTTCTATGATAAAACTGATTATGCGGTTGCTGTGCTCTCACTCGTCAGAAGAGAAAAATTCCGGGAGGATTCCTTCTTGGTATTGGAAATACCCGGTAAGGGTATACGCTACAATCTCGTGGATAGAAGCTTTAAACTGATATGGGACTTTGGTGTAACCTGGAGTCAAAAAAAAATTGATTGTTGGGTCCTTGGAGGTTTTCAAGTTTGCCCGTACATGGAACCTGTATCGTGTGCAGAGTTACAGCATGCTGCTGGTCGAGGTGCAAGATCTTGGGCATGATTGATTCGGTAATGTACTATTCATACAAGCAGTTAATCACTTCAATGTATGTGCAAAAGTGCTTTGAGTTCTTTTTTATTTGGACGGTGTTTTCCTATTTGTACAAGCCTAGCGGCACGCAAATCAATCTATTTTCTCGTATTATTATTAATTAGAAAACATCTGTTTGACGTGGATTGAAAATCATGAAGTTGTGTACATGAATTACTGATTAACTCACTATGTTGTTTTTTTGTTAGCATTTTTACTTGGGGCATCTCCAACCCAACCGGTATAACACTATAATAGTGTAAGTTTTACACTATTATAGTGTAAAGCCAACTCCAACCCAATACTATGATAGTGTAAAAATCACACCAAATGAGTAGTGTGACACCAAATTTGGTGTAATTTCACCTTGTAGTAATTTTTGGATTAATGTTGGTCATGGTGTCCGTGGTGCTTTTTTCTAAGGGCATCCCACAATACATCAAGACTATGCTAATAGAGGAAATCGACATATCAAACATATAAATTAAAACTCTTTCTTCCTTGTCTGACATAATTTTTGGCAATCACAGATATACTAATATAAGGCTGTCATTTCATCATTAGACTATCTATTTCGGCTGTCACCAACTTCTTCTGCATACCTTAGTCAGAAGATAGAAACTTCTGAAGACCACTTATTTTAGCAGGCTTTTTAATCATTGTTTTTCTTTGTTCTCTTTGTTTTTAATACATGTTATTTTAAAAAATACATAAATAAACAACTGCATCTTTAAAAAGTTATATTAGAAAAATTATATCTTACTTGAAAATTTTAGTTTCGAAAGTCCTGATAAGGTTACTTAAATTGAGGCTAGCTAAAATATGCAACATTTTCCTTGTATTAAATGGAAAATGTATTGCAACATTTGGTTTTTCCTTGTATTAAATGGATTTTGATAGTTCATTTACCCATCTAACCATAGCGTTCCTACGTTAGTAGATTATTCTCATTGTCAAACAGATTGCTTTTGTTTATGTTATTACTTTGTAGGCTACTGAACCACCAATTTAGGATCATTGTCTGACCTCTACAGTTGTGGGTAATGGCATGTAGTAAACATAATTTACCGAGTGTGTAAATGTGTTGTTGTAATCACAAATTTTGAAACAACCTCTGTCGCTATTAGCTATTTAATTAACTCCTTCGTAAGCTTATTGCGTTGATACCCCTATCTTTCATTACTTATAAAAAAATTTGAGGACTTGGTTTATGTTTGTTCTGAATATATGTGTTTGGATATAAAAAGATCATTTGGTTTTTCTCCGGCATAGAAACAACCTAATGCTAATCCAAGTGAAATTGTTTGTTGGTATGTTGTTCATCTGGTTTTTTGGGGTTTATTATGCACTGTCAAAATGTAGACACACTATAACCAGGAAAAGACATAATATCTTCTATAATAAGCTTCTCGCATAAGGGTATAAGTATAGTTCCTTTTTATTTTTCTTCCTCTCATTTATAGAACAAATGCATTGTTAATCCCTCTCATTTATGGAAATATTTTGTCTTGCCAAGTTGTCATGTCTGAGGACAATAAGAGCAAAGGATTTGGCTTTGTTCAGTTTGTCTTGCAATGTTGTGTTGTGTTTATATAAATGTATTTTTACTGTTTTCTGGTAACAGGTATGTTGGTAAGTTTGTAAGGAAAAGTGACCACACTTCATCTGGTCCTGATAATAAATATACAAATTTATATGTGAGAAATCTGGATTTAAAAGTCAATGAAGAACTTCTTAAAGAGAAGTTTTCCGAATTCGGGAAAATTGCTAGCTTGGCTATATCAAAAGATGAAAATGGCAATTCTAGAGGGTTTCGATTTGTCAGTTTTGATAGCCCAGATGATGCTAGAGAGGCAATGGAACTATGACTGGATCACAACTTGGTGGGTAAAATTTCTTTGTGTGGTTGAGTTGCTTTTGACTAGAAATTCTTACAGTTTTCACCTGATAAATGTATTAAGCGGGCTCAAAGGTTCTCTATGTTGCTAGGGCATAAAAGAAATCAGAGCGTGAGCAAATTTTGCATCGTCAGTTTTAGGATAAAAGAAAGGAAAAGATCTTGAAATACCAGGTAGTCCTTTTGCCTATGTTACCTAATAATACTCTAATTCTGTTCTTGTGGTTGCCCAGACTTTACTTTAGTATTTAAGGAAGCCCCTGCATTATGTTGTAGGCATCGAATGTATATGTCAAGATTATTCATGACAAGGGGAGTGATACTGAGCTGCATGAACTCTTCAGTTAGTGGGGAACGACTACTTCTGCTAAACTGATGCGAGATGAAAAAGGGGTTAGCAAAGTATTAAAATTTGTCTGTTTCTCCACACCTGAGGAGGCTAATAAAGCTGTGACCTCATTTCACGGTAACAATTTCTGTTGGATTCCAACTATGCTGCTTGATTTGATTTTTTTCCCTAAGATTCATCTGCATTTAGAAAACCTGTCAAATGGGATGACTTTTTTCTAAGATTGCTTTAATATACTTGTTGAGATAGTTTCTTATCTTTTAACTCCATAATCTTAATGACTGGATTCTTGAATAAATTTCAACAAGTATCGTTCCTGTAATAATTTTGTCTTCAACTGTTACAGGTTTTATGTTTCATGGAAAGCGAATATACGTTGCAATCGCTCAAAGGAAAGAGGAAAGACAAGCACAATTACAACTTCAGTATGCACAGCGTGTTGTGGGACTAGCAGAAGGTCAACCAGCTGTTTTTTCTGGTGGTTATCCTCCTTATTACTACACAGCTCCTGGTATTATTCCACAAGTTTCTCCAAGACCAGGGTTAATGTATCAGCCTATGGCTATGAGTATGTGGCCTGGAATCTAGATGGAGGGCTAATGGCTTTTCATCTCCATAAAGACCAGCTTTTCAACCGTCTCATGTCCCAGCTGTATGTCATTGATCGTCTTTTATCTTTGTATAAAGCACTTTTTAATGTCCTAACATATCATCTTGGAGTTGCATTATACACTTGGTAACATCACTTCAATTTCTTTTCTAAGATGTCAAACAATTCAAGACAAAATAGGCAAAATAGGGGAAGGGCAAATGGCCATATGCATCTACAAGGTGGTGCTCACAATGTGTCATGTGCCACAATTGCTGGTTTCATCAAATGAAGCGAGCAATCATCAGGTCTGCCAGCGTTATTAAGATATCTGTTTTAACAACATATTTCTTTCAGAATTTATGACTGTTTTGTTTTTAAAGGTTTTTCGTTTTCAAAATTGAGTGAAATTACATATTTCCACTTTGCCGATTTGAAATTACCAATGAAAAAATGTTTTCGACTTTTGACGTGGAAAGCTGACCTATGTTTTTAAAGAAAAAGAAAAAATAATAATTTTATTTAAGTAAAATGAAGAAAATTATTGCTTTTCTTTTTCTTGGCATGTACTACTTTTTTCCCTTTGTGTAAAGGTTATTTTTAATTGTATCTAGCATATGAAAGTATACAAAGGGTATGTAATATGCATATCTGCTATGGAACAACTTAACATCTGTGACAGTAAAATTAATTTTACTGTGTATGTATATGCTTTTTCGTTACCACTAAATATATTTGTAAAATTATTAGTGATATATCATTCTTTGATAGTATTTACTATAAATACTTATAGTCTTGGCATGCAATATTATTAGTGAGATGCCTTTAAGGTGTGTGTTCACTAGTATTTTAATTCCATTTTTTGGGTTACTGACTTTCTGTGCTGCATCCTGCAGGTAAATTGTTAAATTTCCTTTTAGGTATGTGCTAAATGGGCGTTCTCATGAACTGAACAAAGGGACATCTGCATCCTCTGTTCCTACGAACTCTGATGGAACTGAAGAATTGGAGATGCTGAGTAGTAGGTTAGCTACCGCTTCTCCTGGTCTGCAGAAACAAATGCTTGGAGATCGCCTATTTCCTCTTGTCAACCAGCTGAAGGTACTTTTATTATATCACATCACATAGTTTTAATGAAAAAAAAAAGGCAGGTGATTAAGGTGAAACTTGCAGTAACACAAGCTTAATACTACAAGGCTTAGGTTGTAACTTTTTTGAATGCATATTGTATATAGGTTATTCATTAAAAGGCAGATTGTCTGTTTAATACAATAATATTATATGGATTGTCTATGAATCAACTTATATTTCGTGTTCTTTGTACTCCGAGGAGTTGTGTGGAATTCTAGGGTATTCATTTATTGGTTATTGTATTGCCTCATTGATTGTCTTTTATATGTCATAAAAGGTTTTTTCTGTGCATCCTGATCATGCTGGAAAGATAACTGGAATGCTTCTGGAAATGGACAACTCAGAATTGCTTTTGTTACTGGAGTCACTGGAGTCATTGTCCGCGAAGGTGGAAAAGGCTGTAGAAGTCCTCTAGCTCTCTAAGACTAAAGTCCCCAGTCAAGAGGCACTTCATCCTAGTTACTTATCTGCCGAGGTTGCAGTGAACTAAGAGATGCTATCGTCTCTTAAGTTTATATTATAAAGAGGTTCTGCTGGAGGTTGAGCTTCTGACTGAAATTTTTGGATAGTTACCTTTAGGGAAACAATCTCCCATTTTTCGTTTCTTTACCTGTGTAGACTATATAGAGTATTTTGGTTTCATCGCCTTTGCTTGAGGGACATGACCTGTTACTTACAGTTGTTGCTGTTACTCAGCTGTATCAGTATTGTGTTTGTTCCTTTCTCAGCAGTATAAACTAAATTAGATGCTGGTGTTCCTCAATTTTGGTCCTTTACACAAGTCCCCACCCCCTTGATAATTTTGATCAGTAACTTTGGTCATACCTCTTTTTCAACAAATACAGTGGAAATGCTTTTCGTGCCTAGCCGTTATTGTGGCGGGTGGTGACTGCCAAGCCAAGTGGACCATGTCCTTTTATTTTGGTAAGTTTGCTAGGAAATTGTTATATGATTTTTATGAATTGTTGATTGGTAGGTGTTCAGGAGATTCGAAAAGGCATTAGAAACTGTCCATACAAGACAGTTGAGGGATGACAATTCCCATGTAGCTACCGCCCTTTCGTTTTGTGCGACATGCAGAATATCCATGGATGACTGCTCAACTTCAAGACAACACCCTGGTATTAATTTATCATAATCACAGCTAAAAGAAGATAAGATCACCCTTTGCAACCTTCACATACATTTTTATGTATGATACAATAATGTAAATCTTTGATACAATAAACTAACCAGGTAAGACATTTGGCAGGGAAAAACATGTATAAGATGCAGCATCGAAGCTAGAATATAAATGTAGTAATCCTAAGGGCTAACTCATCGTGCCAATTTCAGCTCTTGGAGAAAGTATCAAGCAGCAGAACCAAGCATGGGGATAATACAATTTTATCATCCTTCAACAATTTTTACAGGAGACCTGCACATTGAAGTAGTGGCATAAGTTGTCAATGACTAATTTTATTTGCCATTCAAATCATGGCAAGAAAATGACAAAGTTGTTCAGAGTGCTGATTGCCTACCCAAATGGGCTCTGTTTGATGGATAGTAACTCAACATCCAGCTGCAGATAAAGAAAATGACAAAGTTGTTCAGAGTGCCGATTGCCGATTGCCACAAGGGTTGTTTAAGGATTATTGTGAAAAGCTAAAGAAGAAGAAGATTAAATAGTAGCGATCTGGTAAACATTGTAAGACAAGGGATTAACTGTTGCAGTGACCGTTTTATTTGTTTATGATGGTCACATGTGTACCATCAAGTTAAGTACTTAGAGATTTCAAGTTAAATTTTTAAAAAGATGTTATCCTATTCATCATGTTTAAGGACTTAAATCTTGCGAGTCAATTCATCCCATCACGAAAAGATGTTATCCTATTCATCATGTTTAAGGACTTATATCTTGCGAGTCAATTCATCCATCACGGTAGAAACACAAGCAGAGTGCATTATGAGCTAAGAGAATTAAATATGGTTACCCTTCAGTTTCTACTAAGGAAATTTCAAAGTTTTAACTGAGTACCTCAATTGTCGCATTAGGAGGTATTTCTTGCACTCCCTTGCTTCCATAAGCTAGCTCTGGAGGTACAATCAGCAATCGCTGCAATACGTGAATTTTGTGAATTTTAACTCTTATCGAGGACAACTATAGCAATAAAGCATGATATATTACTTGTTTAGATAAGTCTTAACCACTATATTATTACTAAAAAATCAGCATTTTTAGGTTTAACTATGTTTCAATAAATGTGTCAAAGAGTGTGAGCAGTTCAATCTTATTGGCCTTGCTAGAGAAGAACTCAAAATTCAAAGCAATGTCAGATAATGGCTTCATGAAATCAATGCACGACAATATAATGATACGACTATAACACGTACTCCTCTTCAAAACCTGAATATGTTAGACCTTAATCACCTTCGTGTTTCTCTTAACATTCTGCTTAGCTTAAAATCAGTAGATAGGGAACGGTATATGTTCCCCGAATCAAGAATATAATGCACATGTTAATGGATGATCTGTTTATGATTTATATGGACACAATACTTCAGCTACTGGTCTCACCTGGCCTCCTACTCGCATGCCTTTAACGCCTAGGTCTAAACCTTTGAGAACATTTCCCCTCTCTGATTGACCCACATCAAAACCATAAGGCTGCAACCGTTAAGCAATATCATGTTAGTGATGTAAGCATCATAATCTTTTGCAGAAAAAAACTTACAAATTTAATGAATTTCCAACACCTATCCTCTTCGACAAAAAGGTTAAACCTTCAACTAACTAATATAACAGTCTTTCCATTCAACAAAGTCAATCTTACCGTCCCACCACCAACTCCAAGCCCTTGTCTACTAGTCATAAATGTGATGTTTTTCCATTTGGCAACATAGTGGACCTGCAAAATTGATATAATTAGCAGATTAATATCATCTTGGCCAGAGTCCACACACTAGATAATTGGAGACAAATGGAACGATTATAATTTCTGATGACTTCCAACTAAATAGATTGCAAGAGTAATGGCATCCAGTTTAGCATTGAAAGGTATTGCAGATCCTGAAAGTGGATAGGACCGATAGGTGAGGAAGTGAAACTGAGAATAAGCAAAACTGGTGTCAGCTTGCACAGAAAGATCAACAAAGAATAAGTGGAAATGAGTTGTATAATCTTCGTTAAAGGTAATGTTAGCTAGAATGGGAGACTAATCATAACTCGTATTTGAATGAGATGTATAACTTGTGATTTAGAAGAAAACACAAGCCAAGCAAATGTTGAAAGCTTCACACATCAATTTGGAGTACTTGGTACTAGTTTCTTGAACCTGGGAACAGATGTAAGTTATACACCTAAAGAAATTACTCCAACCTTTATATAGGAATGGGGCATTGTTGACATGAGTGTATGTGACATGCAGAATATTAGAACAAATATATCCTCGTAAACACTAGAACCCGTATAGTTGAAAACAGAAAATGTTATTAGGACACAAGTCACACAACCGTACTGCAACCCGAGATCCCTGGACTGCTTCTGCTCCATTTCCAACCTTTAAATCATAATACCTGAACAACATGATTAATCAAATTACAGTATTTACTGCTTGACAAAGTAAAAGGGTGCATGCATAAGCACCAAATTATACATCTTGAAGTTAAACTTAGCACAACATAGCACTGTCGTTTTAAGGTCATAGCTAGAATTTTGAACTTTGAACTATTGATAGTCCATTGTAAGACATGATAATTTCACAAGTGAAATCAATTACAGCTAGACAGCCCTAAATATATGTACCACAAAATCACAATTTTAATTGTACTGCAAAATCGTGTGTCTGAAATTTACACATATCATAGAATACAATATCAACAAATTGCATGGCCAAGTATGAAAAGAAATCAAAGCCAAAAAACAGGGTTTAAATATTACTAACTTAAGCCCATTGGGAAGGGTAGTATATTCACTCTCTGGTATTTTGGCTCCCCTAAGCTGCAGCACGAAAAAACCCGGGTTTTAACCAATATACCACAAATGATTAGTTTCATCCTTTTCTATGTAAAATAAGAATTAGTTGAGGTATTATCATAAACGATGAATGTGTAAAACATAATATTACAGCTCTTCTGCTTGTGCTAGCAGCATCAGCCTCATCGCAGATATAAATACCAGCAGCTGCGCATAGCAGAAGTTGGTCAATACAATAGTACACTATCAGTAAACAACAAACAAAAATATAATCAAAAAATAGCCGGAGTAAATTACAAGGCCTTCGTACATTTTACCAATTCCAGACACTACCTCCGATTGTGATATATTGGTTTGATTAGGTAAAAATGACATGCTCACTAGGGTTAAGCATCTAACTAGAAAAAAAAAACTATCCACCCAAAACCTACACATTTATCTTAAAATCTTCGAAACAAAACGTGGCTTTCTAAATTAATTATCAATTAATCATCATGCATCACCTCAATTCATTTCCAATGATCATTTTATTTTTATTACCAAATTTTGAAAGCATAGTAACTTTTGATTAAGTAGGCTTGTATGCCTTACAAATGAGTATCTATTCTAACAAGTCTCAGAAATCAGCGAGAATCAAACCCAGGATCCTGGAATAACAAGAGATAAACCTTTACCACTTGAGCTATCTCATCGCACTCACTCTACTAACTAACCTGTTGTTGCAAGAAAACTACCCAGTAGAGCCCTTCTTCCTTCGATCTGAAAAGATGAAGTTGGTGCTTTTTGTGTAGACTCTGAGGAAGATTGTGAGCAATGACATGGAGAAACAACACTAGTACTATTCTTGTTAAAGGGTCTTGCACAAATGTTGGAAACAGAACATGGAAGTAATGTAGGTTTATGCAGAAAAAGAGTGAGTTCCATGGAGTATTCTAGTGTGTGTGTGTGTGTTTTGTATTGGTCATATATTCTGTGTGCACTAAATGGATAATATCATGAGGATGATAGGTAGCCCAACTTCCATCCACACCTCAGAAACTTGCAAGTTTACAATCACAGTTAAATTTGTGGGGAAAAAAAAAATGAATGTTGACAGTGGGATTCGAACCCACGCCCTTTCGGACCAGAACCTTAATCTGGCGCCTTAGACCAACTCGGCCATATCAACAGATGTTAGAAGGCATCAGTTTTTAATATTTATCTAATATGCGACAAGAAACCCTGATGTTGATCATTAGGCAGTAAGAAGCTTTTACATTTTTAAACACTTGTTTTTGTGAAAATATATGTTATAAGGTTTTGCTAGTTTAACACCAATTTTTGTACTGAATACATATAAATATTTTTTTAATAAAAAATTAGAAATAAACACTAAATTTTGTACTATGAAAACTTTTCTTAAAGTAAGTTGATGCGGGAGTCTTGTGCACTGGGTACGACTTTAATAGTTTTATTATAAATCGCAAATCATGACCGACGGTTTTTGATTCCTGCTTAAAACATTCCGGCTAGCATGATCTATCTCAGAACTAGAATTTCTAGCATCAACTTGAATTTCATCTACACCATAAACCTATCACTCCCCTGAAAGCTTCACTTCTTCGTCATGCTTTTTATGATAAATAAATTCGCAGGCATGCTTTATAGCCACATAATTGGGCTCTTGGGCTTCTCTTGAACAAATTTAGTTTAGTTTCGATATCTTGGACCATTAACTAAAGGCACCCTGTGATGGGCTACCAGCTTATTTTAAACACGAAATTTTGATATTTTCTGGATTCTACACCTATTCAAAGACTTGATTTTGGCTGGATTTTTATAATTTGGCTGTTGTGTGCTTCGCTCAAATTTATTGCTACTAAAAAAATACTAGAAAATTCTTTTAAAGTAATTTTATTATACAATGATCAATTTTTCGCATGTTTTTTTGAATAAATAAACTTATATGCCTCACAATTAGTACATGTTCTCAATAAATTTCGGGATGAAAGAGAATCGAAACTAGGACGTGGAACGACAAGAGATACGTTACATTACGTACCATTGATAAATTGTCTAAAGTTCAGAGAATTAATTAGTTAGGAAAAAATTAATTAATTGCTTTTAATAATAAAATAATATTCTTTTTCTCAAACACACATTTTCTAGTTTCGACTTTTGAGTTTAGAGGCATAAAATGCATGAGTTTTACACGTGTTGATAATGCTTCCGTTCTCCACAAGGACCACAACTACAAACATCAGGGGTGAAAAAAAATCGAATTGAAATCGAAACTGAACCTAAACCTAAATCGGTCAAAACCAAATCGAAAAAACCAAAACCAAAACTGAACCGGCGATTACGGTTTTTGAATTTTAAAAATCGAGACTTTCGATTCGGTTCAGTTATAGATTAAAACCGAACCGACTAAAACCAAACCAAACCAATTATTAAAATAAATAAATATATATATATTTTACATAAATTTTTTATAATTTATATGTATTCTTAAAATTAATAAATATATTATATCTTGAATTAATATGTATGTATCTTTTTTTTTGGAATAAATAGGTATGTATCTTATGCGTTATGTGTTAGTATCTACATTTTATTTACCTTGTATTAAGGGTGTATTCTATGTCAGTCTTTGAGTTGTCCTGCTCCGGCTGTTCTTGCCATAGATTTGTGGATAGCATAACACCATTTACTTTTCAGAATATTTGTCGACGAGTATTATAGTACTCAGGAGAAACAATCATTCAATTGGATTTCAAGTGGCAGTTCAAGATGTCCTTATGTAATTCAAACATATATCTTATCGGGATGAATACGAGGAAAGAGTGGAATCCTAAGTGTAGGCTAATATATTAGCGAGGACTGGGGTTGTGGATCACAATATTATGTTGAAAGTCTTTCTCATATTGAGTGTTTCACTGATAGTTAGTGTTAGTTAGACCAGATGCAAAAACTAAAATATTTTTGTGCATGAGGATGCAATATTGCTCTTCTTCTACTCATTAGTATGGTATGCTGAACAAAGAAATTGATTGTTTGAGGCATTTAGTTGAACTAGAGAATTTTGCCCGTGCTACGCGCGCTTCATAAATTTTTTTAATATTTAATTATTTTTTTAAAAAGAAAAATTTGGAAAAACATGGTATGACTTTAAAAAAAAAAAAAATTTGTACATATTTCATTTTTTATTTCTCCATCTATTCGTCGATACTTATGTTTATAAATATTGTTTTAGTTGTAAACATAAATGTCTTAATAAATTTATATTATTATGTTTTTTTTGCTTGACAATAAATTCGTCGATATTTATAAAATTACTCCCACTGTACCCAAAATTGTTTACATTGTGGATCTGCGGTGTGACGCGTATTTTAAAACTCCTAAATGTAAATTTTCATAATTTATTTATTAATTTTTTTCCATATGAATAAAAATATAATGTTTAAAATTATATTTAAAAAAATACAATTTACTTAACATTTATTTTAATGAGATACAATTTACAGTACAATTTTTAATAGTATTCCACTAAATTGGTTAAGTTGACTTTTTTTTTTTAACTAAAACCAATTAAAGCATTCTATAACAACCACCTAGAAAATTTAATACGTAAATAATTATTTGTGCGGATAGAGGCAAAAGTGTTGTAATAACCCAAAAGAGTGTATACTATGATAAACCATAAAACACAATAAACCCAATTATAACAGTACATGCAGAGGTTGAGTTGCTGCTAAATTCTTCTCAAGCATTCGTCTTTTTCTCAAAAGACGAAGCCAAAAGTGTTGGAGAATCTGCATAATTCAAGAATCCAACGATGGAGGTATGTATTTATCTTCTTACTGATCTATCAATGTCATACATGTTGCTGATTTTTTGTATCTTTCTTCATTGATTACATATACCTGATTCTTGTCTCTGATTATAGATTACCAAAATTATTAGGAAAAAATCATATTTATAATGTTTATAGATGTATGCAATTGGGGTTTGCGATTGGGGTTTGCATGTAGTTTATGTTATATATATAAATCCTGATTTAATATTAGTATATATTTCATATTGGATAATCTGGGTTTATTTTAATCGGTTTAGACAATTGATAATCTACATAATATGTATAGGAATGTTTATACTTAATTTGGAACTTATTCCTTGTTATCAAGCTGTCAACATCATTTTTTCATGCAGGTATTTGACAAATTAACCTGGGAAAGAAAGTGGAAGTCTGTTTCCAGTAATGGTATGTATGTTTACTACGCTATGACTGTATGATTTTTCATTTATTTATATTTGGAAGGTTTATAAATCATTTACTATGCATCAAGGGAAAAAACTATTCTGTCAAGCTTTATGTTGTCAAATAATCATTTGGGATCTTTGGGAAGTTTTGTAAGTGTAGTTTATATGTATACCTTGTTTTCGTTTTTAAACTATAGCGAATGTTGGACTTGATTCTTGTTTATGTATTTGTTTCTTTGCAGTCTGTCCCAACAAAATTTCACAAATAAATTGGACATAATCTTAATTCTGCTATATTTATAAGATGCCAAAAATGTGTTTGGCAAGCAAAGTACAATGCAGATTCACTGGAAATCAGTGGATTACCGAATTTTATGATTTTTTATGGGGTCGAATTGTTCAATCTTGTACAATTTGAATATTATGGCAATGATATCTTCAACGTCACAATATTCAAGGAATCTGGAATTGAATGTAAGTACCCTATTATTCATCCTGTCAAGTATTTGCAAAGTGAAGAAGCAAAAAAATGGAGAAAGGGTCAATTGAAACCTGAAGTTGGTTCCATGGAATGTGAAAAAAAATGCTGCTCTGTTTTGTTTTAATGCTTTAAAGAATGTTTCTGACTACTATGAGATTGATATTATTAGCAATTCTTTTGATGATGATTGCTCGCATAAAGTGGTAAGTGATTGTTTTTATTAGGAGTGCTAATATATGTTTAACTACGTTAGATTAATTTTGGCTCTTTCTAATTGGAAATTTGTAATATAGATAATGAATAAGGACTTGCAGAAACTATATGAGAATTGGGAAACAGGTTCAAAAGTTATCCTAACACTTTGTAAGAAATCTTGGGAAATTGAGATTGCATGGTTGGGAGGAAAATGTGCTTTTGGGAAAGGATGGACAGATTTTTTCAATGCAACAGAGCTAGAAGTGGGTGATAAGTTGGTACTCTATGAATCTGCAGAAACAAATAACAGAATATTGAATGTATGCATCTTTAAAGGTCATGAGTATATTGACGAAGAAGGTGGCAGTATTTCTTCTTAAAATTTATTTACAAACATCTTTCATATACTTATATTGTTAAGTAAATCAATTTAAGACTTCTCACTGTTTAATATTTTTGTAGTATTGAATGCCAGTAAGAGATCTTTCTTCAAAATTGTGATAACAGAGGTGTTAGAAGGAGGAATGATGGTACTTTTTCTGACTTTTAGTTGTGTCTCTATCTCTCAATTCCTGTTTTCTGTTTCTTCTTTCTTACCATTCAAAATTTGTTATTGCAACATGTAATAAATGGTGACAGTTGGTTCCAAAAATTGTGAAAGATAAGTACAGTGCGGATCTCGAAAGTTTGGATAAACTTGAAGTTGCAGGAGAAAGATGCTTCATTGCTTATGACTCAAATGATGGACGAATGACTAATATTCAAGAGATGATGGATTTTTTCAAAATGAAAGAGAATGATATTATTATTTTCAAATTTTGTGAGAGGAATGTGATATCTGCAAAATTTTATGACCATGATGGAATGGAGTTTGATTACTACAATCGAACATTGAGGTTTCCAAAGAATCCTAGTACTCAGTGCTTTTGGAATTTAGAGAACTACTTGGAATCAGGTATTGAAATTTAGATATGTAAATTGTCTAATGAAATAATCAATTAGCTGAATAGAATCAATTATGACTTTTGCTATATTATTGTAATTCAGATAATAAACTTGGGAAGAACAAAGGCGAGAATGGAAAAGAAGAGGACGTAATTAAAAATACAATCTCTTGCTAAGAATTCTAATAAATTTGCAAAATATGTAATTTACTAATTACATTTCTGTTTGCTATGTTTAGATGGCTGTTGATAACTCAAGTTACCTGCGTTTTATCATTGTCCTTACTACTGAACAATGTTCGAGTGATGTTCTGGTAAACACTTAGTCTCGGCATTGTAAATTTGTTTGACTGGTATATTTGTTTATTTTGAATTTAAAATATTCAATATTTGTACAGATTTTACCAGCAAAATTTGTTTCTGAATTAGTAGAGGAAATACCTCTTCAAGTTCGGTTACAGCTACCAAGTGGTCGCAGGATTTCTGTCCAATACCGAAAGGATATTCAAGCTTTGGCCAATTTTGCTGATTTAATCAATGAGTGTAAAATAGGGCCTGGATCAATCCTGGTGTTTTCTTATAAGGGTGTTGGAATGTTCTTGGTATACATATTAGATGAATTTGGATCAGAAATAGAGTACATGTTACCAAATAATTATGATTGGCATACATTTTGTCATCAAGGTATATCATTTCTTAACATTAATATCTTACAAATTATTAAGCTTTTCTAATATATCACATTGATTAAATCTAATACATCTTGACTAATTTGTTATTAACAGATACAACTAATGGGATTGGGTAGAAGTTTATCACAATCGCTGATGAGTCTACAGTTCTTGATGGAGAAGTTGTGAGTTACACTAACTTTTCTTTCTATGTCTATGTTAGTACATATGTTAGATAATTCTACAGCTATAGTTAGATAGATATATGATATTATAAATGTCTATTTATTTAGGATATACCAGACCCATTTTTCAAACGTTTTGGTAAAGTGATTCCTCCAGCTATTCTTTGTGCTCTGCCACATGGGAAATTATTCGAATGCCGATATTCACAAAGTTCGAGCCTGTTATATGGTCTTACGGATATGGTCAGATACACTAAACTTGACATAGATGATGTCTTAATGTGTGCATACTGGGGAAGTGGACAATTTGATATCGTCTTGTTTGATAAGTCAAGGGTTGAAATGTCAATTCAGCAACTTGGAGATAATGTTGGTAAAACTTCAACATTTTGTTTATTTACATGCATTCAGTTTAGATGCCAACTTTACCTTTTTATGTTGTTTATAATTTGAGATTCTGGTAATTTATAAAGTTTATAAATGGATACTAATAATCATGTTAATGTAGAAGGCAACAATGAAGACATAAATGAAACCGAAGCAAATAATGCAGATGCTGATAATGATGTTGAAGAACCGGAACAAAATATAGATTTTGTTCCTCAAGAGTTTACAGCAGTAATGAATAAATCCAATGTCAACAGTACCTCCCATGGAGTGGTAAAATTTTAACACATCCTCATTACATTATTACGTTACTATAGTATAGCTGATAAGAAGAACATTTATTACCGTAACAGTTAAACTATATTACAATCTGTTTACTTTATGTACATTCCGAAGACTATAAATCCTCATGACCGTCAATGGATAGCAAACGAACAGGTAATGCTTATAACAGAAAATGGAGAATGGGCAGTTGGATTAGTGCTTTCAAAAGGATTGCCGAGAATTTCTGCGGGGTGGAATAAATTTGCGAAGGACAATAAACTAAAGCGTAACCAAGTTTTGACATTTAATTTGTTGGAAGATGAACATGATGAAGCTGTTTTCCTAGTTGATTTGCATTAGTCCTTCCTCTATATCTGTTAAAAATTATGCCAGCAACTTTAATATTAATCTAATTATGTAATGAAATGGTGGATATTTGATGACAACCTTTTATACGACTATTATTGCTTATTGTAAACACTTCATCTTTGCTCGGATATGTCAGCTATTCTCCATTATGTTGGTTTGTTTTCATTCATCATATTGCGCAAAGAGCAAAACATGCAAATTAGTTTTTGTGTTTACTGAATTACTAATGTAAGCATAAGAGTACTATCTCCTAAATTATATTTAGTCAATTTTTGTTTGAACCAGATTTATATTTTATTTTAACAATACCATAACTTTACTTGTAGCTTCTGCTATGACCTAATTTAAACAATCATAATATAAAATCCAGGACAAATTAAGCAATTTTTTTCAAAATGGACATTGCAAGATAACAGTTGAATACCCAAAATTGGTATAAAATGACAAAAACACCATTTATGCTCTTGTGGTTAGTCTATCAACATTTTTTTCTGCAAGGCCAACCTTTGAAATTATAGCATTGCAACTAAAATTTACATCAAACAAAACAAAACTTGATATTTTAAATCTTACGACAAATTAAGTCAAATTTATATAGAAATTTCATTGCATGGCAATAAGTTCATGTTGGAATAACAAAATATCCAAATTAACAAATACAGATTATTCAAATTGTTCAAAGGAAATAATAAACAAAATAATAATCAAAATAACTTGTCAATGCCGGAGTGCGACTTATTTATGGAGAATGTGATAATTCTATAACGTTGATTATCTTTCACATGGCAGGTATTTGGAGAGCTGTGTTATTCTTGTTAGCGCATTCTCTGCCTAATCCGTGCAACAGCTTCATAGTCAATATTAATGAATAATTTTGAGTCTTGTAACCCAATGACTTGAAGTGAACCTATAAAAATGCGTATAATCCATGTTAAAAGAGGATTAATATAAAAGGTTGTAGCTACATATTATCAAATTTGAAGTAATTACATAGTATAAGAATATAAACTCGAAAGATTTTAGCACGCATAGTTGATAATATAACTATAGGAGGGCTGTCAAACTCTCCAAGAATTAAATCATTCACTATATGAATATCTTCATCCCAGAAAGCAACATTAACTGAGATACTACACAATACTCAGAATATATGACAAATTAAATAAAGAAAAATTGAGCATTCCATGTATAAAGTATATAATAAATATTATACAAACCGTCCATCATAAATCTGGAAATGAACAAACTCTCTTTCGCCAAAATGTGTGTTAACGATTCTAATAGGACTCAGATCTTGAACAACTCCAACAATATCTACATAATATCATATAAATTAAAAGGTTATTCTTGCAAAAAACAATTATTCAAAAATATTTTTTAAAAAAATCACCTATAGCATGGGTAGGCAATTGATCTGGAGGATAAGAGCTTGCAATGTTAAATAGGTAGCTAAGTTCAACCACTTCAAATTTATGCATGGGTAATGGTGCAATAACATCGTTAATAATTGGTTGAGTTGTAGTCAATTGTGTGAACGTCACAAAGGTTGGAGAATAAACTGGCCTCAACGGTCCATTTGCTTGTGCGACATTAAAATTAGTGATTTCATATAGATTCCCCTCAAATATAACGTTGTTAAAAGCATTCCAGTTGGGAGGATGCACAAAGACATGTACGTGATAATTCTACATAATTAAGCATAATAAATTAAAATAAATAAAAGATTACACATAGAACCATGAAAACACATTAAGAATAATTAATCTTATCATGTAAAAAAATACCTGGTCATCAAGTAAAATGAAATTAAATCCCGAAAAATGTCCAATGTCAGTAAAAGAAGGCCACATCCTCGTAACGCGCACTCTTATGGTCCAGTTTGTTCTGCTATCATCCAAAACTTGAAGTTTAAAAGCCATTTCTGAAACAGGGTAAAAAATACATAGACGTGGTCAATCTATAAGTAACAAAAACTTTATAATCTACATATAGATTAGAAGACTATTTTTAGTGTAAGAGATAGGAGCATTGAGATTACTGTTCTTCTCAGTAGTATTATAGTGTACTGCACCACCGAAGATTAATACTTTGTTTAGGTATCCAAGATATTTATATAGGAGTCCTTTTTACTTATCTGTTCACTAATTTAGCTAGAGACATGGACGGTAATATAGGAATATATCAAAGATAACAAATCATGATTATTAATATGATACACTTATCATAAATAAAAAGATATGGAGATAATTATCTTGGATATATTTGTTTTGATTAGAATAGAAATATTTTGTAGTAAAAAAATTGACGTATAAATTTATTTTTCTGAAGTTATTTTATTTTATTGGTTATTGACATATTAATATTTTTTTGATTATTTTTATGACGTATTCAATTGCTCTTTTATTATATATTGAAGTATTAAATTTCTGTTCTATTTACTATAGGAGTCCATTTTACTTATCTGTTAACTAATTTTACTATTGATATGGAAGGTAATATAGGAATATATAAAAGATAACAAATCATGATTATTATTATGATGCAATTATCATAAATAAAAAGATATGGAGATAATTATCTTGGATATATTTGTTTTGATTAGAAGAGCAACATGGAATGTAGTAAAAAATTGACGTATAAATTTATTCTTCTGAAGTTATTTTATTTTACTGATCATTAACGTATTAATTTATTCTTCTGTTTATTACAACGACGTATATTCCAATACTCTTTTATTATATATTGATTTATTAATTTTCTATTCTATTTACTATTTTCACGTATTAAATATTTCGAGGATTACTATCACAATTTAAATTAGTATATATGAACTGGCTAATTAATTGGTCTTTTACTACTTTTTTGAATGTATGTTTTTTAAATCTTTAAATCTCATAATGAATATTTTACGACATATTAATTATGATTTAATGAGATATTATGTTATTATGGATTAGTTTTTTGTTTTGCCAATTATAAATTAGTGGCATTTTTTTAATTTCTTAATTAAGTAATCTATTCCTATATTACATATTTGGAAAAACATGTTCATTCATGATGAGTTCCAACAGAAATAGTAAAATGGTGTTTATTTATTTTGAACTCCAACACATAGATAATTGTCTTGGCAAGGAAATTTTAAAATAGCGTAAATGGTATTAAAACCATAGCAAACCAAAACCAAAAATGAAACCGAAACCAAAACCAAAAAATTTAAGCAAAATCCAGCAAGAATTATTCTAACATAGGAATCAACCAAAAGTTTGAAAATACAAAAATTTATTCCTCCAAAAGTTGAAAAACAAACACCCAGCAATCTTCACAATCAGATCTCAGAAATCAAGCTCATAATTTTGTAATCAAGCTTCCTGAAAATAAAACATACAATAATCTTAAATTTCTTTGACAAAAAAATGGACTATGCAAGTTTAAAAAAAAAGCATATTTTTCCTACCGTTTTAATTTTTTTGGTCACTGATCTGGCTGACCCCGGAGTCTTCATAAACTCATCACCTTCGTGCAACCATTGTTTTTATATTGTTCAATAACATGTACATAATTTATGATTTTGGTAGTAAACTTAGAAATGTATGAACAAATACACTGAACAAACTCACATCATCAAGAGCTAAGTTAATTGACGAAGTTTCCGGAGGAGTTTCAGAAGGAGATGGAAGTAATTTATCAAGGAGATCATCAGCATGAAAAAGAGTGCTATCTTGAGTAACATTTGATTTATTCAAAGTGATTTGGACTGAAATCTCTTTCCCAACCAAGGTTTGAAGAATTTTAGGAATACCTTCCTCAGGAGCCTATGACATCATGATAATAAACACATAAATAGGTTTTACTCTAGATCAACATAAGGATGAAACTTTATATCAGTGATATAATGTACACAAATGAAAACGTCTACTTTTACCTTCTGCAAATCGCTAACCAATTTTGCAGCACTTGTACCAAGAATTCTTCTAGCAGGTCGATCCTCAAGAAGAACATTACATGCAAATGTAGAATCTTGAGCCAAGAACATGACACGAAATCTGAATTTAAACCAGATGTTAATTTTAGACACGCATAATTGATTGGAATTAAATGGTAGATTGTAGACTAAAAAAAAATTAATTTACTTTCTACTTTCAACTGGAATGATTCGAGGACAATTGGTACACTTAAATCTTGTATCAATGCTTTCAACTTCAGAAGGACATTTGTTACAACTATAAAACCACCAACTTGATTCTTCTTCTACCTTGGTAATAGTGAAAGTGCACGATATCTTTCTCTACATCATAAACATGTTAAATAAAATTTAACAAACTGATCTCTTAGAGATTCCAAGAGTAAACAAACACCTTATGAACAGTATACCTTGAGATGATCATATGTCAAATTCTCATTTAAGTCTCTCAATGTTAATTTCTCAAAGAAGTTTGGAACAACCTCTGAATTTGCTAATTGAATAAGTTTATCTGCCTTGGATTCATATTTTTCTCCTTTAAGCCTATAAAAAAATTAGTCATGAGTAACAAATCTTGGACAAATAGTTAAATTCTCTAGAATATTGATCATACTATAGTACCTCAGCCTCATATCTGTAACAGCTTCATAGTCCAGATTTAGAAAAACCTTCGAAGAAGGCAATGTACCAATCTGCACAGAATCTGTATTAACAATAAATGAATTAGTACACATGGACATAAAATTTTATTTCTGATTGGCTTGGAATAGATATGTACTTACTCATGAAAGTAGTTACTTTTGTGCCTGATACAATTACTATTATTGGTTTCTCAACTGCCTTCAAATACATGTCCTCAATAGACACAGCAAGGTCACCCCAGACAGTCACTTTATGAGCATTACTATAATCATTTATTAGAAAATTATTAAAATGTTCTATAATAAAAACTTATCTACATGATTCAGAATTGGTAAAAATAAGGAGAGTAGATTGTTTTTATAAACCTAGAATCGCAGATTCTGAACTTGACAATTTCTTTCTCCCCAAGCTTTGTATCAATTCTCCTCACATTTTCATATTCCTCAAGAACTCCAATGACATCTGGGATTGGAATAAAAAATGAAAAACATTACTGGATTAGTTGATAAATAAATTTACGTGACTCTGAATTTGAACAATGGTACTGATCAATGAAAAAAATTACCTATGGCAAACTCGGGTTGCTCACGTGGCTGACATTTACTGGCTTCAACAAAAAAATCACCCAAATCCAGAAATTCAAATTTCTGGAGAGGAATCATGGCGTCATCTTCATCCTCCTTTACAGTGGTACCAGTAGTAAACCTAATGCAGTTTTTGATTTGAACAGGCTTCAAATTCCCCACAGCATCCTTCACTGAAAACTGACTAATAACATATACACCTCCTTCCACTATGGGAGTTGTCAATGCATTCCAGATGTTGTGATAAGCGAAGGCATGGATATGATTATTCTACAAAAACAATGTTAGATATTCAGAGTAACATTTTTAAGCAATATTTAAAATAAAAGTGACCAGTGCAAAAAGTTTACATCATCATCCAAAAGTATGAGATTGAAGCCTTTCAATGACGCAGTCTCTGCAGTAACACTTGGCCACTTCCTGGTAACTCTAACTTTGTTTGTCCAGTTGGTAGTTGTTTGATCTAAATTCTCTAGACGATCAAAAATAGCAGGTTCCATTGTGAATAAGCCTAAAATACAGAAAAATATAACTCAGTGCATTCACTAAAATCACTAAATAGTATAAAGTATGACAACCAAACAATAGTAATAAAAAAATGGTAAAATGTACTACAAGTTATTCGATCAAGTAAGAAATGCTTACTCTATAGAGAATGAAAACGATTGCAGAGTGCAAAGTATAGAACGATGGATAACTTGTACTCTGTATTTACTTTACAGAGGCATTTTATAGACCAAAATAGTAGTGATAATGTTTAATTTAATGTTGATTTGTTATTTGTGATTTGAGATTGATACTATGTTAATCTTGATAATCATGTGTAACTAACTTGTTATCATGGATGGCTAACAAACTATTCATAATTGATTCTGTTAATATTTAGTTGAACAATAATATATAATAATCTTTATCTTTATCAAAACATAATTTATAATAATTGATTCTGTCAGTTAAAATTGTGCTGGCTAAGATCAAGATCTTATAAATTTTTAAAACAAAAATATTGATTGTCATTGATTTGATACAGATTCATATTTAAATACCATTATTTAAATATCATTAGTAATGATAATGTTTAATTTAATGTTGATTTGTGATTTGTGATTGATACAATGTAAATCTTGATAATTATGTGTAACTAACTTGACACCATTGGTTAACAAACAAATAATAAATTGATTTTGTAAAAATTTAGTTGAATAATAATTCCTTATAAATATTTTTTTATCAAAACATAATTTTTAATAATTCATTCTGTAATTGATGCATCAAATCAGCTAAAATTCCGCTGGCGGTGATCAAGATCTTATAAATTTTTAAATTTAATAAATTGATTTTCATTGATTTTGATGCAGATTTATATTTAAATACCCTTATTAATGATAAATGATCTTTGGTGATTTTTTAGGCTGATTGTTGGCAATTTTTATAATGATCAATTATAGGAAATAAATTACAAAGTGAATAAAAATAAACGATAAGTCGTATGTCATCAAATGCTTGACTATCAATTATGTTGTGAATACAATTAAACGATAATCTAAATATAATTATACTTGATAACACAATCATATTAACATGTAATAATCGACTTTATTAGACATGCATCAATCATCTACGCTAGGAAGGTTGTAAAACACTTCCTCAAATACTACATTTGAAGTAACATTCGTGGTAGTACCATGTTAGGTCGAATACACAAAATATAATCAAGTACTGTATGAGAGATTAACAAGAACACACGTTTTTGTAATTAAAAACTATTTGGAATTAATAATTCATCTCTCAGTGATGTAAAATATCACAGAGAGCTGCTTAGGTTACAATGAATGAATATTTCAATGTTTGATCCCCTTCTAGGGTTAACCTAACTGTATTTATAAAACATACAGCTGCTCTACAATCATAAATTGATTCTCCTATAAATTAGCTATACAATTGATATCAATTACGATTGCTACACGTCTTCTAAGTCAACTCAATCTCTTTGATAGCTATCCAATCTTCAAAGATATTGCTTCCATATTTATCTTCAATTAATCTTCAGATACTGTTTGACTTGTAGACGCTTCCGTCAAACAGAGTTTAACAAACTCTGTTGCGCGCGCTTCCACTCAATCAGCATTTGCGCTTCCATTCGTCAGCGTTTATCCAAACTCTGACTGCTTCCATCTTAAACTCTGTTTTAACACTGTATCACTTAAACACTGATTAGTAATTACATCAATTATATTTAACAATCTCCCCCAACTTGTTCATTAGCAAAAATGCACAAGTTAATGATAATTGATGATGTCAAAACAAAATAGACAAATGCAGTGTTTAACAAGTAATCAGAGTTTAAACTACTTACTTAAACAAAATCTACAGAAAAACAAGAAATTCTTACAGAGCATCTTTTATCAAATTGCCTCAAGATCTGGTGTCGCCCTAAGATAATCTATCAGAAATCTTCTCTCAGCATTCTCAATTTCTCTCTGCATTATCTCTTTGATTTCCCTTAACTCAGGATCATTCTCATCAGTCTGATAGATAGCAGATCTCAGATCATAGATTTTGTTTCTCCTCATATCATTTCCCAGTCTGATAAATCTCACTTCCTCTGATTGTGAGTTGAAATCAAGAACTGTAATACCCAGATCAGTCTTCAGCTTTGTAGTACCCTTCTTCATCTCAATAAGATTTCCATTCCAATCTCTGTACTTAGGAACATATCTACTGTTGTATTTCATGCCTCTAGTTGCCAAGTTATGAAGCATCTTCTATCTAAGCACATTTGCAACTGACTCAGTTCTTTGATTTCTCACTTTGAAAAGATATAGAACATATTCTAATTCTTCCCAGTACTTCAAATCAAGATCAAACTCACCAATCTTGTATACTGTTCCATCAAACATAAAATATAAGAGAAAATCTTTTTCTAAACTCTTTTGATGGACCAACTGTACTGACTCCAGTCTGTCTAAGCTTTCTTGAGTTACACCACGACCTGGAATAGCAAGTGAAGAAGGATTTCTAGGACCAGTTTGTTGCCTTGAATCTTTATGTGAGCCCAGACCAACTCTATTTCTTCCAATCTTTCCTGCTAAACCTTTTCCATCAGAAAAATCCATAGGACCTCCAGTCTCCGGAGTTTGTTCAAAAACTGAGGTTTTTCCAAAAACTGATTGTAATGTAGAAGATAAAGAATTCTGCACAACTTGTGTAGCAACAGAGGTTGTTCTTGACTTCTTAGAATCTCTTTCTTCTTCCACAGCTTTACCTTTCAATTTCAACTTAACTTCTGCTTCTGTCGGCTTTCTAGATACTTGCATCCTTTGATCAGCATCAACATTCTCTTTAATCATAATGCCTTTAAGAACAGGCTTAGCATCTTTTACATTTTTCTTCAACTTGCCAGACTTCAAAGCCTTCTTATGTTCTGCTTGTAAACTCTTTTCCTCAGCTTGAATGTCTGCAATAGTAACTCCCTCTTCATTCTCTTCAAGAAACAACTTAGCAGCAAGATCTTCATCAGTTTGTGGATTGTCAGAGAATTTTAAATTCATGATCTTCGAAGTACTTTGAACATCAGTGTTTGTTCCACCAGACTTTGCAATTTCCACTTTGTCCACTTTTTCAGAATGAGCAATCGACTTCCCAGATCGCAATCTCCTACCTTGATCATCTGCTCCTCCATCTCCAGCATCATCCTTTTTAGTCAGAGTTTGAGATTGCCTGCATTTAGTCTTAGCATATCTCTCCCCCTTTTTGACATCATCAGGAATCAAGATTGAAGTAATTAACTCAAGAGAATTGGCAATAGATTCAATCTTGTCAGCTAACAAAGTCTGATTTTCTTCAACTTTGCCTAATCTCTGAGTCAAAGTCTCTTGAGCTTTGGAGAAGGTTTGAAATAACCTGGTGTTATCTCTCTGTAGACTCATTTCTCTATTTGCTACTTCAGTTCTGAGATCTATAATTGACTTCTGAGTTTCATCAAATCTGTAATTCAAAGTCTTAACCTGAATCACTGTACCTTGCAAACAAGTTAGAATGTCTGGATTGGAAATATTCTTAGAGTTATCCTTGAGAAAAGTAGTTGCTCTTCCAGTAGGAAAGATGCAGTCTGCTTTGTACCAATCTTCAGTTTGTTTTGCCAGATAATCATCTTCAATTTCTCTTACATAAGGTCCAGCAAAGTCTGGTTTCTCCCCTGTTTCCTGTCCATCAGTCTGAACTTGATCTTGATCATTTGGAACAGAACCAGCATCTCCACTCATTTCTTCAGAAAGATCATTTGCATCTGCATCAGTCTGAACTTGATCTTGATCATCTACCTCTGCAACTGAGGCAGTGTCTTCATTAAGTTCAGCAACAGAGGCTTCTTTTGTAACTTGTTCTTCTTGAGTAGCAGAGACAACTTTTGCAGGTTGATCGATTTCCTCACCATGATTAGAGACTTGATGTGCATCAGAGAATAACTCTGTGTGAGATGCAACCTCTGTTTCTTCTAGCACTATAGTAGGCTGATCTGCAACACCAGTATCTGCAGAATTTGTTGCAGCCATGGGTGTTGAAGTTGGTACTTCAACTTCAATGAAATTTTCATCAAACTCTTCCATGATAGGGAACTCAGTTCTGTCATCTTTTTCAATCTGAACCTCAGGAAGCACTGGTTCATCAATTCGGAAATCATTTTCTGCTAGTTTAGATTCTGTGTTAATCTCTGTCTCAACAGCAGGAGTCTCCTTAAAGATATCCTCTGGAGCTTCAATATTCATTTCTTCATCTGAATCAGAGATTACCAATTTTCTTCTTTTGTAGGTCTGTACTCCAACTGCTACTTCTGCTTCAAAAATTGACTCATCCTCTACATCAACAACAGAGGGTGATGGAGATCTATTAGCTCTCTCCTTCTTCTCCTTTCGTGCCCTTGTAGCCCTTGCAATGCTATGCCTGGAGTTGTGAGCAGCATGCTTGGTACGTTTTCGTTTAGGTTTGGATGTTTGTTGGTCTGGTTGAGGTTGTGATTGAGAGAATGGAGGTTCAGTGTTTATTGGTTCAGTGATTAGTGGTTCAGGTTGTATAGATGAAGGTATGGTTTGTGGTGCAGTTTGAGTGGGGACAGGGTTTGAAGTGTGATCAGTGTTTAAAGATTGAGTGGGTTGAGGTTCTTGTGGTTGATGTAAGAAGTTCTGTAAAGCAAGGGGATAAATCAACTCAGGCACATCCTTAGTGGCATCTTTGTTTGTCAAATCAGAGAAAAATCGCTTGGTGACTTTAAAAGGTTGAACTTGATCATCCTCAGCAATTGTGACATTTGGTACATAAGCATTAAACAGCATTTGACAAAAACGAGCAAAATAAACAGCTATAGGTGCTGACAATCTCTCTCCTAAATTCATTAAGACAAGTCTTCCAAAATCAAAGTTACTACCGTAAAGAAGAGAATACCCAATTTGAAGACTGTCTATAGGAATTGCATCCCAGTTGGTGACCTTGTTCCCAAAAGCTCTTGTGATACAGTCGAAAAAGAAACTCCATTCTTTCCTCAACTGTGGCCTTTTCACTGACCCAAGCTTGACCAAGGACCCAGAATAACCTATCTGTTGTAACATCTCTCGCAGATTCAATTCAGAAACAACACTATACGAAGTATGAGTGTCAAACCCCATTGTTTCTCTAACTGTAGCTGGAGTGATAACAAAATCAGTTTCATCATGAGTGAAAACAATAGATGGAGTCCCATTCTTGCCACCATCATCATAAACAGAGTTTTGCCAGAATGAGGCGATTTGAGATGCAAACAGTGTTTGGGGTTCAACCAAAGCCTGACCAATTTCCGAATCGCGTAAGAAATTCTGCATCAAATGAAACGCATCTGGAGCATTTTCATTGTCCAGAGGTGCTGCATAGTTATTAGAAACAAACAGAAGGCCAAGGGCAGTGAAAGCTTTGGTTGCCATTAGTACGATTTTAGAAGAAAATACGAAAAGAAAGATGTGAGTAAAAGGTGTTTGATGAAATGTGCAAGTGAGAAATGCGATAGACTTGTGAGTTGTTGTGTAAAAAGTAACTCTGAGTAGATGAAAGTGTATGTGTGAATATGAAACGTATAAAGAAAAATGATTAGATATGTATTGAACGGTTAAACCCAAACTTTTTACCATAAATACACTCAACCAATTACCATGTGTAGTGGGACATGATCCTTGAAAAATGTGTGAGTGGGACACATGTTACACATTTAGCGGAACATATATGCATGCATAGTAATTACAACCATAAGTACTGCTATTTTCTCTCACTAATTACTGAAACAATTAAACACTTTTACACATAGCAACAGCTGTCAAAAACTCTCTCTACCCCAAATTTGAAATCATCTGAAATAAGATATACCTTAGAGTATTTAGACAAAATCCATCAGCGTTTGTCAATTCGCCATCTTTATTACCGAAACCCTTTCAAAAACTGCACAGATGTGAATATTTGTGTGTGGATAGCAGAATTTACTAATCCAATTTTTAGAGCATCTAAAATTTCATAAAATCCATAAAGATAAATCAGTAAACACTGGATGCACAAACTCTCATTGTAAACACTGAATATATGATGAAAGCTAAACTCTGTAGAAAATAATATACAGAACTCTGAATTAATCTATTCCCTTTTATGTCCATGATAATCCAAGTAAGTACACAGTCTTTATAGACAAAAAGATCAAGAGATAAATATCAAAGTCGCATTCAGTGAGTAACTTGTTATGAATTTAAAAACTCACAAACTCTCAAAACACACAAGTGTTTAGGGGAAGTGTTTACTCTCAAGTTCAATCAGTAGAAGCAGATGCTACCATATACTTGGTTATCCACCAAATTTACACTACTTTGAATACATGTATGCACAAATCAAAAGGACTTTGTTCAAGGTTGTAATTTGGTTAAGAACAAGCAGGTGACTAGAAAAAGAAGAGAGGAAAGAAATAGCTAACTGAACAAGTCATTCGAGCAAAGTGTTCAGTTGTACTGCAAATACATTACTGTTCATAATAATCAGTATATATACATTTTTTTTTCTCTAAATGAACTTTCCTTTACAAAGTAATTCTCAACTGTTTGCTCATCAATTTCCAAATGAATTTAACTGTTCTTGAATAATCAGAGTTTAAAAGAAACAGTTAATAAGGCTCAAGAGGTTTACTAAGGGTTTATGTTATGAACAGTGTTTGGATAAATGAGGTTAATCCTAATGCCTTTATCATTTTCATGCGCACACACATCATGCAGTCTCAAAATGGTTTAAAACAAGTTCTAGAGCAACATACTTACTGATGAACAGCACACAGCAATAAAATACGATTGATATAAAATGTATCAATCACTGATAGGCTCAAAATCTCACAGGGTATTAGTATGCTTCAGTACTCACCAAATTAAATACTGATACATCTCAAGTTTTATAAATTTTCACAAGCACAAACAAGGAACCATCAAGTACCATGTGAATTTATTTGGGAACAGAGTGTCACAAACAGAGTTTAGGAGTCATCAAAATCAGAGACTTTTCATGAGAGGCAATGCACACAGTGATCACAGACTCAAAGTTTAGGATAAATAAACTAAGAGATGCTATAAATATGAATCAGTATCATGCTTGTGTTGAATTTCTGCACAGTTTAAGATTAAATCACAGATAACTTAGAAAGGTTCATGATTAATAACTGTGAATCATGCTTCATACATTTTCTTCATTGGTGATCATCTCAGACAATAACATTATCAGAATTAATCAGAGTTTATCCAGCACGTTAAAGGTGTTTGACTGACAAAACATGCTAACAGAGTTTGACAGTCTACAATCAGAGTTTTCATAGCAGAGTTTAAAAACTGAGTTCACATAGCATTTAACACATCACAGAAACATAAGTAATGCATTGTATAAGTGAAATTTGAGTCTAACCAATATTTCTAGTCAGAACCAGAAACCATTCCAAGTTCATTTACCAGCCTTGTAAAAATAGCTTTACTCAATGGCTTGGTGAAGATGTCTGCAAGCTGTTGGTCTATAGACACAAAATGGAGCTCAATGTTTCCTTCCTCTACATGCTCTCTGATAAAATGATACCTTATGCTGATGTGCTTTGTCATTGAATGCTGTACTGGATTACCTGTCATAGCAATAGCACTTTGATTATCACAGTAAATAGGAATCTTACTATACCTCAATCCATAATCCAGCAACTGATTCTTCATCCATAGAATCTGTGCACAATAGCTGCCAGCAGCAATATACTCTGCCTCAGCTGTAGATGTAGAAATCGATTTCTGTTTCTTACTGTACCAAGAAACCAGTCTGTCACCCAGAAATTGACAACTTCCACTAGTACTTTTTCTATCTATCTTACAGCCTGCAAAGTCTGCATCAGAGTAACCAATAAGTTTGAAATCTGATTCTCTGGGATACCACAGCCCTAAAGTAATGGTGCCCTTGAGATATTTGAAAATTCTTTTCATAGCTGTGAGATGGGGTGGTTCTCTGGGATCAGCTTGAAACCTTGCACAGAGACAAGTTGCATACATGATATCAGGTCTACTTGCTGTCAGATAAAGAAGAGACCCTATCATGCCTCTGTAATTTGTCATATCTACTGATGCTCCTGTATCCTTATCCAATTTAGTTGTTGTTGCCATGGGAGTTGATGCATATGAGCAATCAAGCATACCAAATTTCTTGAGAAGATTTCTGGTATATTTTGCTTGATTTATAAAAATTCCTTCATCTGTTTGCTTCACCTGTAGGCCTAGAAAATAACTAAGCTCTCCCATCATACTCATTTGATACCTGGACTGCATTAGCTTGGCAAACTTTGTACAGAGTTTATCATTAGTAGACCCAAAAATTATGTCATCAACATATATTTGAACCAAAAGTAGATCACTACCAGATTTAAAGTAGAACAGATCGAGTTTTATCAATTGTACCTATGTGAAACCCACTTTCTAGAAGAAATTGAGCTAGTGTTTCATACCATGCTCTTGGTGCCTGCTTAAGTCCATAAAGTGCTTTATCAAGCTTGTAGACATAATCTGGATATTTGGGATCCACAAATCCTGGTGGTTGTTCAACAAACACTTCTTCTTCAAGTTTCCCATTCAGAAAGGCACTTTTCACATCCATCTGAAATACCTTGAATTTCTTATGAGAGGCATATGCTAGAAACATCCTTATTGCCTCCAACCTTGCAACTGGAGCAAAAGTCTCGTCATAGTCTATTCCTTCTTGCTGTGAATAGCCTTTTGCCACAAGTCTGGCCTTGTTTCTTGTAACAACCCCCTCACTATCAGTTTTGTTTCTGAAAACCCACTTAGTACCAACAACAGACCTATTCTTTGGTCTTGGTACAAGTGTCCAAACTTCATTTCTTTCAAATTCATTCAACTTCTCCTGCATTGCTGTTATCCAGTCAGCATCTTGAAGAGCTTCTTCAACCTTCTTGGGCTTAGTTTGTGACAAGAATGCATGAAACAGACATTCATTTGTTGTTGCACTTCTTGTTCTTACTCTTGCATCTGGATCACCAATAATCAAATCAGGTGTGTGAGATTTGGTCCATTTCCTAGCTGAAGGCAAATGACTTCTCTCAGAGTTTGATCCTCCCCCTTGATCCATGTTCTCCTGATTTTCTTGATGTCTTTCTTCATTCTTTGAGGCTCCCCCTGAATTTGACTACTCAGAGTTTGAACTATCAGAGTTTGAGTCATCATTGTTTGATCCAGATTTTTTAGCTGACTCATTATCAGATTTTGAGTAATCACTTTGAAGTGATTCTTCATGCTCCCCCTCAACTGGTTCTTCCCTTTTATGTAACTGAGAAGTTTCTTCAGTATTTATCAGTAGAGGTTCAGAGTTTAGTTCAACAGAGTTTGTCAGTTCAGCCTGATCAGAGTTTACTTCATCAGAGAATAATTCTTCATTTTCAAAGTGCAGTTGATAATGTTCATCTACATCTTCAAGTTCAGTTATCTTCTTGTCATAAAATGACACATGAATTGACTCCATGATACTTTTGGTTCTCAGATTATAAACTCTGAATGCTTTAGTTGACAGTGGATAGCCCACAAAAATTCCTTCATCAGCTTTTAAATCAAATTTCGTCAACTGTTCAGGATGAGTTTTCAGCACAAAGCACTTGCACCCAAAAATATGAAAATATTTCAGGTTTGGCTTCTTTTCTCTCACCATCTCATATGGTGTTTTTCCATGCTTGTTGATCAGAGTGGCATTCTGAGTAAAACAGGCAGTTTGAACAGCTTCTGCCCAGAAATAAGTTGGCAATTTTGTTTCATCAAGCATAGTTCTGGCAGCTTTTATGAGGGTTCTGTTCTTTCTTTCAACTACACCATTTTGCTGTGGTGTACCAGGTGCAGAAAATTCTTGCTTCACTCCTCTGTCTTTGCAGAATTCTTCCATTGTTGCATTTCTGAATTCAGTTCCATTATCACTTCTAATAATCTTGACTTTGTGTTTTGATCCTTTGTCCAGTTGCTTTACATGCTCCATCAGAGTTAATGCAGTTTCATCCTTCTTTGCTAGAAAATACACCCATGTGTATCTGGTGTGTTCATCAACAATGACTAAAGCATATTTCTTTCTTCCAATTGACATCACATTTACTGGTCCAAAAAGATCAATATGTAGAAGATGATAAGGATCAACAATTGAAGATTCAGTCTTGCTCTTGAAAGATGACTTCCTTTGTTTGGCCTTTTGACAGGAATCACATAGACCATCAACATTTAATAATGATTTTGGTAGCCCTCTAACAAGATTCTTTCTAATCAGCTCATTGATGTTGTTCAGATTCAAATGAGAGAGTTTCTTATGCCACTTCGAACTCTCTTCATTGGACATTCTTGTTGACAGACACACTGCTTTGCCATCAGAGTTTGTTGACAACTTTATTTCATAGATGTTATTGTGCCTGTGTCCAACTAGAACAACTTTCCCTGTTGATTTACTGATGATTTCACAGTATTCAGGCTGAAAATCTACATGATATCCTCTGTCACATATTTGACTCACAGATAGGGCTGGAAAAAAAATCTGAAAAATCCGATATCCGTCCGAAATATCTGTATTCGTATCCGGAAAAAAGCGGATATTATCCGTATCCGGAGTCAACCAAATATTATCCGTATCTGAATCTGAAAATTTAGGATACGGATATGGATATAGGCGCATCCGTATCCGAAAATATCCGTATCTGAAATTAATTATATATAATATATATTTTTAATATATTTTTAATATATATAATATATATTTTAAAATTTTAAAATTTTAATTCTATACATTTTTAATATACACCTGTCCGGATAATTGTATAGGAATGAAAGAAAGAAACGAAAAAGTTGAGAGTAATATACACCTATCACAAATATCATGATTAAAAAGTAATAATATAATTATGCAAGTAATTATGCACCATCATCACTCTCTTTAGGGGTGTACACGGGTTGGCTAACCCGACCAAACCAATCCAATCTGACACTATTTTGGCCAATCCAAACCGAAGTTTTTCAACCCGATTTATGTTTGGGTTTAAAAATCGTCAACCCGATATTAATGGGTTGGGTATGGGTTTCGATTTTTTCAAACCGACCCAATCCAACCAGATCCGATTAAAAATAAAGGAAGTTACAAAAAATTAATAAATACGTCTCGTGTCCATTGTTGTTATCCCAATACATGTGACTCGATAATTTAGTAAGCTTCTAATAAAGCAAAATAATCTTTTTACAAATATCAGTATAATATACAATATAACCGATGAATCTTTTTAATATTTGTTTCGGGGGTTTCTGTATAATATAAGTATATTATAGCTAGTGAACGTGAAATGTAATCTATGTAATGGATCTAATGATCATGGACTAGTTCTTTTTTCTCTAAATTTGAAATTTAGTGCTAATGCGTTATACTTACTACGTTTGATAAAAAAAGGAAAAAAATATTTTAAATTTATTAAACCGATTAACCCGACCCAATCCGATCCAAACTGATTACAACAAATTGGATTGGGTTACGAGTTTAATTTTTATGGTTTGGGTTGAAAATTTACCAACCCGATTTAATTGGGTTGGGTTGAAAAATTCCCCTAACCCGCCCAACCCGATCCGTGTACACCCCTAACTCTCTTTCTCCTTTTTTTTGTGAGGAAACACTCTCTTTCTCCTTATTTCCCATTCTTTACCGGATCTATTCCAAAACTCCATTACATTTTCATCCTTGTTCATAAATCTTTCGGATCTTTCTCTTCTTTTCTCCACAATTCACTCCATACCCATTTTATAAAATCCAAAAGGGTATCTTAAAGTTTTCGCTTTTTGTTGATCTGAGCACTGTAAGTAAATTTCTTGAAAACCTTGTATCTAATCCATGGCTGAAATTGTGAAACAGACAGAGTATTCCCATCCAAACCTCCGACAACCACCACCAACGGCACCGCCCCCGCCGCTATCAGCTTTTCCGACGACTAAAGCGTAGCAATTCACTGCCACGTGCCCAGCCTACCGTCCCACACAACTCCTCATATGTTGTGAATTTTCTAAGTTTTGCATGTATACGGATTCGGATATTATCCGTATCCGGATAATATCCGCCGGATTCGGATACGGATAAGATTTTTTCGGATATTCCCGGATCCGGATACGGATCCGGATACGAGTTTAAATTCCCGGATTCGGATCCCGATATAGCCATATCCGGATCCGTTTTATCCGATTTCCACCCCTACTCACAGATAGCAAATCATGCTTGAGTCCTGGAATCAGAGCTACATTTTTTATGATGACACTTCCAACATTGATATTGCCATATCCCAGAGTATGTCCTATGTTGCCATCTCTATAGGAAACTTTTGGGCCAGCCTTCTCCACATACTCTGATAGCAGGGCTTTATTTCCAATTATGTGTCCTGAACATCCACTGTCCACGACTAGGGTACTTTCCCTGGTGCCCTGCAATCACAAACAATTACTGAGGATTAGTTTTAAGGATCCAGACTTGCTTGGATCCTTTGGCTTTCTTAACTTTGTTAGCTTTTGCAGCGGAATGCTTATTATCAGAGTTTAAGCTAACTTTATCAGTGTGTACACTTGCAGAATTAACTCTAACCCATTTCAAATTTGGTTTGGGTTCATAGTAATTATGATAAATAGTATGATAATCTTTGCAAGTATAAATAGAATGCCAAGTACTTCCACAGTGTTTGCATAAAGTCTGTGGTATAGTTCTAACATTTTCTTTCTTTACTCCAGAATTGGAAGGTAAAGAATTAATGTCTTTATTCTTCCTGCAAAAGCTAGCAAGATGGTTAGTACTACCACAATTATGACATGTCTTTCTAGGAGCAAAAGTAGCAAGCATTGGATATTTACCCTGAGAAATGCCTACTTTACCATTTCTGTTCTTTCTAGACACTTTCTGTTCCTTAACAGATTTTAACTCCTTAAGCTTATGCTTGAGTTGTTTACCTGTCATTGAACCAATATTAACCTGTTTAACACTGTTTTTTACTGGTTCTTTCTTGACAGCTTGTTTTCCACCTTCAAACCTAGGTTCTCTTACTCCATTAACAAATTTTCCAAATTTCTTAGGTGGGAGTGGTGGTCTAATCTTGATTTTATTCTGAAACCTAAGTTCATCTTCCTCAGAATAACCTAGACCAACAGTGTCAGATTGAAAAACCTCTTGAGTGTCTTTTCCAGAATCAGTCCAAGTTTTAATTATGTGATTTGCCTTTTCCAACTCATATTCTAGTTGCTTATATTTTCCTAGCAAATCCTGTTCTAGATAGACAACATCATCTCTTTCTTTCTGAACTTTTTGCATGTTTTCAAGTTTTTCTTCAACAATTTTATTCCTCTCTTTAAGTTCAGAATTTTCAGACTTTATTCTCTCATTTTCTAAAGTCTGATCCCTATAACTAATATGCAATGCCTTAAGATAAATTCTCAACTCAGTTATATTATCAGTATTATAGGCATAGGTAGTAAGGGGTACCTTGTTTTCAGAGGTTTCAGAATCTGTCTCAATAGAAGCCATGAGAGCATAGTTGATTTTCTCATCTGAATCTGAAGTATCTGCCCAATCTCTGCCTTTTGTGATAAGTGCCTTACCAGTTTTACCCTTCTTGCACTCAGGAGCATAGTGACCCATCTCCTTACACTTGTAACATTGAATCTCAGACTTGTCTTTCTTCCCAGATTTGGTATCATTTCTCTCAGACCTCCTGAAACTTTTTCTGTCTTCATTTGAATCTCTAGAAAACCTTTTTCCCTTCTTGAAGTTCTTGAAACCCATTTTCTTGAAAGTCTTCACCATTAAAACAGCCATTTTCCTCATTTCTTCTTCATCATCCTCAGAGTCTGTAGGGTCCCAAACAAGGGACAACCCTTGACGCAACGGAATAACACCCCAAAGAGAAGACTACGATCACAAGTTATAAGCTATAACAAGACAATAATCAAAGTAAACACACAAAGAAGAAGAAATTTGTTGGCCAAGTGAAAGAGCCTTTTTCTTGTATATATTGATACGTTTCAGTTTTCTGTATACAATATTACAAGCCTTAAAACCTAGCTAATTCACTACCGTTTACATATCATATTAACTATGGGCCTAGTTTAAGAATTAACCCAAAAACACTTTTGGGCCAAAAATACCCGCTCCAAGTCGCCTCACCACGGGGAGCTTAATCCACACCGTGGTGCAAAAGTTCCTGCCCCTACCTCAATAAACAGGCCTTCTGCACCTCCAAATCCGATCTCCACCGTTCAGAATTTAGATACATGAGTAAGGAAGACGCTGTCCAAAATTCAGGACGATCCGACCGTTGGAACTCCGGGAAACGTAAAAACAAAACAGCTAATGCAACCAGAAAAATTTCTACGAATTTTTCACATTAGCACCAAAAACTAGCCCAACCTTTCAATCTCACAATTCTCCACCTCGTACATCATTTGATCAACCTCAAATTATGGACGAACACTGAGAATACCATGAAAGCCTTGATATGTAAACCCCAACCGACTGCGCCATATTACCATGACTGCCTACGTACCCTTAACCGGGATCAAGCCACCGTAGTTCACACCATGGGGTGAAATCTCCACCTCACCCCAACACCGCCCCGAAGGGCATTCAATACCGGATGATATTTAGCAAGTCCAAGCAATGTTGAACCTTGCTCCCTTCTTCCTTCGTTGCCAACCAACTCTCACTATTACAATTCCGAATAGCTTCTTTGAAGGAAATAGGCTCATCATCCTCCACCGAGAGTGCATACTCTACTGCATTAACCTGCCCGTAGTGTTTCAAAGGCTTATCTGACCCAAGCTTTTGAACTTGTTTGTATGCCCGTTTTGGCCTAGCAGAAGCCAAACTTTTCTCGAACTGTTGCCGTTCGCGTGCCTGCACATTTTCTTGCTCAATAGTCTCATATTCAAACTCATCATCCTCATCATCATGAGTGTCTCCATGATCTTCCTGTTGAACATGACTAGAACCTGGATGACTTACAGATTCTATCTCAACCACTTGAGACTTAGAAGTCTCAATGTCACCACCACTAGTCACCTTAGCTTTCGGAGAAGCTACCATAGTGTCCTCATCAAACGTAACATCCCTGCTGATTATAAACTTAGAATCATCAATAGACCAAAGACGATAACCTTTTGTACCTGTTGCATACCCCAAGAATATAGCCTTCTTGGCCTTCGCATCAAGTTTTCCCTCGTCAACATGGTAGTAGGCTGTGCACCCAAAAATTCTAAGTCTCCAATAATCTGCATGTTTTCCAGACCATACGTTATAAGGTACATCTCCATCTAGAGATGCATGAGGTGACCGGTTGACAATATAGCGAGCTGTATTAATTGACTCCGCCCACCATTCTTTACCCAAACCAGCATAGGATCGCATACACATTGATTTTTCCCGCAATGTGCGATTGAGCCTTTCCGCAACCCCATTCTGCTGTGGTGTTTTTCTGACTGTCCAGTGTCTAACAATGCCTTCCTGATCACAAAACTCCTTGAAAGCACCATCTGTATACTCTGTACCGTTATCAGATCGCAGTGTCTTCAACTTTTTACCAGTTCTGTTTTCAACCATTGTTTTCCACTTCTTGAATATGTTGAATACCTCATTCTTATGTTTCATGAAATACACCCAAACATACCTAGAATAATCATCAACAAAAGTGACAAAATACCTTGAGCCTCCCTTGGAAGTGACTGAAGCTGGACCCCAAACATCTGTATGCACATAGTCTAATATACCTCTGCTTCTATGTTTACTTGCCTTGAACTGAACCCGGTGTGCTTTACCATACACGCAATGCTCACAAAAATCCATGCAAGCCTTTTTCAAGTTCTTCAGCAAACCCTCTTCACCAAGATAATTTAGACCTTTCTCCGACATATGCCCAAGCCGCCTATGCCATAACCTAGTGCATTCACATGGGTCTCCACCACTGCCAGTAGCTGCAACTGCCACACTATCAGTCACCGTTGTGCCCAAAAGCGCATAAAGATTTCCTCGAGAAATACCTTTCATCACTACCAAAGAACCACGAACAACTTTCATCTCACCGTCTTGTGTAACAATTTTGCACCCACCAGAATCCAAAGCACCAATAGAAATAAGGTTTTTCTTCAATTCAGGGACATGTCTCACATCCGTCAACGTTCTTACCACTCCATCATGCATCCTAATCCTTATAGAACCAAGTCCTACCGTTTTACAAGCATGGTTGTTCCCCATCACTACGGTTCCACCTTCGACGCCTCTATAAGTTGTAAACCAATTACGATTCGGACACATATGGTAAGAGCAACCAGAATCGAGAATCCACCTGTTTGTGATTTCTCCTTCACATGTGACAGAATAACAATCATCACTGACCCCTTCCTCCGAAGCATAACCAACCTCTTGTTTCTCTTTCTCTTGTACTTTTCTGGTATCCTTGTTGTTCTTGTTCTTCTTCCATGCAACCCTTTTATTAGGACAATTTGCTTTATAATGTCCAGACTCACCACACTTGTAGCACTTTCTCTCCGCAGGAGGTCTAGAATTTGACTTAGACTTACCTCTCCTACCTTTTCCTCGATCATTGCCTCTACCCCTTACAAACAACCCTTGTGCCTGCTCATTATTACCACTAGTATCCATACTGCTAGTTGCAATCTTCCGAAGATCATCCGCTAGAAGTGAAGTTCTAGTATCATCCATCGTAAGAGTGTCACCCACAAGCATCAATGTTTGTACAAGGTTCTCATATGACTTCGGCAACGAAAGAAGTAACAAAAGTGCTTGATCTTCATCACCTACCTCCACATCAATATCCTTCAAATCTGATATGCACCTATCAAACTTGTTGATGTAGTCCCGGATAGATGACCCTTCCTCCATCTTGCAAGTATATAGTCTCGACTTCAAATAGATCCGATTAGTTAGAGTCTTCGTCATGAAGTTGGACTCCAACTTTATCCAAACAGACGCAGCCGTTTTCTCGCCATCAACCAAGAATGCAACATCTCTCTCGAGGCATAACATGATTGAAGCCCGTGCTTCGAGATCTAATTCTTCCCAGTCTTCATCCGACATATCCTTGCCCTCCTTTGCCTTACCCGACAAAGCTTTGTGTAACTTTTGCGAGATAAGCAAATTCTTCATCTGCATCCTCCAATAGGAAAAATCATTCTTCCCACTGAATTTCTCTATCTCGTACTTCCCAACTTTGACTACACCGCCTGTAGAAGCCATACCTAACTTGTTGCACAACCAGTCTCTCTCAGGAATTTTACCAAACACCTTGTGTGCACCACACAAGACTTAACCCAGAAACACCTCAAATCGGAGCTTTACCACCCAAATCTGATTCTAGCTCTGATGCCAATTGTAGGGTCCCAAACAAGGGACAACCCTTGACGCAACGGAATAACACCCCAAAGAGAAGACTACGATCACAAGTTATAAGCTATAACAAGACAATAATCAAAGTAAACACACAAAGAAGAAGAAATTTGTTGGCCAAGTGAAAGAGCCTTTTTCTTGTATATATTGATACGTTTCAGTTTTCTGTATACAATATTACAAGCCTTAAAACCTAGCTAATTCACTACCGTTTACATATCATATTAACTATGGGCCTAGTTTAAGAATTAACCCAAAAACACTTTTGGGCCAAAAATACCCGCTCCAAGTCGCCTCACCACGGGGAGCTTAATCCACACCGTGGTGCAAAAGTTCCTGCCCCTACCTCAATAAACAGGCCTTCTGCACCTCCAAATCCGATCTCCACCGTTCAGAATTTAGATACATGAGTAAGGAAGACGCTGTCCAAAATTCAGGACGATCCGACCGTTGGAACTCCGGGAAACGTAAAAACAAAACAGCTAATGCAACCAGAAAAATTTCTACGAATTTTTCACATTAGCACCAAAAACTAGCCCAACCTTTCAATCTCACAGAGTCAGATGAATCAGAAGTGTTTGAATCACCATCAGAGTTTGATGATTCACTTTCAGAATTAATGACTAAAGCCTTTCATTTAGCTTTCTTCTTCATAGGTTTCTCCTCAACCTTAAGAGCAACAGACTTTAACTTCTTGCTTGATCTTCTGTTTCACTGCTCCATTTCCAATTCATGAGTTTTGAGCAGCCCATAGATTTCATCAATCTCAGTATAAGCAAGATCATAGTTATCTCTTATGGTGGTTGTTTTCACATCCCACTTTTCAGGTAGAGAAAGAAGAAACTTGAGATTTGAGTCTTCTAGATCATACTCTTTGTTTACCAATGATAAATCATTGAGCAGTTTATAGAATCTGTCAAACGTTTCTGTCATGGTCTCTTCAGATTTAGCCTCAAAGTGCTCATACTCCTGTGTGAGTATGTTTCTTCTATTCTTCTTGATAGTAGCAGTTCTTTGACATCTAACCTCAAGGGCATCCCAGATCTCTTTTGCAGTGGTGCAATTAATCACTTTGTTAGACATTACATTGTCTAAGGCACTATGAAGTAGATGCCTTACCTTTGCATCCTTTGCAATAGATGAAAGATCTTCAGGAGTCATATCTTTCTTCTCCTTTGGGACTGTTTTAGCTTCTTGTCCAGCAGTAGCAACAGATAGCTTTGTAGGTTTATGAGGGCCTTCATAAATCCTGTCAAGATATTCTGGATCTGTAGCCTCCAGAAACATAGTCATTTTTACCTTCCAGATTACATATTCTGATGGTCTTAGAATAGGAACCCTAATTATTTCATAACGACTCACAGTTGTAGGAGCCTTCTCAGAACCTGATGGAGGAGGAATCTCTGCCATTGATTATTATTGTGTTTGGATCTTAAACTGTAATAAAGTAACAGATTGGGCTCTGATACCACTTGTTAGGTCGAATACACAAAATATAATCAAGTACTGTATGAGAGATTAATAAGAACACACGTTTTTGTAATTAAAAACTGTTTGGAAATCATAATTCCTCTCTCAGTGATGTAAAATATCATAGAGAGCTGCTTAGGTTACAATGAATGAATATTTCAATGTTTGATCCCCTTCTAGGGTTAACCTAACTGTATTTATAAAACATACAGCTGCTCTACAATCGTAAATTGATTCTCCTATAAATTAGCTATACAATTGATATCAATTACGATTGCTACACGTCTTCTAAGTCATCTCAATCTCTTTGATAGCTATCCAATCTTCAAAGATATTGCTTCCATATTTATCTTCAATTAATCTTCAGATACTATTTGACTTGTAGACGCTTCCGCCAAACAGAGTTTAACAAACTCTGTTGCGCTTCCACTCAATCAGCGTTTGCGCTTCCATTCGTCAGCGTTTATCCAAACTCTGACTGCTTCCATCTTAAACTCTGTTTTAACACTGTATCACTTAAACACTGATTAGTAATTACATCAATTATATTTAACATACCAGCATCACTATCAATCAGAATATGAAGTCCTTCTGGCCTTGTAACTCTAGATATGGCGACATAGATGTGACTATGAGAAAATGCAGCTCTAGGGAGATATAAACCAATTGTATCAAGACTTTGTCCTTGACTTTTGTTTATTGTCATGGCATAACAAATTTGGATTGGAAATTGAGTTCGTATCAAATCGAATGGCCATACAGTATCAGTAGGCATCATCTCGATTCTTGGGATTAAATTCTTAGATCCAACATGTGAGCCACAAAGGATTTCACATTCGATACTGTTCTTCCTGCATGCAGTAACTATCATTCGGGTTCCATTGCATAATCCCATAATCTGGTTTAAATTCCTCATAAGCATAACAACAACTCCAACTTTAACTTTTAACTCATGCTTGGGAATGCACGGCATATTTATTGAGTTCAAGTACTCAATTGGGAAAGCAGATCTGAAATCATTATCTTCATCACCAGCATCATCAATGGAATCCTGACTAAGATATGTGTGTAACGTACCAGGAATCTTGTCAAGAATTTGGCTGTTAATTTCGTCCACCACCATATTTGTTGGTGTCAGTATAGCTCTTGATCTCAGGTAAGAAGGCGAAGACATGTTATTGCTAAAATCAGGATAAGTCACATCAAAGAGAGTTTTAATAGGATCTTCAGTGGTATGAATAACATACTGATCTGGTATCTTCATCAACATGTCACCCATGTCCGAGTTAGTAGGAACGTGTTCAACATTACCATCCCCAACAGCAAGCTGCCATTTGCTAAAGTCAACAATGACCTTATTTTGTTCTTCTGTATTTCCTGAATGTAGGCGCATATTCTGCTTGAGTAAATGTACTTGACAAAAGTCCCATAATTTAAACCTATTTAGAGAAGCACATACAATTTCAGCCCTTGTTGCCTTTGGAATGACAGGCAAGATTTGTCTAAAATCTCCGCCAAAAACAACTGTGATACCACCAAATGGTTTCTTCGACCTTCTTTTATCCACGGCAGACATTATATCCCTCAAAGATCGATCTACACATTCAAATGCGTGACGGTGCTACATAGGAGCTTCATCCCATATTATTAGTTTAGTTTGTTGAATTAACTCGGCAATATCAGTTCCATGCCTTATCCCAGCAGTAGAATATTGATCAAGTTTCAAAGGAATATGGAAGTGTGAATGTGCAGTTCGTCCACCAGGTAATAAGACCGCTGCTATACCACATGAGGCAACAAGAAGTACAATTTTACCTTCAGAACGCAGACAACAACATAAAGTCTGCCACAAAAAAGTCTTTCCACAACCACCACTGCCATATACAAAAAAAACTCCGCCTTTTGTTCCACATTGAGCAGCTTATGATTTTTTTCATGTTGTGATTTCATTTCTTCTCTGTCGTATCCGATTTCTTCAAGAATGAGACGATTTTCAGATTTTCTGAAATAACTATCTCCGGGAAATGGCATGGTTGAAAAGTCTCTCAAACTCTTTCCAATATCATTTAACAGTTGTTCGATTTCTGAGAGCAAAAAAAAATTAATGTAAACAATTACATATTAAATAAAGCAAAACTTAAATTGTAACAAATTTAAAGTAATTTTTAAACCTACCCACACATTAATCCTATATATTTTTTGACAATAAAATAGGATTGTGAAAAGAGTTTAACCTGCAAGTGCATAATTCTTCACATCATCATCAGTTAGACATAGATGTGGATCATTAATCAAATGTCATCTCAAAATAATAATATCGTCAGACATGCATCGCCATTGAGATTCCCAAAGCCTGAGTGGATCTGAAATTGGGCTATAAGCCAAGATGTTGACAAACATGGCACGCAATTGAGGAGGCATGGAAGTATGTGCATTTTCAGCAATCGCCTCATGCCATTGATGATCGTTTTGGAGGAGACCAAGAGCAGAACATGCTTCCTTAAATGATTGATGTACTTTACCATCAATAGTTCTAAGATCCTGAAATGATGTAGCGCCTTTTTTACGAAGCAAAAGCATGCGTAGATACAATAATTCACCACTGGAGGAATGTACTTCAGATAATCTACCAATAACATCACCTCTTTTCTGTTCTTTCCAAATACCTTGTCGTGTATGCCAAGTAAACTTGCTTGGAAATTCTGAGTAAGTCCAATTCCTAGCATCAGGCAAGGTTTTATTTGCATGAAACCAAGCTTCTAATTTGGTTCTTTTTGAATTTGCTTTCTCACACACTTCCGCTAAAACATCTCCAATTTTAAAGGACACATGTTTGTCATCCGGTAAATGTATTGGCAAACGATCAACAGATGGCCTCCGTGAATGAATATCAAAACCAAAAATTCTCCAAGCAGCTTCAGATGCACAAACATATCTACCATCCAAATAACTTTTAATTTCATCAATTGGACGTTTCTCTGGATTTTTGGAAATTCCTGCTGAATGACCTGGAGAATTTGTTTTTTTCTTAAGCAACATAGTAGCGGTATCATGTCCTTTCAAACAGTATTTGAACAGGTACTTCAGTGATCTTGAACTATTGCATATCTCTAGATTTGTATGACATTGGAAACGAACCAAAAGATCTCGATTATATGGTACAACAAAATGATTATCAAATTCAACACCTTTTTTTTAACATGCAATCCAATCCTCCTTCTTTTGTAAATTGGAAATCCGCAGTCATCGAAGAAAGTGTGGGCATTATACCTTATTTGGAAAATAGTAATCATTCATTAGCCAACATATTAAAAATATAACAAAGTAATGGCAAATAATTATTTCACATTATAATGTGGTACTGGACAAACAAACCTCTTCGGAAAATGCTTAATACATTTGCCTTTGACCATACATGGAGATTTGACACAATCAGTACCACATGGTCCATGAATCATGTAATTGTTGACAGCATGATATCCAATCGGATCTGTTTCTGGTTCTGGTATTTCTGCAGATACTAAAGAATCAATCTGTTCAAAAGTCTTAGGCCTATCATCAGGATGTAACCATATAAGCATATGTGCATGAGGCAATCCACGCTTCTGGAACTCAATCACATGCATGACTATATGAAATCAAAAATTTTAAAACATGTTAAAACTAATATTCATAAGCATAAGAAGACTCAAGACTAAACTTGCTTAAAATAATACAATAAAAAAGCATACCTCCTATGCATCGGCCAAAGTAATTTTTCTTTTTGACCAAATCAATAAGCTGGTCAACTTTTAATTTAAAAACTCTTGAGACGACGTCGGGAGCATCACAAACATCAACACCTGGTAAAAATTTGAGCATTCGTTGTATTTCTGGCCATTTGCTGTTACACGTCATGGTAAAAAACAATGAAGGATGGCCTAAGGTTCGACAAATAGCCAAAGAGTCCTTAAAATACTGGTTCATATAACGCTTACAACCGGTGAATGAGGCTGGTAGAATAATTTGTTTACCAACATTAGAGGGATTGTTGTCTCCCTTCTGTACCGCGTCCCTGATATTATGATATAAATCAGCACGTATTGTATTTTGATGCTCTCTAATCCAGTCTAATCTATATTGTTCAATTGCGGTAAATGCATCTACAATGTATTGCTGCCACAAACGTCCACCCAAATGAGGAGTCAATCCTGTTTAATGTGGTTATAAAAAAAGTGAGAATATTAAAATCTAAAATATTTTAAAAAGTAACTACATTATTAATAAATAAATTGCAAAGTAAGTAATAATAATACCTTCTGTTGGACGTATCATTAACTTGTAATTATAGTACTCTTTCAAGGTGACGTTTACTCGAGGTCCTCTTTCATCAGAATCTTCATTTTCTTCTGTTTCTGGCCTTTTGCAAGGTTGCTTAACAGGTTTATTTAAAGGAATCTCAAGGTGAAATCCTACATCCCCATGTGGAAAAAGCAACGGATACTGTAGTTGCATAAAACGTGCATCCGTCTCAAAAATTCTCTCCAAACCATTTACTCTAGAATCTATAACAGTATCTCTAAATCCCTTGGTATAATCATCTGTCACAATCAATCCAGCAACCTCATTTGATGGACCAATGTGATTTGGTCTACCACTTGCGGAGCTTGAGGATATAAGAACCAATTTAAATTCATCTACAGGATTTTCACTAACTCTATCCCTGGCCATACGAAAACCTTTTACCAACCTGTTATGTTGGTCCAACATTTGCAACAAAGACTCAACAATATCCGCATCCACAACATCGCTGCCACCATTAACTGCATTTATTCTATTATTTATTTCATCTTCTGTATCATAGATGTACAGTTGACAAAATTTTGGAGTTTCCCCATCAGTTGGCAGGAAGCTTCCTATCAAGTGCCAATTCTGTCCACGAAGCTTAAAACAGTAAGGAGCACCACCTCTATTGATTCTATGATCAATCTTTCCTCCGGTAGAAGTCATTGCAAACATACAGTTGTACATTCGGATATTTTGCTTGAAATGCCTAAATTGCGAACCACCGGAAAGTAGAGTAGCAAGAGGTTCAGGAGGTTGCTTTTCTTTTGGCAGAATAACTTGTCCATTCTTACAACAAAGAGAGAATGTTGGTGCTTTTTTCAATACACCTTTGTTATTCCTTTCTCCATTCCACATAACATATTCACATTTTGAACAAATTTTGTCTGGAGCTCTAACATCCATGTATCCTTTCCAAAAATCTTGCTCATCACCTAAATCAACGTGATCATGTTCTTCGATCTCACCTATGGACAAAAAAATTATAAATTAAAACGTACATGTGCAAGTATTAGACTTTAAGATATAAGATATTAACCATAATTAGAACCTTTCAACTTCGAATGATTACCTTCTCCATTTGTATCACTATCACTGCTAAACATATCATCAACAATGTTAAAGTCATTCATTAAGTTTTTCCTCCCAGAACTCTCGCCAATTTCAAAACTACTTTTAATACTTGCTCTATCGAAATTGATTTGTGGAGGTGATTTTTTTCCACAGTTTTTTTTGGACATAGGCTGATCTGTTTCATCAGGTGCATGGTTTATTATTTGTTGACGTTTCTTTATTGGAGAAATTCTAGATGACGGCAAGGAGAATGTAAGAGTACTTTTTACAGACTGATCCTTTCTTTCACCTCCATTTATATTCTGGTGTCCGCTTTTTGCACCTAATGTAAAATGAAAAAATACCACATTCCATTTAAATTAACTAATCAGATAAAACACAAAAAATTGTAAGATAAGTAATCTAATACAGAAATAAACCTGAAAGAGTTATGTTTGGTGTAATACTCTGGAATGGAGTTTTAGGTGTTGTTTCAGATATAATCGAAACATTTTCATCTGCTAATACATTGCAAAGAGGAAGTTATTAGTTGTACCATAATTACACCATTGTTGTGAAAGTGATCTAATTATTAGATTATTACCAGCAAATGTAGAATTAGCATGTCCTCTGTCATTGCTGAGCGGTTGATGATTTGGTATTTGTCTTTTCTTATCAACACCTGTCAACACTTTTTCGACATTTTTCCCTCGAATTCGACATTTATCTCCTGAAATATTAGAAAAATGGTGTAATATTATATATCATATATCATACGATTACACATTTATAATTAAGAGAATTATGAAATCAGTACCATTCTTTGGTATGCGATGGTTTATTTGATCTCCGGATTTTAAAAAAACAGGAGGCTGAAGTATACTTTGCGGTAATCTCCTCACTTTTGGAACAACAGATGGCATAAACAAATTTCCTTCAACTTGATTTGAAGGAGAGGAACCACAAACGCCAACAAATTCCAACATGTAAAGTGCAAAAAAGAATTAAATCAATAAAGCAAAAAACGAATAAACAATATACGAATGTATTCATTCAAAAACAATAAAGCAGAATATTCACCTGAAGATGAAGATTGAGATTTCGGCGTATTGAGATCAATTGTTGACAGAGGAGTTCTGGACTTTATCACATCGCTTGGCTTATTGAGATCAAAGCTTTTGCAGCAAGCTCGATCTTTTCCAACTACATATGTAAACTAATTAAAAACATCATATATGAGAGTATGATTATATATCCGTCATTGAACAATCATAAAAAAATACCATTATCTTGGCGGTGTTTAATTCTCCCGTGGTTCGATAAAGAAGAAGGAAATTTAATAATGCTTTGTGGCAAACGTCTCAACAATGGACTAACATTTTCTTTGTTATTTAGTAAAGTAGCATGACTTTGTCTTGAAAGAAGTGGCACATTACTGACTGCTGAACAAAATGATACAGATCATAAGATGTAATAAAAAGAACAAAATTAATATAATGTTCATGGATTTTCTGTAGAAAAAAAAACCAAGAAATGACCTTGCGCTGAGTTTGATGGCTGTATATTTGCTTCACAATTTGGTATTGATGTATGATCCAATAACTCACTCGATTGTTTATTGTTCGCATTCTTACCAGAATATCGATGTTTTGTACCTACATTGGATTATAAATAAAAAAAATTACAAAGAATGTTGCTGTCAAATGGTATGAATCATGGTTGTTAAGTCGACAAGTCGACAAGTCGAGCCCGAGTACCGTGGAATTTATTAGTCGACAAGTCGCCTGACTAGTCGTAAAAAGTCGTAAAAAGTCGACAATACCCTATTTAGAGTAATTATAATATATAATATAGGTAAACATACTTCAATTTCATAATTCAAATAAAAACTAATAGATAATAAGTTCAAGTACCCAAGTCAAACATTTCTAAGCAAATAAAAACATAATTAAAGAGTGAAATCAACTAATAAAACACAATCATGCATCATAGTCATCCATCTCGGTATCATTTCCATCCCCCTCTCCATCTCCTCCTTGAGTATTCTCCTCGGGTGGTATACCATAGTCATCTTCCACTTCCGATTAATCCCCCCATGATTCGAATTTCCACAAAGAACACATTTCACAATATCTTTATTGGTTTCCGGACAAGGATAATATGCATACTTCCATCCCGGATCATTCGATCTAGCTTTCCTTTTAGGATCTTTAGCCAACTCTCTCCTACTATTTTCTGTTTCTTCCTCCATCAATTAAATTTCTACACAAAATGTTTTATTGAAGTTGTTAGAGTTGTTGATTGTAGTTCACAGGTATAAGAATGGAATGACAGCAAAAGAGCAGTGAAAAACATTAGTGAAATGAAGTGAAGAAAAAGAGCAGTAGTGCACAAAATGTTTTATGCAGTGAAGAAGCAGTGAGAAGCAGGAGCAGCAGAGCAGCTCGTTTCTATGCAATTTAATTGTAATTTGTAAAAATATAAAGAATGGTCTGTAGACTATGTAATCTGATTGTAATTTGCATTATTGATTATCAAATCAAAAAAAAATTGCTTAATTTTAAGAAGCAGTAGTAGTTTGTTTCTTAAAATTTAAAGAATTGAAGAAGAATATTTCTTAAAAAAGAAGGAAAAAAGGTAAAAAAAAATATATAATTAACTGTGAAAAATAAAAAAGCTGAAAAAAATAGTAAAAATTCAAAGTAAATCGTTTTTACAAAAAATAAATACTGAAAAACAAAAAAAAAACTCAAACTTTGAAAATAATTGATGAAAATACAAAATAAAACATAATTTTAATAAAAATGTGTATACAGTATAATCTATACACACACGTATATAATATATACATATAGTGAGGAAGAAGAAAAAAAGAAAGAACAAGATGAAAAAAAGAAAGGAAGAAGAATAGAAGAACAGAAGAGAAGAAGAGATGAAGGAGAACAGAAGAGAAGAACAGATGAAGGAGAACAGAAGAACAGAAGAGCTTACCTTCGTTGGAAGTGAACAGCTTCGCCGGAAGAGATGAAGGACGGCTGTGTCGTCGTCGGAATCGAAGGCTGTTCTTGGATCGTGGATCGCCGCTGCTTCCCCCAACCTTAATCAATAGCTATTGGGTCTGATTTCTGAAAAATGTAAGTTTTAAAAACCTAATTCTAACATTAGTCGGGTATGGGCCGGGTTTGCTCCGGGTTTCGGGTCGGATCCGGGTCGGATCCCGGGTAAATATCCATGGACGACTAAAACCATAGTCGGGGTTCGACTTTTTCTCGTTTGTCGACTAATCGACTAGTCGCCGACTAGTCGCCGACTAGTCGTCGACGTGACAACCCTGGTATGAATCATAACAGGTACAAATACCATATATGTCAGTGCACGTCGTGTGAGAATTTGCTGTCAAATGGTATGAATCATAACAGGTACAATTTTTTAGATCGTAAATACCTTGATTTTCATCTACAGCAATGCTCCTCAATCTCGTTTCAACATTTTTTCCACGAACACGACGTTTATTACCTGTGAACATGATTAAGACGAAAATCCTCAGATTGTTATATCAGAAACAATGACACAACACAATTGTAGAATGTAATGATGTACCTGATGATTTATTTTCAAAAGAATCCATTTAAACAACGATCTATTATGCCTATACTCGAAGGAGGTTATGATCCATAATATGTGATGTATCCAACGACATTGACGTATTCTAGAATGGTGATTGCTTAGGTCTGCATATGGTACAAAAAAAAAAAAGAACAGATGATTGATCGAGATTTTAAAAAATGCTAATAGTGATGAGAAAATCATGCAAAAAGATATTGAATGAGTCATAGTTTCCTTATAAAACTCTTTTAAAATTGAAAATCAGTTGGAATCTATAAATAAATGGATCATAAAATGGATACTCAATGGGTTTTTTAAAAATGAATGGGAATGTAGTGTTACAAAAGATCCATTGGATAAATTTTTTACCCATTGGGTAAATTTTGGAATATTCCCTTAAATGTCTTAGTACACTTTAAGATATATAGATGCTGAGCAAAGGAATTGATTATATTGTACGCGAGCGTTATACACAAATGCACCCTCGAACTTGGAATACAAGGTAAATAAAATGTAGATACTAACACAATATTAATAAATTTAAAGTCTTGTAATATATTTACGACTTTTTTGTTCGGTTTTATAATCGAAACCGAATCAGGCTTTTTAAAATCGATACCGAAATTGATGGTTCGGTTGCGATTGCAGTTTTCAATTTTTAAAACCAAAGACATGCAATTTTTGATTTCGATTTCGGAACAAAATCGCCCCGAACCGAACCGTACTCTCCACCAA